>OY796657.1:14982762-15582762 GCA_963680705.1 Rhagium mordax
TTCGCATCGAGCACCGATATAAAAAACTATGCCACTAGATTGCTAAAAGCTTACTGGAGTGATGCATATGCATTTGTGCATTAATTTGATGCACACAGCTTGTCCTTCAACAAATTTAGATATACAAAGCAAACGTACGTGCAAAAATGCAATTAGGAGATTCGTAATTTTCGATAATTTAGTGCAGTGTTTTTAACATGCCAAGAAAGAAAACAATCATTTAACAGGCCATAATTTTTCGCTATATGTACCAATGAACTAGAAAGTTAAAGTAGTTTAATAAATAATATGTTGTACTAGAAACTATTTTAATGATGAAAAGGTAATATTAATTGACTTGAAGAACACAAATTTTTATTTTAGATATTAAATCAATCGTAACTAACATGAATCAAAATATATTTAGAAACTTTTTATATTTTTTAATACAAATTTTAATAATACATTTTCAAAAAAAGAATTGTACATGTATCTCAACAGGGAAATGTCTCTCAGGCTTCCGGACACCACCTAACATCGCCCTGTAAAGTATCACTTTCCTGACATGTCACTAGAGCGCTGACAAGCTCCAGCTGCTCTCGATAATTTTTGCCACCCTTTATATTTAAGTAATTATAAATAATTATTTTAAAATATAATTTTTTGTTGAATAACAAAAGCCAATAATTATTTTAAAATATAATTTTTTGTTGAATAACAAAAGCCTTTTATTTTATATAAAATTTAATATTGATAAAAAACAACAAAACAAAATAAAACATATAGAGGTAGGTACCTACTTATTTAAATTTCAAAAAGATACCACTCTTATTAAATATTTGAAAAATTCAATAAAAATCACGTAAACACGAAATTCCAAAATGCATTAAAAGTTTTAAAAACATTTTCAACTTGTAGAGAACCTTCTGCCCTCTTATAGTTTCTTTACATATTTTACAATATAATCTCGTTTTTCTATATCCATATAGTCAACCCCTTAGTGCGTTTTGTATTATGATGGACCAGAAGTATTTTTAATTTGGAAAAGTTTTTTTCGTTATTGGCATCTGTCACAGTTAGAGCCATAACAGAACATAGGTATTTTTTTGTTTTTGAATGGATATTTGGAGTGGAGTAGTACAGAGGTGTAAACACTGTAAGTGTAAAGTTTAATGCTTAATAACTTTAAAAAATATATATCATTACCAATAAAGGCGTTTTGTCAAAAACTGGGGCGTTCGAAACCATTAATTAATATTAACGCATGTTTATGGTACCTATCCGAAACAGATCTTCGTTCAGTTTTCTTCCATACTAAAGCACAAGATGTAAACACTTCTGGAAGTATGGTTGCTTTAACGCTGAAAACTTTTAATAAAAGAAAAGAACTTACGTGTGTCGATAATCATTTCCAAACAAGCAGGCAAGTAGTTTAGTCTTTAAAATAGGAAATATTTCCAAAATGGTCATGTCTCCGGACCACAATAGTTATTTATGCAACAAGTGCGTAAGGTGAGATTTTTTCACGAATGGGAATTTCAATCCCATGAGTGAAAAAAGCTCACTTTTCGCACGAATTGCATACAATATTTTTTCTACTACCGAAATGCATCTAAATTCTCTAATAATAATGTGAAACGTCAAAACTTACCTATTACGTCAAAACTTCATACATCATATGTCATTTAAAAATCACAATACTGTTATAGCCCACTTAATTTTAAATGAGTGAAATTAATCAATGTCTTATAAATGAAACTTCAAAATTCAATCATTATTGTTAAAGAATACTGAAAATTAGGTAGTATGTTTTATAATAATACCATGATATTAAATAAATGAACTACATGAAATCATTGATTAAGGAATGAACAAGATACGCGACTTCAATGGTAAAGTGCGAGGCCTTTTTTGGCAGCGAGATCTCGTTGCGGGCATTCCTGTGATTTACGTAGTATGCTTTTGACAAACCTGTGCCGTGTCTGGTTTTATATCATTAATAATCTAGTGGCAATAAAAATTTAATGTCCAAATTAATTTTAGTTTAAAATTATTAACGTAGTATGTTCTCTCTGCGAGCTATTTCTCAACGTTTGTTTGACTTTTAACAGTCACATAATTTTAAACTAAAATCAATCTGAACATTCAATTTTTGTTTTCACTAGATTATAAATTATATAAAACCAGACACGACACAGGTTTATCAAAAGCATACTACGTGAGTCACAGGAATGCTCGCAACTTACCGGATTCTCGCTGCCAAAAAAAGGCCTCGCACTTTACCATTGAAGTCGCGTATCTTATTCATTCCTTAATCAATGATAAAATTAAATAACCACATTTAACGTTTTTAAAATAAAATATGATTATTATAGGTGTTCTAATAGGTATGCAATTGTTTAGTATGTTACTTTTACGCACTAGTGCGTAAGGTAAAAACACTTACGCACTAGTGCGCAAAGTTTAACTTTACGCACTCTACAGCGTACGGACAGTTAGTACTTTACGATCGGTAGTAGAAAATAGTATATTATATTACTAGGAGTAGAACGCACTCTTTTTTTGCGTTGAGCCCAGGATTTGCAGCTGAGGCGAAGCCGAAGCTGCAAACTGGGCGAAATACAAAAAAAGAGTGCGTTCTACTCCGTGTAATATATACTATTTTTTCTTCAAGCGTATTAAAATGCAAACATTTTTTTATTTATTTATTATAAATGTACAATTATTCAAATTAGCTCATCACAGCGACAGGCGCCTGTGACTCCGAATATCAACATAACCACTAATGAGTAATGACATAATATATGACAGATGGTTTGTAGATAGCGCGTCACCGGCCGCTCTGGTGGCTTTCCGTACTAACATTATGTTACTAGTAAAAAAAATTCCACCACGGTGGCGTTCTGTAATAACATTTTGTTATTAGTAAAACAATGTCCTATTTCTAATTCTGTTTTTGGTAGCACAATTTAGACATTTTAATACGCTTGAAGAAAAAATATTTTTTTAATCTTGGAGATTTTTTCACTTTAGGATAATTTGTTGGTAACAGTTGTAATCACCACTATTTAATATAAACTTTTAAAATTTATTTACCTTCATGTAAAGAATCATGGAGTTCAAAATGTCTTTTTCAGTAGTTTAATATTTTGTATCTGTTACAATAACCCATTAAAATTCCCGTAATAAATTAGACGAGGATGTTTTTTGACTATTATTAGTTCCTGAATTGAACAGCATTAGTTTAGCTCTGGCACATTTGAATACTTCGATTAATTCGCCGGGTAGTTTTGCTTGACTTATCAGTAGTAATACCACAAGAGATTGAATTTTCGCGATAAGTCTGTCGATTTATTTCTAACGAAACTGAGTTGCTTGGAAACACCACGAGTCCGTAGGACGAGTGGTGTTTTCAAGCAACTCAGTTGAGTTTAGAAATAAAAGACAGACTTATAAGATAAATTCAATCACGAGTGGTATTTTATTAGACTATTTCACGAACAAATATTTTTTGGGTTGATAACTTCACTTAAAGTAGCACCGAAGCGACTCATTTTGACGTCTGTCTCTATAATTAATTTTTATTAAACTGTCAAACTCTGCTTTGCCATCCGTGTCCATGGTTACGTCGTTGAAAACACCACGCTGATAGACCAATTAGAATTAAAAGACAGTCGGTGTTTTCGCTGTAATACAAGCTGTTTTTGGTTTGTGATTGGTCAGATTATGAGATAATTTTAAGGTGAGTGAAATAGTCTGATTAATCAAACCAGAATTTTTATTATATTCCATGAGTCCTCATTGGAATAGTAAGTTTATTAATTAAATCTAATCAATATTAAATATTACATAGGGAAGTAAACGGTGTAATTCGCATTTTGCCCGCCACAGGAGACTCAAAACATTTCTAAATCACGAGCCTCTTCACTGAAGTAATTGAATACAAATTGATGGAGTAGTCCCAGGAAACATAGAACGTTGACTGAGGATATTGAAAATACATAAATATTTAGCGAATAAACGGATATTTGTCGTTTGTAATACTAATACAAATAAATTTCATTCATTATTGTACTGGGAACTGGAAGATTTTTTGCGAAATCTAAACAAATAACTTTAATAGATACACATTGTTGACTTCTTATTTTTGTCTCCTCTTTTCTTTTGTGAAAGACTACAGCGTTTAACACGTGCAGTTTGCTTTCGTTTTCAGTTTTTTAATATATTCTGTTTGAATTGCAATGATTCCCTGTGCTGGTTAGTTAGTGAGGTTATTTTATTTGCTTTCAAATCTTTTATTTTCGCATTTTCGCAATATGTAAGCACACTGACCACAAAAGTGTCCGATTTAGCAAAACCAAAAGCTATGTTACATTCTGAAGTGAATAATTTGTTTTCTTGGGGATCTGAAATAAATTATAACGCTTGCAATTGCAATCTTCGCCAATTACGTTGCTTATCAAATTCAACAATTTCTTCACATCCGCCATTTTTCTACAGTACTTTCTTATTTTAGTTTTCTTATTCAAAGACACCCTTCAACCACTATTTTCCAATCTCGAGATATTTTTCCACTTCACAAAATCATGAAAAACTCTTAAACCTTTAAAAAAACTAACTAAGTAGAGAACAATATTAACGTGTACACAGTAGATGAAATGCGAAACAAACACTTTCTTAAACAAAACACCACGTGGGGTTAAAAATGACAAAGCGCCTTTTTAGCCAGTATCGCACGGACTTAGTGCTTTTATAAAAATGACGGTCAGACGGCATGCAAATTTGGGAAATTGTCTAGAAGATGGCATATTTATCTCAATCTCACCAAAAATTGACATGCCGCCTTTTTGGCTTGTAATGTACAGGGTGAGTAAATTTGGACGTTTTTATAGGGTAACTCGATAAATATAAGAGATATGAAAAAATGGATAATACATTCTCGATGTCTTTTTTTGAGAGAAACTGAATGGTAGAAACCAAAATTAGATATCGTCTTTTGTTTTAGAGTTATAAACAGTAGTTCGATTTTTTTACTTTTCCGTTCACTCCGCCGCGCTATCACGGTTGTTAGTGAAATTAGAAGAAAGTTATTTGTACGTTCTTGAGGCACTCTTTTAAGAAGAGTGTAATAAGCTTGACAAATTTTAAATATTTCCATTAATTTTCAAGTTATTATAGTTATGTTTTTTTTTTCATGCAAGTCATAATTGGCTGTGACTTACTTGAGTAGTGTCAAGGCGTTTGTCACCGAAACTTCTTATTTACGTATTATTTCCTCTAAAAAGTGTCAACTTACGAACACTACGAAAAGCATGGTATGTTGAATTGTTATTACTTTGAACGCTTTATTCAAAATAATAACAATTCTGATATTGCATCCGAATCATATTTCAATCAATCGCTAGTTAGACTGAAGACAACCTCAACATAAATCTATTTTTAGAGGATTAAAAAAATCTCATCAATCTTTGGACATTTAACACGTCAAAACTAAAAAATTATAATATTAAAGATGCTGAAGAAACTGCTATAAATATAATTAACATTGCGCCTTAATCCTTCAATTTCAAGTCGTCAAATTGAAGCTGAATCTGGGATCTCGCAAGACGTCCAGCCTGGGGTATTTTGCAAAAATACAAATTCAGGGCCTTATGTAGTAAGGAAACAACATCACCTGTAACCAACTGATCCTCAACGACGATTGGAGTTTTGCATTTTGGTATCGTCAAAAAGTTCAACAAGACCCATTCTTCTCTAGCAGTCAATGTCCAATAATCAATGTGCAATTGTGCAATGTAGAATATCACATATCATATTACAAAGGATGTCATTGAGGAAAAATACATTATGTTATAAATTATTTCTATTAATAACCGTAATCTAAAAATCCTCGAAAATAATATTTCTGAGAATTAATTTATCAACATTTTAATAAAAAGTTATTTGTGTACAGGGTGATTTGAAAATAAACTATATCTATTTACGGGCAAGTTCCTCTCATCAAAGTAAGATGAAAAGTACAGTTAAAATTGCATATAACCAACTGTTTGTATTAATTTTTTTTTTTTGTGAGATTGCGCAAAATCCGAGAAGTCTAGGTACCGTGGATCTGACGGTTCTTTCTTGATGTATAGATCTCTAAAAGTCATTAGTACTACTAAATGAAGAAATGCGCTAATAATTATTATAACAGGGATAAGGAAAAATCAAATCATGTTTCTTTCGAATACTAAATGAGTAGCGAAAGAATAATTCGATACTAAAAAAAGTATCGCAACTTGTATTTAGTAGAATCGATTCGTTACTAAAAGCATCTGTGTTTGTTAACTACTTACAAGCAAGGGATCTCTTTTACAACGAATTTTCTGACGCAGGTTGATGTGGACCTTCGTCTTACTTTAATGAGAAGGTTTCGCCCTTAAAAGCATGCAGTATTTTGAATCACCCTGATTTATTATATTCGTGGTGACGTGGTGAAATTCTTATTTACTAATACCAACGAAAAGAAATCGAAATTAAAGAATATAATACATTCTACTTACTAATTCAACTAATTCCAAGATTAATATTCATCAATCATATAAAATATTTATATAATATAAAGTTACTAAATTTAGTATTACAAGTTTACGCATAAACTTGCGGAGATTAGGACTTCCTGCAAATTGGGCATTATCTTGTCCACTGGCGTTCACTAACTGTTAACTAAAACAATAATTTGTGTCGGTTTGTTGTAGATGAGTCAAAAAACTAGGCACTATGTCATGATGGGACGTGCACACACATACACACACACACCACAATCTTTGAAACAAACTAAGTGTTTATTGTATATTATTTGATTAGGGTTCTGTTATCACTGTTTATGTGATTTGTTTATTATACACTTATACAGAGAGGAACTAACTAGTAACAATTAATATTTCTGCTTACAAGCTTATTGATATTTATATCGACTAGTATCGATAACGTGTTTATATGAAGATGATCAAAACGTCAAGACCAGCCAACGCGAAGAAAAACCACTTTGATGAAAATCTTGTTAACTTTTGTTCTTATTGATTTATGTGAGAAAATAACAAATTTTCATAAAGCATTTTGTTAGTTTTTCAATAAAGGATGGAGGAGGTGGTTCTTGCTTGAACGTTTCCAATGATTTTGTAACACACAATAATTATTTCAATATTTTTTATTTACAAGTTACTGTTATCGTCGCTGTATTCGTTTATTCACTTCTGTGTTTATTTATTCACGTTTTAATGACGTCCGCTAGGTTTGGCTTGCCTAACCTGCGAGGCTTTGGTGTAGATACTATGTAAAAGTTACAACGTTTTCAATTGGGAAAATATAGTATTTCGGGAAGACTTGGAGTCGGACAGGGTCTTGGGGTAGAGAGAGTGAGAAAGAAAATATAGGACTTTTTCTTTAAATTTGGAAAAAAATTGTTTTAAAGTGACATTTATAAATGGATCTTTTTGAAAAAAAAATATATTTTTAAATTTGGGGAAAAAAGTCTCGGGGTATAGAGAGAGAACGAAAATATTAAGGATTGAAAGAGATAAGGAGAGAGATAAGAAGAGTTTGGATTCGGTTTGAAAGTCTTAGGAAAGAAGTAGATTCCAGCCGAAATATCACTTGAAAAGAAGGAAGATGAGGAGTCTTGTATTATTCCAATATTTTTTATTTACAATTTCGTGCTATCGTCGCTGTATTCGCTTATGCACTTTTGTGTTTATTTATTCACGTTTTAATGACGTCCAACGTCCATGTGTGCTGTGCTGAAATCTAGCAACTAATTGACAATAATTAGGTACGTCGTTATACATATGCCATCTTGGAGCACATTATGACCAACAGATGTAAATGGATCACTGGACTATCCCTTTTCTTACATATTACAGTTCTTTTACAACTGACCCTAAACAACCCGCTGTACTTATTCTTAAAAGTTTTGTTTGATGTTTCTTTGGATTATGCAAAAACAGATTTGCCCACTTATAATTTCCCTTCTAATCGCCTCCAAATTATTTTAGCTTCATTATTCTTTGTATTTAGTTGGTTTAGGATGGACGAATCTGAAACCAATATATGATGTACATTTTATAGTACAGTTACCTACTTGGTGATCTCACTCGTTTTAAATTCAAATATTTTTGGATAGTTTGATTCAAAATGGGTCAAATAACACATTAAAAAGGTATAAGGGTGCTTTTTCGTTGGGGGTGCGTTTCACCCTAACTCAGGGGTTTCCAAAAAAAAAAGTGACTATTGGAATATGTAGATCGTCGAATTCTACCCCTAGAAAATTCCCTACAACGTTCTTTTCGCTTTAATACCCGCCCAGTTACAGGGGTTGAAGACGTTAATTTTTAAGAAAAAAAACACTGATTTTTGAAAGGTTCTAAGCAAATTACTCAAAGAGGATCACATTTTCGAAAAAATTTGTCATAACAAAAAAGTTAGGTAGCTAATCAAATTACAAAAATAATCCATGAAATAAAAATTCGCTTAGGCTCATCGTGTCCGAGATACAGTTGATGTTAGGTGCATTTGAAAGTAGCCATAAAAAAATCACGCGCTTCAAACAGTCGTAACTCTGGTTTAAAAAAACCTTTTGAAATATTAATCTTAAATGAAATTTTAGTATTTTGCTATCTAACAAAAGTCGCATTTTAGAGTATGTAGTGAAAATTTCAAATCGATTTTACTCGCAATTACGGCATCCTATCGAAGTTGAACAAGAGTACCTTTTTTACGTAGAAAACTTCATATTTTGATGATTTCTCATACAAAATTACACACAAAAAAGTTAGGGTTAAAACTACCCCCACCACCCCCCCACCATTATTCTCTTACACCCCTGAATTAACATTTTTAAACGTATTCTATTGAGTACTATTAGACATAAAACGTTTAGCCACTGGCCAAAATTTCATATTTTCATATCAGATCGTTTTGAAGTTATTTAATAAAAACCGTCTTCGGAACAACCCCTTCTAAGGGCTGTAGCTCCCTTAGAAGGTACTTTAGAGAAAAACTATACTAAGGTTTTGTTAATATTTTGACATCCTCTATCAGCCTTGACATTTTGAATACTCAATTCGGAATCACCTTGTATATACCTGTACAATAACAATTTTAAGAAAAAACCCATTATTGCAGGCCTCTTTAAGATCGTAAAAGATTTATAATACAATTTAATGATTGTGGAATCACCTATCATAAATAACATAAAGTACTATTTTTTTCTAAGATTAGATAGCTAGAATATTTGGCTTACGATATGCTGTTAAATTGTACAGGGTGAATTTAAAATAGACTGATTTTTTTTTATCTGTAATTTCTTATAGCATAATTAATGAATTCGTCCCGCTGGGGATACACTGACCGGTGAACTTGACATTGACTCTGTTACGAACAAATACCTCTACGCAGTATTCGCAGTGTTACCTCAAAAACAATAGAAATACCAAGTTTTACCAATAAAACCAAAACTGACCTCTAAAATACTAGGAAAAATTCACACTTGACACCATGGATGCACAGGTTGAATTACGCTTGCAACGCGGTAGCTACGAAGACAAAACAGAAATTTAAAACACTAGGAAAAATGCACACTTGACACGAAGAGTGGGGGGTGCATGCATTTATGTCGCTACATACGTCGTGAATATTTAAATAAATATTCAAAAATTTTTTTCCTGGCTGTATTAAGCTGATTAAAATAATTCAGTGTATTTCAAATTCACCCTGTATATGACAGATTAAGAAGAATAATGACAATTCTAAACCAACAGTCACGATAAAAATAACTAACCTTCAGTATCGATATATTTAAAAATTATATCCTGCACAGCTGTAAAGGGTATAGCCATATTTACCCTTGGATAGACTGTACTATTATCATATAGCTTTGTGTTGCATACTATAACACCAAGAAGAGCCCCTTCATCATCCAAAATAGCCCCACCACTGGCGCCAGGATGAACACAACAGGTTGTTTTTAACATGAAAGGATTTTCTTGACTAATACAACCTTGAGATAAGGTAGGAGATGGTTGGCACTCCTTTGAAAATAAAGAAAATCCTGCAGAATACACGTAGTCGCCTAAAAATAATGCATTTTAATTTAGCTTCATGGCTCACAATAATGGCAACTGAGTGAGTCTGAGTCTGAGGTGTAGATCGTGAATACGTTAATTAATCCGCCACAATGAGTCACGAATTATTAAACACTATTATTTTAATCTTAATCAACATTGTGTGTAAGGCTCTTATAAGTTACTGTAAACGGCAATTTTAACTCAAGAAGATGTTATTCCCACAAGATTCAATACTAAAGAAAGCTATTTAAAAAAGTCTGAAAACTGGGAAAACGTGTGAATTTTTTAGATAGAAAAATCTTTTTTTTGACCGACTATGTACTTTGTATTATATTAACAAAATTTATCGATTTATAGCAGAGGAAATTATAAAATGATAGTAAAAACATCTAAAAACCATTGCCTCTGGATCGAAGTTAACTTATTATTTTTGGGTGTGAAAAAAAATATATTGAGGGTAAAGAGACATTAAAAAGACTATTGACATTCCATCTCTTAAATATCCAGTAGAAATCAAGATATATTATATTTAAACCAGAGTACCAAACGTTAGACCAAAATGGCAGAACTTCCTTCATAATATTATGGTGACAATATTGCGACATTACTCTTATTCTTGTTTGAACATTGGTCAACGTACCTTGTTTACAATTTTTTTTCGAAATGCGAATGGACTTTAACCTGAGTTCCTTTATTATATTTGTTTCACCTCTGAGAATGGCCAAGTCAAAAACAGCATTCTTTGGTGTTCTGTAGACTAAATTCACATTCCAAGATTTTTCCTTCAGAACGCAAAATACATCTGGACCTTCCTAAAACAAATGTATTATAACAGAACGGTTTCCTGCTTAACTTGACGATGATCTGGAAACCGTAGATTTAATTTCTTAACAAATATTAATGAAAATGTTTCATTTGAAGAGGAACTATGAAACCAGTGACGGTGTAGGTATGTGAGAAAGTTGGAGGAACACCATTTAAAAAACCAGAGGAGAATGTATGTGTACTATGAATGGCAACGTAGCAGTTGGTTTGTGGTAGAGTAGCACTTCTTTGAAGCAAATCAAATTTCTTTGTATCTAACTTGCTAAATACACAAATAGAATCATCGTATACTAGCTACATATTATTATACAAATTGGGAAAATCCGGAACTTAGTGTAGGAAATCGCAAAGTATCGTCGTATCGAAAAGACTATGCATAGTTGTTTTATGGAGCAAATCCTTAACATTATAAAAACGTTATGAGACGTCAAGTGATAGAGTTAATAGAGAAGATTTCTCGATTACCATAAATTGACCAGTAATTTTAGTTAGTAGGTATAAACTTATATTCAAAAAGGGCGACTACCATAATAAGAAGTTACGGATTCAGATCACCTAAAGGTGTGACGACAGCATCCTAACAAGGACAACCAATGAACGTTTGTATTTTTTCGTTTATTTGTGCAATAACATCATCATCGTTTAAAATCAGGAGTATACTTATTCACAAATGTCACTAAAATCACCAAATTGTTAACGTAACCGTTCACAATCACCAAATTGTTAACGTAACCGTTCACAGTGAACGAAAATTTCTTTCGCGGTCCAAAGAATCCCTCTTTTGCATTCGCTTCTGAATGATTGCACCTTGTGAACGTGAGGGTCACCATGCGCCATTCGTTGTTTGCCTTCGTTGGGATTCTGCCTTTAAATTAAGTTTGTACATACTATAACATGCGAATTCGTGATGAAAATTCCTTTTTCTTCACTAAGCAAAATAGCGGTGCCCCAGTTTCTTCCACTATAAACCTGTACTAGAGAGAATTCAGTTGTTGCTGAAAATAATTAATAATAATTGTAATATATTTTGATTTTGGTAGTAGTCAATATATACTGACGACCAAAATTAACGCACCACCACATTCATGGTTTTGAATTTGATTTTTTCTTAATCGTTTGTCTGATTTTCATGTTTTATTTTTGTTTTGTGGGTTAACTCTTCTGCAATATACAGCCATGCCGATTTTAAGTTAAAACTATTTTTTCTTTAAATATAGGGCATAACGATAAAGCTATTTTTTTTTTCAAAAATTCAAATCACACTGTGGAAATCGCCAGCAGTAAAATTAAACTCCAGTTCAGACCCAATTGTAGCTTCATCTCTTCTTAACATTTATGTTTTAGGTACACTTTTTTATCTTTGCTATTAAAGGACATGTACCGAGTAGGGAGAAAAAAAATGTTTATTTCTTGGATATCATTTGTTTTTACTTAACCGATTCGAATAAATTTGGCGTCATTAGATTTGAGATAAATCGGTTACGAATATATGACCAATAATTAAGAAATGCTACTAAACGCTATTTAAAGGCATACATTTAAAATTATTGAGAGTAACTGTGGAAAACAGACATTTTTTAATTGGTTATATCTTGGCTTAATCAGATCTTAATAACGAACGAGGATTGAAAAACATAAATTTTTAAAGGTGCCTAACATTTTTTTTTTTTTCATGTCTACCATTTTGAACTATGGGTTTTGTAGCCTACTAAATTGCCTATCTAATAACACCAAGTTTATTTGAATCGGTTAAGTAACAAAAAAATGGCATCCAAGAATATGAGGCAGCCCAATTTTTGCCAATGCCACGTATGTACAATGCGACATAATTTTTCCAGAAGTAGATTGTGGTCAACTGTATCGAGAGCTCTAGAAATCGAAATATAACGCAACTGGATATTGTTTATTGTTTAAACAGTCATAAATACTTGTACAGGGTCATCACGCGAAAATGTCCTTTTTTTAAATAACTCAGCCATTTTTCATGTTATGACATAGATGTAAAGACATTATGAACTAGTTTTTTCCACAGAATCTAAATTTTCAGTCAAAAAAACAATAACGAATCGCATTTCAGAAATACGACATAATAATTTCTCTTTTAAATAGAACACTCTGTATATTTTGAAATATTTCGATTATGCTTCTCTTTCTGAAATCAAAAATGTCAACATATCTTATGTTATCTCAAATGGTTATTTAGATATTTAGATTTGATGATATTAAAATGAGATATATAAATCTGACGATATTAAAATAACGTGACCGATTTTGTTAAATAAATTTTGAAAACAAAGAAAACATTAACCATAATGAGAAAATGATCTCTGAGAAACATAGAATATTGATTTCATACATTTATTTAACAAAGAAAATATTACTAAACATAAAAAAATAAAAAAATATTAACAAAGAATTAACAATGTTAAATATTACAAGGTTAAATACAATAAATAATTTTAGATACATTAATACATATATTCAATTTAGTAATTGCTCAATTTATCTCTGCTTCTCAGAGATAATTTTCTCATTATGGTTAATGTTTTTCTTTGTTTTCAAAATTTACGATTCGTTATTGTTTTTTTGACTGAAAATTTAGATTCTGTGGAAAAAACTAGTTCAGAATGTCTTTACATCTATGTCATAACATGAAAAATGGCTGAGTTATTTCAGAAAAGGACATTTTCGCGTGATGACCCTGTACACAAATCTGCCAAGGCCGTTGATGTAGATTTCTTAGATCTAAACCCATTTTGACATTTTGATAAAAGATTATGTGCCTCTAAAAATATGGTTAATCTTGTGTTAAAACTTATATCATGCAACGAGGGTATAAGTGAAGAGGTCTGTGGATTTTGCAAGAAATCTGCAGTAAATAAAAAAGTTAAATGTGTAAACTGTTCAGCAGTATTCCATATAAGCTGCTACAACAAAAAACTCAAAACAAAAAAGTACTAAGTCAGCCAGACGATAAAAAAGTTGAAGAAGATGCACTAACTGATTCTCTAACAGGTAAGTCAATAATATGGGAGAACAAAATATTAAAAGAATTAAATAAAGAATTAAGAGATAAAAACAATCTTCTTAAAGACAAAATTGAAAAATTAGAAAATGAAAATACTAACCTGACCAAAACATTGAATGAAGGACAAGAACATAAAAATAAAATACAGGGAGACATATTAAAAAATCTACTGAAACAGTATAATCTGCTGTTGAAAACAACTTCAAGTCTATAAGGGAGGATATAAATAACTTAAAACGTGATATAAACAAGTTGTGTGAAAATAGATCTGATAAAAAAAGTGATAATATAAATAACCTAAAAACGCAATCTGTGCAAAAACACATAGCTGATAGCAACATTATCAAAACAAATAAGAATCCAGTGACCCCCAAACAATACTCAGTAATAAAAAAAATAACACCTAAAAAAACTAATTTTGCTAATGCTATTCTATAAAAACAGCAGAGACAAATTATGAACAATGTTATACATTTAGAACCAGTCGAAATAAATGAGAAAGAAGAAGAAAATATTACAGCACAAGTAAGAAGCAATATAGAAAACTGGCAAATAATAAATCGAAAAAAATCATATAAACGGAAAATTGGTCAATCAGATGATACTAACGAAAAATTTAAAGGGGTGACCCCAAAGGTATCTCTATAGACTCAAGATGAAACAGCGGAAGACATAAAAACATATTTAGAGACAAAAACAGGAAATAGAAATGACGAATTATTTATTGTTAAAAACCTAAATAAAATAGAAAAAACCAGGTTTGATTGTTATATGGTATCCGCTGATTTTAAGTATAAAGATCAATTTTATACTTTATATTAGATTTGATTTCAAATTATACTATCAGAAATATCAGATATGTTATCAATGAAACTGACACGAGACCAAATTATTTTTTAGGAATATAGAAATCCTAAAAGTAAAACAACAAACATGTTGTTGTTGTTATACCAACTTTAAATAATAAATAAATGTCCCAAGCAAGTTATAAACAGAACAATATTGACATAATGCATTTCAATATTCAAGGAATCTATGGGAAAACGCAAGACTTAGAAATATTACTTAATATTCACAAGACAGACTTCTTATTTATATCCTACCACACCAGAAGAAATAGAAAAAGCCATTATCAAAACCACTTCTAAACCGGCCGCTGGCATTGAGGAGCTCTGTGGTAAAGCTCCAAGAGCAGTCAATAATAATAAGAATCAATAATATTATAAGTAACTCTCTTACATAATTAATGAGTCCTTCTGTGAGGGGAAGTACCCGAATGCATTAAAAATATCCAAATCAATCCCAATCTTTAAGAACAAAATGACCTACTTCATTATCTTAAAAGTGAAATACTATATTAAAGCCAATAATTATTGTAGAATTTAATCAATTTGAAAAATAAGATAAAGAAAAATTAGGCAGACGGTGAACGACTTTTATTTAGCACTATGAACTGAAATTTGGCAAAAACAAGTACACGTACTATTTCCATAAATGATTACTAATTCTGTTGTTAATTTAGCATTCTCAATTTGCAATCTAATTTAGGCTGCACGTTAGTGGAATAATGCATTTATGTGGGTACAAGCTTTTACTTCTCATGATTTAGTCACGTTATATTAATGTAATACGCCAAAAATTCTAAATTTTTATTTAGGAAATGCATATTTTCGGAGTACAGTCACTAAAGTATTCGTACCCTGTTTTTTATTTACTTATACATATAAGTATTCACGATCATGAAAACAAGGTTAAATATCAACGAAAATAAAAAAATTATATCTTACAAAGTTTTAAAACGATGAACACGTCAAACTTAGAATTAATATTTCATTTATTAATCTTTCAGTTATATTAAAAAAATATGTATAAAGGAAAATGGGCTGATACATTTTATAAGGAGGTGTATTGTTTAGTCTGAACAATTGAAATAATAAATAAATAAAATAATAATAAAATAAATACTCGAGATAATGAAGCATACAAATCGGTGAAACTTTGGAATTCTCAGGAACAGTATCAATTATAATGAACTTCTTTATAAATTTTTCCTATACTAATGTAATACTTGAAATCAGAAACAATCCGGTGAGCGGAATAACATATTTGAATTTTAATTTTGGAAATTGTGAATTTTTTCTTTATTCTTTTCTTTGGATAATTCATAAATTTCATAGATGAACTCGCATTTTCGGCGAAAAAAAAAATTGTAGGGATTTGTTGGGTCGCTGATTACTAATAGTGGAAGGAAATCAGTCAAGAAAATTGATGAAAAGTGATGTAATCGGAAAGTTGAATCTTTACGAAAATTGGATAAATATATATCGTCATTAAAGTGATAGAAATAGTCATTAAAGTAATCCGTTATTGTACGATTTTTGTAGTTGGCATTGGCATTCTGAATTTAAATTTAATTTTAGGAAAATTAGATAGGTAGTTAATGAATCACAAACAAAAAAAAATTATTCCTAAAATTAAAATTAAACCCAAAGTGGATTTCAATATTTTAATTTTTATGAAAAAATACGAAGGAAACTCCCTACAGCTAAAAACAAACGATAATTGATATAAACTTATATTTTAGGACTCAAAAATTTTTGAAACAAAAATCAATGTTTTTTAATTTTGATGAAATTTTGGACATAAGGTTTCTGGACAATTCTGATTAACTGCCTAATGTGTCTCTTTGATTTAACTTATGAATTGATTATACTTAATGATGATTTTCTTCTTTTTAATTATTAAATCGAACTAATACAATTATTTTAATACACAATAATGAGGATTCATATATATTACCTTTTCCATCGGGTTTTTCACTTCAACAAAAGGCCGACTTCTATAGTTATTATAGTATATATTTTTTTGGCTTAAAATGTATATATATTATTATATCGTATTCATTATATTAAAATGTGAACGCTAAATTGTACAAAAATATACAGGGTGTCTTCTAAAAAACGGCCAAAGCCATAACTCAGTGAAAATTTAATTATTTTATTTTTTAATTGGGGAATATATATTGGCCCACGAAACGCTCTTTACAGCATATAAAATATGGAGGTACTACTTCCGGTTTTACCGGAAGTGACTTCATTGTAATTTTTTTAAATAGCACCCTATGCATTTTTTTCGAAATCTCTATTAAGCGTAAAATTTCCTTTCCGATGATGTGTCACAAGTCAATATTTTCTCACCAATAACCTCCTAACAACTTAATTCTTCCCGAGGTAAGGCAAGTTGCTATTAAATTATCAGTTGTGCCATGGAAAGAGATTTTATTGTTATAACATCATAAAACAAAACAAAGTGCAAAAAAACTGTGAAACTAATGTTAAATGTCGATTTGTTGACATTTGTGTTTGTTTTTGTTCTTCACGGCACAATTGGTAATTTAATAGCAATTTGTCTTACCTCGAGAAGAATTAAGTTGTTAGGGGGTTATTGGTGGGAAAATATTGAAATATTGACTTGTGACACATCATCGGAAAGGTAATTTTATGCTCAGTAGAGATTTCGAAAAAAATGTATAGGGTGCTATTTAAAAAAATGACAATGAAGTTACTTCCGGTAAAACCGGAAGTAGTACCTTCATATTTTATATGCCGAAAAGAGCGCCTCTTGGGCCAATATATCGGGTGGTCCAAAAAAAACCGGAATTTTCATTTTACCTTATAACTTTTTTATTTTTTCAGCGATTTTCAACTTTTTGGATTCGTTCGACAGCTAAAGCTTTCAGCTAAACGATTCTCTGTCAGAGGCTGATATTATGATCATAAATGTCAAAGCACACGTATTTAAACTTGAGCAATTTTTAATAACTGCTGGAATTTTGTTGAAATGCTGAATTTACAAACGGCTTATTTCATCATCATGAGTGGTCTTGTGGCAATATTTTGATGGGTAGTTTTAAAAAATCGGTCAAAGAACTACGGAGCTGTACCAAAAAATGTAGAGGCCTGTTATCAACGTCTCGGCAGCAATGGTAAAAACAGAAATTTTTATTTTCCTTTATAACTTTTTTGATTCCTTACCGATTTTAATTTATTTTGGATCATTTAAAACCCAAAGTCTTCCACTACAATATTGAATGTCAGAAATTGACATGAACCATAAATCCAATATGGCGGAAGTGGTCAAATTTACCTAATATTCAAAAGCCGCTGGGATTTTTTTTAAATGGAAAATTAAATGGCTTTTATTTTAATCTGGAAGCCTTATTATCTTCTAAAAACATTTTCACGCATAGATCACGAAAATCGGTTAAGAACTTACAAAGATGCAGTTGATAACGTAATCAAGTGCCCCATAAGAACAGTATTACATTAATTCTTAACAGAGTTACCTATACTGATCGTCATCACAAAACAAATGAACATTGATACTTAACTGTCACTTCGGCTGTTTTTAAAAAGTGTTTTGTGGTACCTAGTTTTGTTAAAATGGTGTTGTCAAATGAAGACAAGATTTTCATTAAGAATTTATTGATTCGTGGCTATAAAGTTTCGGAAATAATACAAAAATTTCCAGGCAATAACTTTAAAAAAAGTACTATTTACGACTTTGCACGAAAGTTTCAAGGAACAAGAAACTGGAACGAATCAATAAATTCTTAATGAAAATCTTGTCTTCATTTGACAACACCATTTTAACAAAACTAGGTACCACAAAACACTTTTTAAAAACAGCCGAAGTGACAGTTAAGTAGTAAGTATATCAATGTTCATTTGTTTTGTAACCATGACGATCATCGGTAACTCTGTTAAGAATTAATTTAATACTGTTCTTATGGGGCACATGATTACGTTATCAACTACATCTTTGTAAGTTCTTAACCGATTTTCGTGATCTATGCATGAAAATGTTTTTAGAAGATAATAAGGCTTCCAGATTAAAAGAAAAGCCATTTAATTTTCCATTTAAAAAAAATCCCAGCGGCTTTTGAATATTAGGTAAATTTGACCCCTTCCGCCATATTGGATTTATGATTCATGTCAATTTCTGACATTTATTATTGTAGTGGAAGGCTTTGGGTTTTAAACGATCCAAAAAAAATTAAAATCGGTAAGGAATCAAAAAAGTTATAAAGGAAAATAAAAATTTCTGTTTTTACCATTGCTGCCGAGACGTTGATAACACGCCTCTACATTTTTTGGTACAGCTTCGTAGTTCTTTGACCGATTTTTTAAAACTACCCATCAAAATATTGCCACAAGACCACTCATGATGATGAAATAAGCCGTTTGTAAATTCGGCATTTCAACAAAATTCCAGCAGTTATTAAAAATTGCTCAAGTTTAAATACGCCTGCCTTGACATTTATGATCATAATATCAGCTTCTGATAGAGAATCGTTTAGCTGAAAGCTTTAGCTGTCGAACGAATCCAAAAAGTTGAAAATCGCTGAAAAAATAAAAAAGTTATAAGGTAAAATGAAAATTCCGGTTTTTTTTTGGACCACCCGATATATTCCCCAATTAAAAAAATAATAATTAAATTTTCACTGAGTTATTGCGTTGCATGGCCGTTTTTTAGAAGAGAGCCGTATAAATATTTAAAAATCAAATAATATTTTCCAATTATTAAATTTTTGTTGTTTTATACTCAAATATGTAATACTAAAAAAATCCATTTTTTATTAAATATTATTGAAAAAGAAGGTAGGTATTTGTGTAACGAAACAAAAAAATTCGCAGAGATAACATATTCGCTTCAACCAGAAAATAATCACAATAATCGGGTAATAAGGATAGAACGGCATTTTTCGTAAATAATTTTGGAAATAATGTATTTTGAAAGAATCATTTAAGACAATAAGAATTCTTAATTTTTTTATTTTCTAAATTATGAAAAAGAATAGTTAAAATAATGCAATATTAAACATTCTTAATCATTACATTCTTCATCGTCATCAATGATTTATGTTTCCTCTTCATTTTTTTAATTTTTTTCTTGTAATACTGTCATAGATGCTGGCAGCATCACAAACAGTAGGGATCGGAACGTGATAACTGAGTGCATCCGACCATCTTTTCTCCTATTCAAAACCAAAACGCATATAATAATATATTGAATGATTGTAAATTTATTATTTTCAGTTTTGTAGGTTATAAGTGTTGCAGACGTACATTGTGAATAATTTCTTGTAGTTTGGAGTTAACACAGCCACTTTACTGAATTTGGAAGTTCAAACAATTTGAGATGACCACTTGGTTTGGGACATGTCAAGATGATTTGAGGAGTGCATACATTTGCATATCTTTCATTTATTTTTTTCAATTATTTAGTTTTTACAATAAAAAAAACAGAAATATTAAATAATCATATTTTGTGACGCTTTATAATGGTGATAAACGTATGTTAAAATAATAATGTATCAGTTTAATAACGTCTGAGGAATGAGTTCATTGGGATGTGGTTTGATAATTTTTTAAAACAAAAACTAGGTATAGCAATTCAAATTCAAATACTTACATAATATTTTTGGGTTGTCTATTTTTTTAATCGTATTACATATTTTCACTGGAATATCGATTAATTCCAATATAATAGGCCTAATATCCACCACTAGTGTGAGTCCAACCCATTCTCCTTTCCACCAGCTAAGACTCGACACAACTAAGCCTATTGGCACCTCGGATTTGCTAAAAATATGACACAAAGAACTGCAGCTGCCACATTTCAAAACCCAGCAACTGTTATTATTAACATTCTGAATAAAACAAGACAGGCTTTAAGTTTGAGATCGTAGAAATATTGAGTAGCCTTATATTATACTTTAAAATTTTTAGGCACTAATGGGGTAATTTTATGTGTGTAAATGCACTGTCGACAAGCATTCATGTAAAACAGATTTATTATTTATTTATGCTTACCGATTAAAAAGGTATACAGGACTCCCTTCGGTGCCAGGAGATGAAGGACAATCGCTAAGAATGAAACAGGAATTGTTACCTACAATATTAGAAACTATGCCCTTAGAGTACGAATTTATCAAATTCCTGTTGCCAAACGGGGCACTTTTAGTATAAATTATGTCACCCTTATTTATATCAAAACTGCCTACTAAATGCCACCATGCACCTAACGTAGTTTTAAAATTTTCGACCAAATTCAACTCTTCAAATGTTAATATAAAAAATAGGGATAGAATGGCATTTAAATCTCTATTATTATCTATCGAATCTATCGCCCAATGTTGAAATATGTATTTACTGGAATTTTTTATATTTTCAGAAATGAATGCCGCGAAAATGCAAGCTTTTTTCACAACGTATAATCCATTTTCAACCGAAACAACATTTAGTGAAGCATTATAACTCGAAAATGGTTCCGAGTATAACTTTCCAGGTTTGAAACTTTCAAACGCAGTTTCTTTTAATGCGTCTAACAGTATATTTGCGGTTGTAATAACATATTTGTCGTCCAACATCAATCCTGAACATCCAAAAACGGTGTTTTCTGTTTTGTCTTCTTTTTCTATCAAAACCAATTGTGCTTTCATTTTCTGAAAAAAGTAATAGAATTAATTTGTGCTCTTACTGCGAAATTAAAATAAAACAAGGGATAGGAGATTTAAAAGTAGAGGTATTCAATATCGTCCGGGAAGTGGGTACTTTCCGGACGGTTGCTGAAAAAACCTTTCTGTTTTGCTTTATGCCAATAAAGCCCGTTTATACTATTTTGCAACCATTGAGTTTTCATTACGTCTGTAGACCAGTATGCAAAGAAAGTAGAATAATTTGTAGAACAAATAAGGGGGTATAATAAGCTAAGTGAGTTTTAGTGAGGTGGGCCTAATAACCACCCCTAGCGAGTTAAATGGAAGGGTGGAATTGTTCTGCCAGATCTTTTAGAACTT
This sequence comes from Rhagium mordax, assembly GCA_963680705.1. Lineage (NCBI taxonomy): Eukaryota > Metazoa > Arthropoda > Insecta > Coleoptera > Cerambycidae > Rhagium > Rhagium mordax. The sequence goes on from OY796657.1 coordinate 15,004,559, forward strand.
AACATGATAGCAATAATAATTGTGCCTCGTTCAATAAAGTCAAGAGTAGGTACGAAGCATTTTCCAATGTTTTCTTCAAATTTTATACGAAATTATTTTCCTTACGTATAATTTTGATATAATGAAGTACAGTTTCGAAAATTATAGACAGACCACTCTGTAAAAGTTGATAAAAAATCCACATCCGAGAATGAAATGTTTGAAAGGAAATGTCATATATGGCTGGAAATACCACGATAAGATGTATCATTTCGGTATTTAATTTGCAAATAATAAGAGAGAGTATTCGTTGTCAGTATTTTTAGATGGTGACTAAAAATTAAATAAACATAAAGTAATTATATGCATTTTATATCCAGGACTTAACATACACCACAATATAGTGATCCAAGGGTATTTATTACAACGGTCTGCTATTACTTCGTTTCTCAAAAATTCCTAAAAAGCAGTTTTTAATTTTAAAATATAGTTTCCTGTATTCAATTATGATTTTTATTCGTGCAGAGGAAGAATCATTTGAAGTTGGATGAAATATTAAGAACTTGAAAAATAACGCAACATAGGTTGATGTAGCTCTGCGTTTCCTAAACTGGAACCGTGGGGTTCCGTGGAGATCATTGAAGGGTACCGCGAAACTTACAAGATTTTTTTTCATAACAATCAAGAAAGTAACTTAAAACTCAATAAAAATTAACGCCTTTTCGAAATTAAAAAAATAGAATACCCACTAACTTCACTTACTAATCTGGATACTCGGACGCTGTAGAGCTTATTAAAAATATCGCCAAAAGCTGTTTTAGTAGCCACTGCATGATCCATAGACACGAAGCTGCTTCAAATAAATGCTTGATGAGGTTGACAACATCATAAACTTCATAAAATCTCGGCCACTAAATAATCGTTCATTCAAAATGCTATGTGAGGACATGGGGAGTGTACATACATCTCTTTTTTACATACTAAGGTCAGATGGTTATCTCGAGGAAAGACACTATTTAGGCTTTATACAAGTATAATAATAACAAACATATATAAATTGATATACTTATATTGATGTTTCATCTCTAAACATGCTATTATTAAATTCATTGGACTTTCTTTAATACATGATGAATATTGGATTAAAAATTATAAAATTCAAAACGTCTAAAAATTAATTATTAAAAAATTTTTTTTTTTAACTCACCACAAAATTCATTCATCATGGTCACCAATTAAAAACGAAGTCCACAAGATGTACATATTCTTTCGCTATAACAAGCTCATCAGGTGGACGATTAATCTCACAATCCACCTGATGAGTTTGTTATAGCGAAAGAATATGTACATCTTCTTGTGGACTTCGTTTTTTAATTGGTGACCATAATGAATGAATTTTGTGGTGAGTTAAAAAAAAATTTTAATAATTTGTTTTTAGACGTTTTGAATTTTATAATTTTTAATCCAATATTCATCATGTATTAAAGAAAGTCCAATGAATTTAATAATAGCATGTTTAGAGATGAAACATCAATATAATATCAATTTAGATATGTTTGTTATTATTATGCTTGTATAAAGCCTAAACAAAGTTATTTATAAATAATGCATATCAAGCAAAGAAAGAGAATTGTAAAAGAAAGAAACTAATTTAGTATTTAGTATTTTTGAGCTAAGGGACGGGGTGCGTGTTTTTTAGAATACAATTTTGAATTGAGGTCGATTATTTGATAGAAATTGGGTGCTCAAAATTGCCTATTTAAGCAACAGTTTTACAAAGATCAATGAACTTCAGGGCAAATAAATTAATATATTTACTGCTCACGAAAAAATTGTTGCTTTTAAGAAAGAGATACAATTTCGGATAATTTGTATGCTCTCCAACGAGTTTGATTGCTTCCCTACAATAAAAGGCTTTTTAGAAGAGGAAGGAGTTGAAATAGGAGAGACACTTATTGAAGAAGTTATTCAGCACCTGAAAGGTTTGGGTAATGCTTTTAAGTAATATTTTCCAAATGAACAGCGAGTTAAATATCAAAATGAATTGTGGATTAAAAACCCATTTATTGTCAATGCACGACCTTCCACCATGTCAGCAGAAGAATACGAAACTTTTATTGAAATGACATCTGATTCATCGTTGCACGAAACATTTAAATTAATGCTGTTCGTGGAATTCTGGTGCAGTTTAAGAGATGCGTATCATCAATTGTCACAAAAGGCCGTGTTGGTACTTTTACCATTCGCAACTACATATATGTGTCAAATTGCACTTTCTCGACACTTTCGACCACTCCACCTGAGCCGAAAACCGGAGCGTGACCGTGCAATTCAGGATGTAATTCCAAGTTGGACCCTTTACCTTGGATTTCTTACCAGAACGGCCCCCGGCGGCGTTTTTTCGTTTGGAAATAGTGTTTGAAGTTTTCGTGTTTTTTGCAATTTTTTGAATTTTGAAGGGAACTGCAACCCTTTTAATACCGGCCAATCGATCTGCCAATGTTATAGCTTGTTATACATGTCTCCTTCAACATTATCTCAAAAAATAGGCCTTCAGTGTTATTCTGTTAGCCATTGAAAAGTTCCCAATATTGAATAGATTCCAATTTATGTTTCAATCACATTTCCAAGGGTGTTTCCAATATTGAGAAATTTTGCAATTCTGTAAACCATATTGGGAACATTCAATCTTAGTCACTAAATTTAAAACGGTTAGTACATTATTGACAAATAGTGCGTAATAAATTTGAAATAAGAAGAAGATTAACCTCACTTTTGTTGTTTTTGCGCCATTCTGCGGTGTATTTTGAATTGTGATTTGTGGTCGCGAAAATTTGGTGATATGGCCCCTGCTGAAAGAACAAGTCCACAGCAATTTGCCATATATGTTCGTTATTTAAAACAGTATCCTCTTCTACGAACGGGCAAATTCACGTCTTTGGTTGGCCCAGATGAATTAAAAATAATTTGGGGCGACAATTACAATTATCGTGCATTTGAAGTATTTATTGTTTGATTAATTTAGAAATATTTTATTTTTAATTTATCACATTGTTTTGAATACTCACACTTCAATTATATTTTCGACTGCATTTATAATGAAAATAAATTGTCTATTCATTATGAATTACAAACGCCTTTTATCGTTGCATAAATCAGTTATTCAAAATAAACGTTTGAGGTTATGTTCTATTGGAAACTTAATAACAAGAGCAAAAATCGGTTGTTAAGATTTTCAAGATATAGATTCAATAAATTGAATTCATTGTGGTTACAGAATACGAAAATGACAAGGTCATTGGAATCTTTCCAATTATTGGGAAATATCCAATATTGAATACTTTTCAATGGCTTACAGAATAACACTGATTAACTAAAATAATCATTGAAAAATGTCACCAGCTCTTAGACTATAACTCATGATTTTGATACTTTTATTGGACCGACTTATAATATTAATACAAAAATAGATTAATTTATAGCTTAAACTTTTGCGCAAAGTATGTAATCAACAAATATAATACACAGTTACTCTTTGATAAACAATACTTATAGAAAAAATTAAGATTAAAATTAAACGGTTGGTTTCTAGTATTTCCGCCCCGGTACAGTTATGATGTTATGTCGAATTATAATGTCTTTGTATTATATTCGCAAACTAAATTCGTATACATCAGATATCCTGAACTACGTGGGCTAGTATTTGTGATAAATAAAAAGTATATATTTAGCTCTTATTTCTGCATATTATTTACAAGTGCTATCTATTCCAGTAGATATCAAAAATTTCGTTGGGAAACTTTGCACACTGTTTGAAAATAACGTACTGATTTCATCATTGTAAACCACAGTTACAACACAATGGCAAGTACGATCTAACCCACAATGATTCAACAAATAGGTAATTCGAAAAATACAAAATTAAGTACCGTGAATTTTTCTTATAACAATAAACGTATAAAAACTATTAGACGGGGTGCCAAATAAGGATTTTTACCCTAACCTGGAAGTAGGGTATAGTAAAGGTTTTTTGGCTGTTTTTGGTTCTTCAAAGGGTCAACATTACGATTCCGATTGATGCCACTCTGGCACCCTTGGGCATCTTGAGATATTCAAGATTCAGATTTTTCCAAATATTTCATTATGTGAGTTTGTGACACGTCGTTTTATATGTTTTTGAGGTCTATGTAGTAGTATCTAGTTGAAAAATCGTGTAGTACGTAATCTTTAAGTGTTGCTAATTTACTTCATTCAGAGGGCAGTTGATTCGGAAAATAATAGATTTAAGCAAAAAAACTAGCACCTAGTTTTGTTGCATAAACAAGTTAGGCTATGGGAATACGAATAACATTATATCCTTAAAAGTGGTATGCGTGAGCAAGTTGAATGATTAAAAGGCCCTACTAAGAAGTAAGGTTTTAAAAAATGAAACAAACGTAAACTTAATAGTTTATATTTTTTTAGGGTGGAAAGGCTTGACCATCCTTTTTTTATTTTATATTTATTCATGATTTACTTAGTTTCTGTGTTTTTTTATAATTTTTATATTTTTCTGTTTTTTTTATTCTTATTGTAAAAACTGTTTACAACGAAACGTCAAAATCAACATTTAATCTTGTTCGGAATCTTCACAGTCAGAAGTTATATTTTCAGATATTCTCATATGACGTTTCTAGAAAGAATTTTTTGTACTTAGTTGCAGACAATTCCACATTAAACTGCATGACAAACTATTAGCCATTATCGGATGTAGTTCCATTTTATTTTCATCAGCCTGCCACCCGCATTGAGTGGTATCTATATTTGGCCAAGAAAGATTCATTACAGACAACCACAAAAATGTTTGGAAATGTGCCCTTTGTACGTTTTCTTGAAAACATTCAGTAGTTCGTGGAAGATCAGAGAATAGAACTTTTTTAGCCCACAGAGAAGTTCTAACATCAGTCATTTTGCTAGCATCGTTTACTCCATAACATGAAGCTACAAAAATTGGACATTGTTGAAAAACATCTTCAATATTGCTGTTTAATGCGTTAAAACCCGACCATTCGTTTAATGACCTTTTTTCCAGTCCCATGGTACTGAGCCACCGTGTCACAACCAGATAGTGTATGTTGATACACACGAACGAAGACAATACAGTTCTAAAGAAGATTCTTCCAGGTGCTGCCCGATGTCTTCATCCCCTCCCCTCGCTGGCTGCTTGCCCGAATAATTGTTTCTAAACTTCAACTCACTTTCATTAAATCACTGTCTTTTTCACACTTAAAAATACTTACACTTTTTGTTACTAGAACTCACCATTGTTTTTAATTAGGACTTAGAAAGAGAATTGTTAATACTTGCACTTCTAAGATTTTCCAATTTGTTACATAACAGAGTTAAAAATAATAATATAAACGTTTGTTTTTAAACTTTGTTAGCCTAACAAGATTAAGACGTAATCTGAAAATAAAATCAACTCATACTATTCAAGAGTGACTCGTATCCATAATTTGAATGAGAGCCACTCTCAAATAACATAAGACTAAATTATGTCCTAACTTTCTTCCATAAGAAATAAAAAATAACTTTCTAATTCCTTACGGAGGAAAGTTTGATATTAAGTTATTAAAATAAAGGGAGAATTATTATTTGTTGTAAAACATAATTACATCTTAAGTCTTATTAGATCTCAGATGTGTGTTCTAGAATTTGAGAAACAGAAAATGATGTCTCGCATGCTCACAATTGGTGAATTAAAATTTCAAAAAAATTACACCCTACATAAGTCGCCATCTTGAATATCTGAAAATGCCTAAGGGTGCCAGAACGGCATCAACCGGATTCTTAAACTAGACCTGCTAAAGTGCCGATAACCGTAAAAAACCTCTACTATACCTTACTTTCCCCTTTTTGGATTGGCACCCTGACTATATGCAGTTGTCGATATTCTAAAAATTTAAGATGTTTTTAAACGTTCTCTTGACTTTTTGATTTTAAGGCTTTCTAGACGTTGATGAAGTTTTTTCTTTTCTCGTTAATCATTTTGGATAATTAGTATTCCACATAACGAAAAGGAAAAGATATGTTCCTAAAATACATTTATAATAGTCAATCTCTATTATACTAAAATATACATAAAGTATATTAAATTAAATAGGCAGGATAGAATATTCTCTGCTGATATTTTATTGGAAAAATAGCGTTCTTTGTAATAACTTGACTTATTCCTGAACGCGTGTATTGTTCTTAACATTGTTTAAGACATTCTATTAAAGGACATATAGGACTATACATATACAGTACACTATTGGTAAGGTCCAATCTAGGTTGCCGATATAAATGCATCAGACGGAGATAACTTAAAGCATTTACAAGTTAAACAGACAACGCGCTATCCCCTACCTCCCACCTTCCATTCTTTACAACACGCGGTCGAAGGGGACGATGGAATCGGCCGAATGTGTCGAACGGCCGCGATGTCGCGCCCAACAATTATTCATCAATAAGCCTTTCTCCTGCGAAGTACAAACTGTTATTTTTAGAATACAAGTTTTTATTTCGTTTTTAGGTTTAAGGCTAATAACATCAACTCTTAAACCGCTCTTGTATTGTCAAATGCAACAGCGATAAACATGATAAAAGAATGAAAACATCGTAAAAATATCGCACGGCCGTAAACATCAGATACTCGCTTCACCGAAGCTCCTTACTTACTAAACATAATTCTCGGCTCTCGGCTCGGCTTAGGTCGGCTGAACCCAAGAATACTATACTAGATATATTTTATTCTTGGGCTGAACCGCTGTCGTCGCGCGCCACATCAACACACATACCCCTCTTTAGTAGGAGTGTAGGAATGGTTAGGCGTCTCTTGTTAACTGAACGCTTTGCCCCTATGTACCTTCTCTCTTAGTTGCATTACAGATTTCGCACTCTAAGTTGAACCTTGCCAATAGTGTATATTTATAATGTAAAATATTTTTGGAAAAAACCTCTCTTATATTTATTATTGTTTTGATGACCTCCATATATGTATTTTATACACATTATCGAGCACAATATTCCGTGATTACTTCGTGAATTGCGAACTGACATTTGATTAATTAAAAATAATTTACAACGAAATTAATTATAATATCATTCCACATGCGCGTATGAATGTGTATATTTGTCAATGTTCTATCTGTGTGTTTTATAATCATTCTTTTTTATTTCCAGACGAACGATAACAAACCACGAGATGTAATCATCTTTTGGTCTAGACTCTAGACAGTGATGAAATTATTTCATACAACAATTGGTATATACATATTGAGAAAACACACGCTATCAATAACAATGATTATCATAAGTCTATCAATAACAATGAAGGAAGAAAGAAAGAAAGGAAAAAATGTACGGACGAGCAAGTGAAGCAGCTTTTGAATGATTGCGAAGAGTTCTGGAAAATATTCAACAAAAGAATGACTTTCCCATTTATAGTGAAAACCCAGCAAACAAAATGCGGAACAAGCCTGTAGCTTTTTTATTTTTTGACTGATTTGAATAATTATTTTTTTGATGTTTGGAGAACTAAAAATTGTATCCGTAGGTGACATTAAACATTCTTCAGCATTCCTTAAAACGTACCAAGTTTCATCAAAAGTCGAACCAACAAAAATGTAATGAGGGATGCCATGTTTTGCAATGTAATAAAACAATTTTCAGCAAAAGGTTTTTCCTGCTTTTTTGCGTTTCCTGTACGAATTCTGTAGAAACTTATGGGTTAAAAAACCACTTAAACTGCGCATCTTGAATATACAATTATGCACTATAGCACAATAATAAATGCATTGTATATAGATATAAATGGTTTTGATAAAACTTTAGACTTTAATGATGCCCTCTGATATTAAATTATCGCATATTTAATTAAAGAACTTTGTATCGTATCATTTTGTTTTGTTATAATAAATGGATAGACAGAAATAACTGACACGCTTTAATAGTGAATAATTTCACAATTTTTATTCAAATGAAATTATAAAATTTATACAGTGTTCATTTAATTTTGCGTTCTGTAGACATACACTGGCATGCTTGATTTCCAGATTTGTTCAGTCCAGATTCGTCTACCAAAAAAGGCAAATGATGCAGGAATTAAAAGAAAGAATTTAAGAAGAAATCTCAAAGAAATCTATGTCCATATGTTAGGGACAATGATGCAGATTTCCTTGTGGCGGGCGCGTCTTCGAAGGTGGATAGTGGTGGAAGGCGCGTACGACATACAATTATTCATAAATAAATTTCCTAATCTTTAAGAATATGTACCAATTTTTAATTTATTTAAATAAAAATTGTAAAAGTACTAACTTTTAAAATGTGTCAGTTATTTCTTGTCACTGTATGTTTAAAATAGTTAGTTGTAAATATACAGGGTTGACAAATCGATACAATTCTTTGGAGATGTGATAGTAGAACTATTTTGCAATATTTTGAACCACAAAAGTCATTAGTTTTTGAGATACCTGTATCAATTTTTATTTTTTCCCAAAAGAGTTAATTTTCAAAAAATCTACTTCACATTTTTTTTAATGTTTACCGGATTACTTGTCCAACACTATGATTATCTATCGGGATGAAAAATATCCAGAAATATTTTGATAATGTGGAAATTTCAAATGAAAACTTCAGCTATGAAAAGTTTTTCCAAAAAACTATGAACGTAACATAATAAATTGTTTTTATTTATAGATTAATAAGTATATAAGAGTCTTTTTGGGAAAAAAGCTGTCTTACATCAAATATATTTGTTTTAAAATAGAGTGCGTTTTTTATTAAATATTATTTTCAATAAGAATGTTTTTGAATAACATCAAAATTTTTTAGATATCTTAATGCCACTCCTCCACACTGCTAGGTATATTCCGTACGATAACCGTGATTCTACTAAGGCATAATATACATTTTCAGGTGAGGCAAGTCTAATATAATTTTCAAATATTTAAATTTATATAAAAGGGTTCGTAAAGTATTAACCACACCATTTACATCAATTTACATGTTTTAGTGCATCCCGTGGTTCTGTTTGGCAAAATATTGCAGTATCATTGGCAAAACTTGGGTATATAAAATAAGTAGGTTCTTGATAGATGGTGAATAGGACTGCTCCTAAATGTGTGCCCTTGATGCTCCACATTGTGCTAATATTCCTTCACTAATTTCAAAATTTATTCTACCGAATTGATTACGATTTTTCAAGTAGGTACCTAGCTATTAAATTTGAAATTTTTGCGAGATCCAAAGGCAAAGGTTCCAGATTCAATGATACTATTGATACTATTAATAAAAAAAGTAAGTAGTGAAGCAATTTCATTTATTTTAAGTGAATTTATTATGCTAAGAAATACATTTGTACCCGTGAGTCAAAAATAGATGGAATGTGTGGAACTGAAATTCTACCGGGGGATGGGGGGTTAATGTAGGAGGTTTATTAATGTTATTTCCAAGATGGGGTTCCAAATCAGTGAAAAAAATCGACAAATGTGTCCGCAATTTCTTTTATGTTTTCAGTGACGCCATTTAATTCTGTAAGTATTTGTTTAATATTATGATGTTCTTCTCTGCTTAAATATTCTATTGTATTCTATAAATTGTTTTTATTATATTTACTATTAAAAAAAGTTTAACTGTTTATCTAGTATCGTAAACTGGAGATCATTAAAAAATTCCTAGGGAACAAAAAAATGACAATTAAGAACAAATCATTTCCGATTCATTGAATAACTACGATAAAATGGATGGTCAATAGATATATCGTTGAAAATCTGCTTCCTATAGTCTCTTTTTAATTTCTTCCCTGATAATTTAGGAAATACGAGCGATGAACACAGTGAATGCTTTGATCAAGATTTGAAAATTTTTGCTATACAATTTTTTGGGACCAAAATATGCTGGGGACTTAACTGTTGGTCTACCCTAAGATAAACTAACAACACTTATAAAAAGGAAAATAAAATAAGCCATTGTTAACCTTCCCACATCATGATTTTTATTTTTGTTAGTATTTAATTGTATGTAATAAATATTTCAACAACGTGAGAGCATTTTCTCTCTCTTCAAATTCGAATTTAGTAAATTAAAATTCATATTCGGGTATATAAAACCTTGTGAACCCTTACACTGGACGCAACTTGTTGGAATTAATCTTCTTCAAGCAATTATATGAAAAACGTTTTATTAAGCTAATCCGAATCCGAAGTTCAAGTAATAGTTAAACAAATCCAAAGAAACATGATTCGAATTGAGAACTTCATTTTTTGAAGTCGGTTTCATAATCTAAATCGTTTAGCAGTGTACAGTTGAGGGTGACAAGCTCTCAAAGTTAACAGTAGATAGTTGAAAATTTATCAAGTCTCTATAGTCTCTGGAAGTTAGGCAATGGATTGGTCAATCGAGTTTCAACAATGTAATATAAAAATTTACCTATATACTCTGTTTATCTCTTATATTTATAGAATTAATAATTCTTGTTAATAAATTTGGAAAATACGAAAATTTTCAAATTTTGTTAAAAATTATAAACTAAACTATATTACTTTTTACCCCGTTAACATGAATTCAGTAACAAATAAACCAAAAAGAGAAAATGGAAATTATGAATAATAGACCGGTTGCACTTCCTTAAAAAACTAATGATCCAATCCGTTTTATCTACAGGATGTCTTTGTCTTTATGTTGGCGACAAATTCGAGGAATTACGATAAGATTATGAAACAGACTGTTCGGGGTAAACTGTTATAGATCAGTGGCGCATCTGGGCGGAGGGAAACAACAGGACTGTGTGCTTCCATGTGTTTGAAAAATTTTGAAGAGAAAGATTGAAATCTATTAGCTACTTCATTATTTCTTGAATAATAAATAAATACTAATTTCCGTTCTCGTTAATTTATGTTTATTAAAGAAATAAAATAAGACAAAAATAGATCTGACTAAAATGTCAAAAAACAAAAACTGGATACACCAAGAAACGAATGTTCACCAATTTATTCTTTTAAGTGTTTTCTTATTTCAACTGCCTTTTCATTTATAATTGAGTTCAGATTTGAGAATAACTTTTTTTCATGAACTTTATCTACTGCTCTTCACTTGCATCTTATGCGGATATTTTGTGACAGACTTGCTATTTTCTAGTGTGCGGTTCACCTTATTTTAATGATTTATTCATGCAAGCAGAAAAGAAATACCAAAAAGAAGTAATTCTTATCTCCAATTGATAAAACACTTTATTAATTGGGGATAATTCAAACACTAGCAGAATTCAAGTACTAATTTCAAGTACCTAATAGCTTTAATTACGATTTATCTTGCATAAGCTATATTTAGCTGTACTACTTACACTTACGGCTTATTTTATATATCTACAGGGTGTCCCAAGATGAACTGCGGCGATCTCGAAAAGTAGACATTGGAAAATTTTGAAAATTTCGTAGTAAACTAATGTCTCGGTTAAAATATTTTCAAGATGGTGGAACTACCGGTTATACCGGAAGTTGATACCAACTTGCTTATATTAAATGGGACACCCTATATATTATTACATTTTTGGATTGTACGCAAAATTCTAGGCCTATTTTGTGTATCATGTCCCATACATAGTGGGACATGATACACTCCGTTTTTGACATATTTCAATTTTTATGTCAAAAATGACGTTTGCAGGCTCTAAAAGAATTATCAATTTTTACTATAAAGAAGACTTTATTATCTAATTTGGGTGGGATTCTTTGTTGAAAAAGACCTACTTTAATAGAGTTTTTATAATATTTTGATAAAAATTAATACAGAGTGTTCAAAGAATAAGAATAAAAATGAAATTGAGAAAACTGTCCAAAAATCAATTTTTTCAAATGGAAACCCCCAATTTTTATAATTTAGTATACTTAGAGAAAGTTTTTGCCATTTACCCCAAGAAAGAAACATGATGCAGCTACGGACACGACGACGTGTCCGTAGCTGCATCATGTTTATTTCTTGGGGTAAATGGCAAAAACTTTCTCCATTTTATTTAACACCCCCAAAAGCTTCTTTCTTTTGTTTAATAATAATAATATTCATTATAATAAGTATTTATTTAGAGATTATATTATTTTAAAGATAATCTTATCTGTATTGTTCATTTATTTGTTATCAGATTACCCAGAATATGCACTTATCCAGGAATGTATCTAATTCTATAATCTCTAAGATTATTATTACTTACAGATACAGATATCAGAATATATTAATTTCAAAGATTAATCATCTATCATTTTTTTATAATAGTATAATATGATACGATACGAGATTTCTCGCTAGTCTATCTCTGGCATTTTACGTAAAAATTACAGAATATCATAGCGCCCAAAGAAAAAAAATTCTAACAGTTTTTTTTTTAATGGCATTAGGGCGGTTGACCCACAGCGAGACACTAATTTAGTATATGAATTGAATATGTCTAAATAACCTATCCGACAAAATGACAAAATCTAGAATTTGCGAGAGGATAAAAAAAACAACACAAAGTTAATACGTACAAAAACACTAACATACACGTTAACGAACAAAAAAAAATAATTACAATGATTACACAAACACATTTTTTAATTAATTTGTCCTCTAGTAAATAGTATATGATTAATGGATTATTAATTTTTAAATCTTTTATATTAATAAGAAAATTAAATTGTTTTATCAATTAACTGTGTTAACTGTGAATGAATGCAGTATTGAATTATTAACTTCAGAACGGCCCAGTAGAAAACAACGACACACCCCTGCTAATTTTCTGCATACCAAAAACATGATTTATAAAAAAAAACATCAGCAGGCAAATTTTCCCTAATGCGCAGTCAAGCTCTCAACCAGAAAACGCGCAAATGTTTTTGAAATTGAGTTTATGATAATATTAAAGAGTTAAATCAAATTACGTGATTTTTTTGTTAAAGATTAATTAACGCGAGAAGGATATTGATATTTTCTGCAATTTGAACAATTTAGCTTATTTAGCACAAAAAAGCTTTTGGGGGTATATTGTCCTTTCATTTGTAACCGTTTAATACTTTCATTGGAGCACGTTCTGGATAATATCGAGGATAAAATATTCAAGCGAGTTCATAGTTCATGTTCACGGGCCATGGCGAGCTAATGTGGATAATCTTCGGGAAATAGTTTTAACATATAATTAGTTTAATAAATAGGATTATAGGAAACAACTACTGGACGGGCAAAGGCCCCTACTCCCATTGAATTATACCTATAAATCCAAATTGGTAGCCAAATTTGTTATTTCTCTTTTCTATACCAGACACAGACCGGTTTCGAACTCTTTATTGTTCTCATCAGTGTGCCACAGGTAGCTGAAAAGACAAATCAAATAACAAAGGCAAACCAAACTAGCCTATGGCAGACCCAGCACATAGTAAGTAGTGAGGGATAAGTACATCCCTCTGGTGGTCAGTTGCTACTACCAGTCAAGACATCGACGGTGTCTCTGTGACCGATAGCGGCTTGCCAAGCAAGCACCAAGAGCGGCGACCTCTAGCCCTGATGGACTAAAACATGCTTAATAAATAGGATTATAGGAAACAACTACTGGACGGGCAAAGGCCCCTACTCCCATTGAATTATACCTATAAATCCAAATTGGTAGCCAAATTTGTTATTTGTCTTTTCTATACCAGACACAGACCGGTTTCGAACTCTTTATGTTCTCATCAGTGTGCCACAGGCACAGTGTTTCCTATAATCCTATTTATTAAGCATGTTTTAGTCCATCAGGGCTAGAGGTCGCCGCTCTTGGTGCTTGCTTGGCAAGCCGCTATCGGTCACAGAGACACCGTCGATGTCTTGACTGGTGACTGGTTGACTGACACCAGAGGGATTTACTTATCCCTCACTACTTAGTATGTGCTGGGTCTGCTATAGGCCAGTTTGGTTTGCCTTTGTTATTTGTCTTTTCAGCTACCTGTGGCACACTGATCAGAACATAAAGAGTTCGAAACCGGTCTGTGTCTGGTCATTGAGTAAAAAATAATAAAGAGTTGCAACTGTCAAGGTTTCGAGATTTTAGTATTGTATTTCTTTGCCAATAACTTCACGACTGTCATCAATTTTTAGTGCTATGGGAAGGTATTTGTAATGTGGCTGTATAGCCCTTCAAATTGAAGACGATCATGAACAACGACATAAGAATTACTAGACAAGTAATGATTCCGATTTGTTTGCATTCGTCCAACGTACTCAGCGTCTCATTGGTGCGCAACGAGTTTGTAACCAATGAGACGCTGAGTACGTGGACGAGTCCATTTCATTACTTGTCTAGTAATTCTTATGTCGTTGATCATGAAGCTATTGGTGAAAAAATACAACACTAAAATCTCGAAACCTTGACAGTTGCGCCTCTTTATTATTTTTACTCAATGGTCTGGTATAGAAAAGACAAATAACAAATTTGGCTACCAATTTGGATTTATAGGTATAATTCAATGGGAGTAGTTGTTTCCTATAATCCTATTTATTAAGCATGTTTGAGTCCATCAGGGCTAGAGGTCGCCGCTCTTGATGCTTGCTTGGCAAGCCGCTATCGGTCACAGAGACACCGTCGATGTCTTGACTGGTAGTAGCAACTGACCACCAGAGGGATTTAGTTATCCCTCACTACTTAATATAATTAGTTTTTGTAATATTTTATGGTATCTTTGCTACAACAGTTCATACAACATCGGAATCACAGAAGGCATTTTCCAAAAAGGGATCATGAATATGCCTACTATAATTTAAATTCTTTCGAAATTTTACATACCGTTTCTGTAAAGAACATGCAGATCAATATCACATAAACAAAGATTGATTTAAATATTAATCTGTCATTGCACGTCATTCAGTCACTTGTAGATATGCTTTTCGAGGAAAGATATTTCAAAAAAAAACCGCAGCCAATTATGGGATTCAAACTTCCTCACCGTGTGGTGCATGGAATTTATAATAAAAGTAATTTTTGACGTATTTTGTTTATTTCAACATTTGGGCACAATATTACAATGGGTTTGTATATCAGATCTTATTTATGATTTTTCATCACGAATAAATTTTGTTGTAAAGTTAGAATTAGAAATGTTGGTGTCCGGTAGACCCCGTTTCACCACAAGGACAGAATTTTTTTCTGCCTGAAATTTCGTGTATCGTCATAATCGGTGAGGAAGTAATACTTATACATCAAAATCATTCTCAAGAGGGACATATTTTGCTATAAATCTCAGCTGCAAACCATTTCATCCCCTCGTGCTATGACCATAACCCCTCCTAAAATTTTAAATGGTATTTCAGATACATTTTTCCCTAACATTTCTGGTGGATTGTTAGCAGAATGTTTTCAAAACAAAAAATGTTCGACGAAAAATAATGGTTTGCAGATTTTTCAAGCTGTTATAATACTAATATTATTTTTTATGAAAGCAACAATCTCCTCGTCCTCGCAGTTAACCTAAAACCACAGCTAATTCGAAATTCTGTTTAGAAGTTTTATTTTTAATAGTTTACAACAACCGGATAAGCGTGTAAATAAAAAATACGTATTTGAATTAGTGGAGAAGTTCCGAGAAACTTGATTATGGCTAACAAGAAACATGAACTTCTGGTAAAGTATGAAGCTGGTTGAGGTTGCAGTTTTACATGTTGCTACAGACCAAACTTTGAGAACAAGGAAATTGACTACTGTTACTGACAGTGGTAGAATGACTATTCACCGAATCCAGAAACATTACAATTTTTATCTTTACAAAATTAATTTACTACACAAAACGAATAAGGATGATTTTGATCGGCAACACAAGGTTTACATCAATAGCTGCATTAGCTGCTGAAATTTCTTTCCAACATCTGTTTTTCTAACGGGTTTAGGTTTTTCTTAAACTCAACCGTAACTGTTGGATGCTAATTCAATAGTCTCTCACGAAATTCACAATTGAGTGTCTGGGCCGGTCTTGTCCATTCAATAATCGATTATTGAAAATGATGATCGTTACCTAAAGGCCCATTTGCATTTGTTGTTCGAACAATATCTCTACACCTCCACAGGCTCAACATTATGTAATATAGGTTGTTACGGAGTTTTTGGGCAAAATGTTTCCTGAACAACCTGATGGGCGAGAAGGTGCCATGGAATGACCGAGCAGATCTCCAGATTAGCTCCACGGCTTTTTCCTGTGGAGCCATTTGAAGAGTAAAATATATTTAACGGGACCGGGGTATCTGGAAGTGTTGCGACCTCGTATTGTGTGGATAAATGTCGTCAAAAAACCTCACAAATACTTCAAAATGTAAGGAAGGAGTCGCTTTGAATAAAACTTGAATTGTTGTATGGAAGCTGATGAAAGATAAGTAGGTAGTTTTAAGTCGCTTAATTGTCTGATGTTTGACAGTTATACTATCTAAACTAAAAAGACAGAATCGATAGAATTTGAAATTTTATGATGTTCCATATTTATGGTAGAAGAACGTTTTATGTGCGATTTAAGCGATTTGCATCAGGTAAATTTTATTACAAACGATGCCTCCTCGAAACTAAAGTTCACACGTGTTGAAGTGTTTTAAATAATTAATTTGAACTATGTGAAAACCCGTCTATATAAATCAATTAATTAATAATCGTATTTATTAACTTGACAAAATAATGCAGGTGTTTCACAGTTTAATCACGTGTTTGCTCATTGCGACAGATTAGAAACAAAAAAATTAATTGTTGCAGGTGACACATGTTGGGCAATTAAAATTTTATTATGAGTGAGAAAAAAATAAGAATCAGTTATCATTCGAGTGAAGAAAAAAAAACTAATGGCCCATGGGGGGATCGAACCCGCGACCTTCGCGTTATTAGCACGACGCTCTAACCAACTGAGCTAATGGGCCTGTGTATCTTGTTCAATACAGAACTCTGGAGTTCTGTGCGTAGAGTTCTGTCCATACAGAAATTAAAAAATAATAAATATATTTCACATTCTCATAAAATTTATAAATGTTTTTATAAACTGCATCTGTTAGGAAACGTCATTATTAATATTAGTGATATTATTTATATTCTAGATTCTAGGTTATGTTAAAAGATATTGATGAATAGGTAGGTGAAGTCCTACCTATTTATTTTTAAAGCAATAAATTAATTCTAAAACTCACTTTTAAAACTTTTGTTCTCTGGTAGTGGTGGTAGTAACAACAACTTATGTTAGTTCAACATGGAAAAAACACAAACACAGAACATAAAAAAATAAAATGAGATATGTTATAGGATTATTATTTATAATAAGCACATACGACATATGATTCGTAGGAACAAAATTTACTTATGTATACTACAAGAAAATCACATATAAAGATCATATGCGTAATATTGGTTGCATAATTTTTATTTACATCTCTGGAATATATTTTAGAAATTATGCTTTCAGCTCACTCAACGATTTTAAATTATTAAAATGCAAAGATCTAAAGATTAACTTGACATCTTCTATTTATAAGGCAAACGTAAAATTTACTTTAGGTCATCTTCGCTCTTCTATTACCAAAGAAGTTGATGTTGATCTTGATCAGGCCCGTAGTTAGGATTTTTTTATGGGGTGTTCTAGGCGACGCATTAAGGAAAAATGCGTCGCAGGCGAAAATTTCTTATTTTCCAAGGCCAAACATTCTAAAATTGAGAGTTAGATTTTGAAATAAAAATGTTATTTAATGAAATCTGGAAATCAACCATGGGGGTGTTTGAACATCATATCACCCCCCCCCCCCACCCCCTGCCTACGGCCCTGTCATGTTTAAACTGGAATGATGTGAATTCGTGCACATATTCGTCTTATTTTTACGTGATATAATTCAGATCTTTATTATAATTAAATAAATTGAGGCATTAAGGTAATAATATTATAAAGAATAATATAGTAATACATATTCCTTTATTCAAAGATAAAGGCCTATAGTCCTGCGCAGCTCTGCACCACTGATTGAAAATCGCCACTAAATTATCCTCAGGCGCGTATGCAACTTCTCGGAGGGGGTCAGAGAAAAAATTAAACACAAACTATCGTGAACCGAAGATTTTTGTAAGTAAAATGCATTTTCTTGAATATCAAGGGGGACACATTTTGACGAAAATGATGTGATTCAACCCCATAATTTCAACCCCTAATTTTTTCATAGATTTCTAAATAGCAGGACATTTTTTAAATGCAATCGTAAAAAGAAAATGTGACCTTGAAGAAGAAAATTTTTGAGATAAATGCCAGAAACCGAATATTTATAAAAGTGATTTCTTAACAACGTTGACCATAAAAGTCTAGGTGATGTTGTTTACATTTGAATGGCTGGTAATTACTGGAATGTATGGTACCCCCACTTCAAAAGTACCTACTTATTTATTGAAACAATTTAATGTATAAAAAAATTTAGGTTTTTAAAAGTTCTATATAAAATTTCCCGATTTATAAGACGTATACTGGCCCCATAAGAAGTGCAGGATCTACCGATCGAGTGTAGTTTAAGCATAACTGATACCGTCGAACGGGACTAATCAAAAAAGGAGGGGTAATTTTGGAATTCGTAAAAACAGCTGTTTTTTTTTACTGTGGAGACGTGGTTAACAAGTCTTTTTGAACGAACTGTATTTACATAAAAAGTATTGGGTCTAGTGAACATTTGTACGTAAAATAGAAAATGTATGTTTATATATTTTTCTGTTAACAATTTTTTTTAGTGTGGCTATTATGGATCAAAAATAGGGCTATTTTAGAAAATATTTTTGGTGTCTGATTAGGCCTTTTTAAGTACAAGAAGTTTTTTCCTTCATATTTATTTGTGGTTTCAGGTTGGAAAATGATGCGCAAGGACAACATGAAATTTTCTCATGTCAGAAAAGGGCGAAACTACACACCCTACAAACACTATACCAAAGAAAGCCTGAATAGAGCTGTGCGATCTGTTTTAAGAACGGTTCTACAATTTTAGCAGCTGCAGCTAGATACTGTGTCCCAAAATCGACAATAAACAGAATTGTTCTAACAAAATATGTGTGAAGCCCCTGGAAGGCCACCATTATTCTCTCTAGAAGAAGAAAAGTTATTTGTGAAGCACCTGAACTGGGTGGGTTCCTGGGATCCCCTTTTGATATGGTAGATTTAAAGACTTTTTGTTAAAACTTATCTTGACCAGATGGGAAAACAAGAGCCACAATTACCTACCTAATAATACAGGATGAATCTTAGAGTGGCGGCCATATTTTTGGGGTTAATAGTACTAGTCGTCATGAACATGAATCCGAATTTTTTTTTTGTAGGTTGTAAAATGGCCGAGTTATGAATTTTTTAAAAAAATTCGCGATTCAAGTTTCCTGTAATTCCGGCGCCGCTGGGCAAGCACTTACTGCATTACGTGTGGCCGGTCGACAGTGTTGCCAAGTGTAGATGATATAAAACTCTCGCTAGCGCATTAAACTGGCGGGGTACCCAAATTCAAATAAAAAGGGTTTAAACAATATTCATTTTTCATAGCGCGAAAAAAAAAAATTGTAGTTTTATGTTCCCATAGTGAACGGTGTCGCCTCCTATAAATATGGCCCCCACTCTAAGATTCACCCTGTATATGCCTGGAATTTCTAAAAGAAAATGTACATTTTTGCGAGAGAAACTGTTTAATTTATTTTCCTTATTATAAATAAATACTAATTTGTTTTTTAAAAATTTATTTTTTTCCCAAATAGCCCCTACCTATATCAGGGTTATTTGATTATAGCATCAATTACATGGGTTTTTCAAATTTCCCCACCTTATGGGGCAATTTGGGAAAATTGGAAAAAATGTATGCCCCACCATTGGTGGGGCATAAATCGTTTTACGCTCCACCAACTGACTCTTCATAGGTTTATCCAAATCATTAACAAATTTTGATAGCGTATTTTCGTAATGTCACGTAGAATGTAGATTCTACATTATTTTTCTTTTACAAATGATAGGAAATTCAATATCAAATTTATTAATTTCAAAATTCTACTCTTTTTTGTAGTTATAGCTCTTCTTCCTTATGGGGGCAGTATAGGTGACTTATAAATACTTATAATGTTAAAAAAAATAAAATTCATAAGATTCGCAAGTGTTTTGGAGTTATTAATTAATAAAAATCAGATAGAATCAATGTAGTAGAGAGAGAAATCCCGCACAAATATACTGATGCTTTTGATAAAAAATTATAAATTTAACTTTTAGAAAAAAACTTTGTAATAGCAGCATAAATTAATTTATAATAATTATTGGGAATAAATATTTTATTATTTTAATGATATTCAAAATTAATGATATTATAAAGAGTAGGTATGTCAATCTTCATATCTACGTTTCAAGCAGCTAATTATCATAATATAAAATTTGTATTAAAATGATTTTGTAGTTGAAAATTTATTAACAGATAGTGATTTTAACTCAACCAGTTTTCATCTGACTACTTTAAATAAGTAAGTTTCAAATTTTCTCATAATATCTAGTGTATCTTTTTAATTCTGGGGGGGGGGGTCATGTCCCTTGACCCCCTTGTATACGCGCCTGATTATCCTCTTATTTCAAAAGACATCTACCTACTTTTCGAACCAAACGGTTACACTATTTCACATACAACAAATAATCAGAACTGGAGAAATATGCTGGCGAATCCTTTTATGACGTAGAGAAACTGATTATAATTTTGTTCACTGCATATTTTCGAGATATATTCTACTATTCCATTCGACATTTTTGCAATTATGCCCCACAGGGTGTTTGGAATTTAGTTGAACCAAATTTAGTTATAAATAACTTAAATTTCTTATTAGCCGTTAAAAATATTAGAAGATCAGCATTTCTATATCATTAGCACTGTATTTTTATTATAAAACGAATTAGTTTTGCGTTTCAATAAATTCATATTTTCAATTTTTGGTATTTAATCTGACAGTGTCAGTTTGATTGAATAAAATAATCTGGGAGCGTGTGAAGAAACTGAATTCCAAGTTAAAAAATTATTTTTAAATATAATTTGAGAACCAAAAACCACTGACTTTTTTAAGTATATCGTTATAGTAATTAAGTAATCACAGTAAGAATGGAAAAGATAAACAAACATTTTTAGTTGGAATAGAGTAGGTAGGTAATATATTTCTTTTTCGTCTAAACGGAATTCGTAGACTTTATTTTTATCAAATTGTATTGATCGAAAGTGAAAAAAGACGTCGAGACGTTGGATAATATGAAACGACGCACGTGCCTCAAATTGTTCGAAAGTAAGTAGTAGAGCGACGGACAATTTTCCGAATGAGGGATATTGAAAAGCATGAAGATATATTTCCTTAATTAATATGGCCACCTACATGATCACAAGGACCTTCTTGTTTGTTTGATTGAGACTCATTCAATGCCAGTTGTATTAATGAAAAGGACAAATTCATAAGAAAATTACTAATTCCTGCGAGATAAATTGGTTATTTCTTATTTGTGGTTGACTGGAGTTATAAATAAATCATTTTGCGATTTGACATAATAATATCGAAATAGAACATCTCCACGTTCTATACAGCTGCTATAGCGGATTTATAAATCCACATAAAATGCAATTTATTGTGAACAGTAGGTTCTGTTTCTCGAAATTTTGGAGCATCCTCTTTTAACAAAGCTACTTTCCTACTTTTTCTTCTGCTCTATCCAATAAATAAAAAAATTCGTGTTAAATAATATATTCCAAAATATTAGAAAATTAAAGACTATGTGAACACAAAATCGATATTATTAGATAGAAATTTAAAAAAAAAGGAATGTGAGAGATCATCTTAGAGGTCGCTTGGCAAATCAAGAAAATTTGCAATTGTTTTGTTCTATTTATAAGAAAATCACACATCACACATCACAAACGCACGAAAGTTCTGTACTTAATTAAACACTAGAACCATCATAAACGACACCGTTTTGAAATGATATTAGTGCAAGAGTTAAATCATTCCTGTTCATTAATTTGCAATTTTAAATAAATGAGTCATGAACTGGCTAATTTTCTTGGATTAAACCAAATTTTATTTGAATGACCCTATGCTAAGACCTAGTGGATTATGGACTTATGGAGCTATAAACGCACACTCAATCTCTCAGACAGGCAATGTATCAACTGAAACTGTCGATACATAACTGTCAGTTTTAATCGATATAGATCTTTAAAAAGTTTAATGTCTAAAGAATTGGTGTCCTACGACTTCTACGATGGTTGTATTGCATTAAATAAGATATTGTACATGTACATGACTCCAATAGGACAGGACATCTTCTCTTTATCCCTTAACAGTTCACAAATATTTAAACTAAATTTTCCACAACAGGTGGAGAGTATTCTTTAATGGTCTTTAAAACAAACGCAAGCGAATTTTTGGTACATAATTTATTTACTGGCAAGAACTTGAATAACCTGCATTTTTGTGCAATCAGCAGGTAGCGTAATTTTAAACAACTGATTGTATACCAAATAAAGGCGTAAGGTATTAAATCGTGTAGGACGTTGTCAATAATAATAACTTTTAAAAAAATGTATAAACTGGTATAAGTATATTCTAATATAAATATGAAGAAAACCTTCACACATACCTAAGTGCATTATCTTTAGAAACCCCTTCGTTACCCTACCCTCCCTTACCAAACAGACGTGATCTGGATCTGGACTTATTATCTAAATTATATATCATTTTTCTGCTCATGTGCAAATAAAATATCTTTATTAATAAGGAATATGTCTTGATATAAAAGCAAACGGACAACTACAGGGGGTTAAAATAAACGCGTAGTGGAGTCACGGTGGCAGTGTTTGAGGGTGAGCTCTGAACTAGCGTCCTCCGGCGTCATATTCAGACGTCTACATTGGAACAGCAAAGGTAAGTATAATTATTATGTTTTATAGAGTAGGCATATTATTTGTTATAAAATTATCTTCAGAACTGAATCTTATATACTTACATTTGCTTCATAAATCCATCATCAATATTACTATGAAATTATGAACGTAGCAAATATATTTAGTTTACATTAATAATGATAGATGGTATATTGTATTTTTAAGAATGTTTAAATAACATATTAACGGTATAAAACTATTTTCATTTTTAAGTGAATTAGTGATATAGGTAGTAATATTCCAGGCCTCTAAATTTTTCAGAAATAGCTCAAACATGTATTAGTCTCCTAGTTGAGACTAATATACAGTTTGAGGATTCGAGGAATGTTCTTAGGTCACATTGGGCGGTATTGTGAGATAGTTAAAAAAATCTTATTTAAATGGCAAGTATGTTGTCTCAATAATGTTCGATTTGTCAAAAACTTTTTGTATTATAAATAATTATTTTCTTTAACAAAAGCTAATATGGGAATAAGAGGAAACTTGATGTCTTGGATAAATAGCTATATGGAAGGAAGAACAATAAAAGTCCAACCAAATAATGCTCAGTCTGATGTTAAAAACTGAATTGAATGTATGTAGTTCCTCAAGACTCCGTATTAGGACCGCTATTATTTCCTTTTTTACATAAACAGTCTTCCCGACTATTTAACCACAGATCACTTTAACAATGTTTGTTATATAACAGTAACATTATCAGCAGATACGATATAGCAACTACATATACTTATTGTTCAAACTTTCCAAGAGGTCACTACCTGGGCGCAGAGAGATAAACTAATCATGAACGATAACAAAACAGTTATTAGGTATAAATTTTAATTTGCAGGCATTTGCCGCGCGATATGCTGTTGCATGAGAATGTGGTGCTGTCTCACATTCGCATATTTCGTATGATCGCCTGGGAAAGTGTAAGAGATAGATGAGTCTTTATCAGTCAAAAAGGACTCATTAGACTTATATTTCACATGAACTACAATGAGAGCTGTAAATATATATTTAAAATTAAAAAAATATTAATATAATATTTAATGCCACCAAGAAAATATTGTTATTATTATTATATTATTATGTTTCATCACAGTCAGTAAGAAAATGGCTCCTATAATATATTATCAAACAAAATATTTTCTCGATGTGTTAAGCTACAACATTAACAATCAAAAATCCATCGACAACTTTATGAATTTATTGATAATAATTTATAATTCGAATGTAAGTATTATTTGAGAACAAAGGAAAATACCCGAGTATTTTTTAAATATTAAACGTTCCCGATAAAAGAAAATCTTGAACCAGATAATTGTGAATTAAAACTGCTAATCATTTTCATGCGAGAAAGATTGGTTCAAATTTCAAACATTGTCTTAAGTTCCTGAATTTTGTAACTGATCAGAAAATAAGAAAATAATTCTTTCAATGAATATAAAAAACGGAATTCATTTAGTGCAAAAATGTTAATCATTTTTATTTTACTACTATCATTTATAGGTTAATCTATTATGGTTTGGAAATATATAATTAAATGCAGTTTGATCAATTTTATTACCTACCTACGTCATGTCATGTCACAGCCTCTGGTCATGTTAATTGTCTGTTATTCCCTGAACAAATTAATGCATGTATGTATACACTAGGAATATTACTTATATATATGTTAGAATAAAAAAAACTTTTTCTTTCTTTTCTTATTTGGAATTTATTACCACATTGTTATTGAATACTATAATATATTATTATCTATTCTATAAAAAAAAGTGCATTAAGGTGGAACAACTGGTCATGATGAGCCCCCAAGAATTAAAAAGATACACTTGATATTATGAGAAAATCTGAAACTTAGTTATTTAGTCAGATGAAAACTGGTTGAGTTCAAATCACTTCGATTGATAGATTTTCAACTACAAAATCATTTTAATAAAAAAAATTTATTATGATATTAGCTGCTTGAAACGTAGAAATTAAGTTTGACATGCTAGTTATTTTTAACATTTAATTAAAGAATATAAATGTTTGTTAACTAATATCTCGAAAACAACAGCTCTAAATAAATTTTGGTTTACAGATTATTAATCAGTGAATTTTTCTGCATAAGTGAATTTCTAAAAGTTAAATTTATAACAAAAGCCGTAATTTTTTGTGCGCGAATAATATTTCTCTCTCTACTACATCGATTCTCTCTGATTTTTATTAATTAATAACTCCAAAACACTTACGAATAATAATCTTATGAATTTTAATTTTTTTAATAATATGAAGAAGTGCCATATCTACATAGAGAGAAAAGAGTAGAATATTTGGAACTAATAATTTCGATAATGAATTTCTTATCATTTGTAAAAAGAAAAATAATGTAGAATCTACATTCAACATGAGATTATCGTTTATATCAAATATCAATTACTTATGGTAGATCCTGCACTTCTTATGGGGGCAGTAGGTATACTTATAAGGGTTACTACGGTAGAACTCTTAAAAACATAAATTCGGTTTTTTCGTTTATCTCAAAAATTTTCTTTTTCAAGGTCACACTTTTTTTTACGATTGCATTCCAAAAATGTACTGTTATTAGAAATCTATGAAAAAATGTATGGGTGCTATTTGAAATTATATACCTAGGGTGGCTGGGGGTGAAAGGGTGGGTTTTGGATCACATCTATTTTCATCAAAATGTGTTCCCCTTGATATTCAAAAAAACGCCTTTAGTACATACAAAAATTTTGAACGGTTCATCTCGAGTTAGTAAGGGTGGCTCGTTATCAAATAATCACCTGATAGGTATAATGTAGTAATAGTTTGTGTTTAATTTTTTCTGTATAACCCCCGCCGAGACGTTAGGCTTTATACGCACCTGATCAGTGCTTATAAATGTCTATAATATAATAATATATGTATATACAACAGTTGTTTTTTTAATGATTATTAGGTATCTACTGATGGATGTCGTATTATACTTTTTATTCCATGAAAAAATATAAAATTATTCTTTCGTAATACTTCCTAAAATAAATAACTTAAAATAAAACAAAAACCAACTGTTTCCGCCCGGGATCGAACCGGGGACCTTGTGCGTGTGAAGCACACGTGATAACCACTACACTACGAAAACGTTGTAAACTTGTTTAGAAATGATATAATATTAACTATACAAGAGTTTTTCGAGTTATGCAACCCAATATACAAATTCTTTATACATACCTACAGTAACCTACTAATTTAGGCGTCGTCGCTTTTAAATAATCGCGATATCAACTTAACATGTGGATTTCTGATTCTATCGTAAGTCCAATGTTATAATTAAACAGATAATGAGCAAGTCAATGGTCTTTGCTTTGCTCTTACCTGTTTATTTATAACCCAGGACTTACGACGGAATCAGAAATCGATTTGTAAAGTTGATACTACGATCATTTAAAAGCGACGATACTGTACAACCAAAATTAACTAAATGTTACTGTTACTATCATTCGTCATGTCCAATCTAATATTTACCTACTTGTGTCCACTTTCTTTCTAAGCACAAGCCTATAAAGGATTACTTAAGTAAAAAAGGAAAATTAAGAAATGGTATATTATTTCATTTTGGTCATTCGGTGAACCTGATTGAAAAAATTTGGTAACCTCTTTTGCATAATTGGTAACACCGGTAGATATAATCATACAATAATTTATAAATATTCAATAATAATAATAATCAACTCATAAAACACTAAAACACACACAAACACCAACGTTTCAACTGTGGATTTAAGGGGGTAAAGGTGAATTAGAGGATTAGAATTACAGTGCTGTAAAAATGACGTGTTTGAGAGGATAGTTTTTTCTAAATTGTAGTCACTGTTGTAAATACTAGTTTTTATTCGAATGTCTCAAAAATGACGTTTCTCGGTCAGAAGACAAAAACGAAAGGTAGAACTTTTCTAGCTACTTCAAGTAAACGACCTGAAAAGACTTTTCAGGCCTCGGCCTGAAAAGTGACAGACAAAAAGATTAAGCGTTTTAGTTACCTGCCTTTTAAAATGCTGGCCCTTTTTTTCTACTGTAAAATGGTAATGCACTTGTAAATAAAACTTCAATTCAAGCAATTTTAATTGAATAAAATAAGAGATTTCTGAATTTTATTTAATTCGATACTAATTTCAAGCAAACTGATATGACAGCAGTTGTGCAGTTGTTATTTGTTAATATCTGGCCTTATAGTTCACAGCCGTCTACAAACAAACTTGAAAATTGTATCATTTGCGGGGTAGCAAAGTAAATCTTAAGAACATAATATTTTAATTTTCCCTATCATTTTAATATCCATAAGCACATTCGAATAAAAAATATTGTATGTCGCACAGACGAAAAACCGTTTTTCGGACTCCTACGAATTGCCAGCCTCGACTGCGTCTTGGCTGGCAATATTTCATAGTCGCCCGAAAAACTAGATTTTTCGTCCTTATGACATAAACTACTATTTTTTGTGCAGCATTCATTTCATCCACGATTATTTACACTATCGCTGTACTACTTTTTGTGTCCCAACTGCCTCATGCACTAAATATTTAGTACCCACTACACTAAATATCTAATAGACTTTTGTTAGTTCAACATCTGTAAATTGATAAATCAGCTGATTCCAAATGTATTTCTTTGAGCCAGAATTTTGTGTGGTATCCAGAATTAGGTAAGCTATTTCACGATCAGTTGTGCTGTACCGCTGTAGCCACTAGTTGATTGTGAATTGGATTAAAATACGGGTTCCTCATAGTACCCATTGTACCCACATAACGGATGGTCTATTATACAATAGAGTAAAATACCAATCCAGCAATCCATAACAGAAATTTGGTGTCAATGGAAACAGCTGGTGATGTGATGCTGGTTGCATAGGTTCTATATGTAGGAATAACAAATAATGTGTACTTTTTCGCTAAATTTCATCCATTATTTTTAAAAAGTGCGAAAAATAGCATTTTATGCATTGTTGTAGAAAAACCTTGCTACACTTATAAATTTTTAATGCCCCTTCCACCACCCGTGTCAGTTTAGTCTTTTTATATTTGATTGAACAATTTTTAGTATAATATTGTATAAAAATGATTTTACCAGACTTCCCTTTTATTTTTTATGTTCAACTAAGTTCATCTACTTATATTTTTATTATTTTTTTGTTACATTTTTCGAGTTGCGAACATTGGCCGCTAAGTATTTTGAATTTTTTGGACAGCTAAGCCATAGCAGAATCAGAACAAGCGACCTCAAATTAACAAAGAACCGTCTTCTACCCTAAAGCCTCCAAACTGTTAGACTTTACATTATCTTACTGTCTTTCCCAATCTACATAACTTTCCATTAAAGCACAAAACATGCGTCTGTGCGCCATGTCTAATTGTATAGGAAACATTATATTCCGGTTCCTATTAGCACACCATGGAGCGAAACTAATAAAAATGAATGAAAAAATACGACCCAATCCGAAATCATATAGCATAGCGGTCCCAATTTTCATTCTCCAATTTCCAATCTCGTCAATGGTAAAAAGTAAAAATAACATATTTCGGTCTCGTTACCATCTGTAATAAAGTTGCAGTCCAATCTTCTACTTGGGTTTTTACGTTTTGCTTTTACTCTTGTTTTTGGGGAAAAATGTTTTGAGATAAAGTTTATGTATGTTTTTATTTTCTTTGTTTAGCTGCTTAATCTACTCTTGGTTGAACTCGTCTTTGTTAAGGGAGATAAACGACTCGTGACTTCTTCACTAAAGAAACTTCGTTTAGTTAGTTTAGTAGAAGTATAATAGAGATTAGGTTCATATTTTAGGCCGTTTTGTCAAGACTAGAGATACTTCAATCTGGCAAATTAATACAGTTGTCTAGTAATTAATAGTTTAACTCGTTGAGTAGAGTATAGGTATATAATATTCCTTTATTCAATGTTAAACCCCAGATAGGTGATCAACTGTGTCAGTTGCCAAGGCTTAGAATATCGCCATATTAACGCATTTTGGTGTGAGAACCTGAAATCACACAGTTCCCAACTAGTGGAGGTCAGGATTCGGAAGAGGTAGCAACATTTTGCTAGAATTGCAAAATCAACTTCTTTCCCCGTTTTCAAGGGTGCTGAACTCGAATATGACATCAAAAAAGTTTTTACCCTTGCACACCCCCTCAAACGGCCAAAAACCACCCCTTTTTCGGTTTCCTCGTGCAGACGTTTGCCGACGCGGGTTCTAATGGGAATTTGAACAGGATATGATCGAGGGTGGAGAATAATACCAGAGAGAATACCATGACCACCCCTCTGGGTTAATTCTACCCTCCCAGGGGTGGAAAAAGGGTTATTATTCTCCGTCTGGTTTCAATGCTTCGGGTTCAGCACCCTCGATAACGGGGGAGAGTTAATTTTGCAAAATATTGTAATTTTTCATTAAAATCCCAACTGGCTGTGAAGAAAATTGAATATTTTATTATATCAGAGTTGCACGACCTCAATGTGAGAAAATGACTATTATTTGCATATTACTTGTTTTAAGTAATTTTTACACTTTTTGCGCAGATATTATTGTTCTAGACATCGTGGCATAGAACTTTTTAATTTTGTTTCTATAAACGTTGTTATTATTATTATTACTATTATTATAAGAATGGAATATCCCATTTTCAGGACATATTTGGCATTGGGATGACATTACATAAATATAAGGCGTATAGTATAAATCTTAAAGGATATAATTTATAATTGATGTACTGGAACTAATTTTTTTTAATTAATATGCAGAAAGATATAAAAATGGTTAAATAAAAAACTAAAGACAGTTTCTCTCATGTAGAATAAAAAATTAACATGTCATGTGATACTCATTAAAATTATTACATAATAGAAATCAGGTTAATTCCTCATTATACTATGGTGAGATGAAAAAATGTTGCAAATTCCTTAGTAGTTACACATACACCTCAAGCCATAGTTTAGCTCGGTGGGTTAATTGTAATCTTTGAATATAAATATATTTATTTAAATTAAATTCTTACATTTGTTTTGTAAAATTATTAAAAACACATATGTATTTTGTTTTAAAAATTGAATAAACTGTCTTAAAAAAAGGTGAATGCTTCCACACTTGTTCAAATTCAATCGATATCTGCATCCTAATTATTTCTGATGTTATCTACTAATGGGCCAAGATCATGACGTGAATATCAATTATTTCCACAATAAATGAAATTGAAGTTTGAATAATAATTACCAACAGTATACAGGTGCAAACGGGAAGTTTCTGAAGAACGTAACCAATATTGAGTTATTAGCTAACAGAAAAATGGTAATTTCTTGTATTAGTAACCCACTTCTGAAGTTCAACCAAGTCCAGGATGCGCCCAAGTCAAAGGGAATACAAAGGATTCCCCTAAACAATCAGTTTTTATTATATCATTTTATTACCAAGACGAAGTGATATAATACAAGATGGCAGAAGTGGATGTCGCTCACATTCATACCATCATGGATAGTAGGTCGAAAAATCCAATTGCACACGACTTCGTTCTGACATACGGGTATTTACGATTCTGGTGCATACGCCGGGAAAATTCCGTCTGGGCACAATTTTATGCTTCGAGATCGGTGTGATGATACTGTTGTTTCGTAAATATATTTTTGTGGATAACTTACCTAATCAATTATTGGTAAATGTCTCTTCAGCATTAATGTCTTGTCTCACTAGATTTAATGAGTAATTGACAAACACTGGTCAATATTGAATTATTTCCTTTCATTTTAATCCTTGCCTAGAATCCCTAACAGTGTACCTAGAGGACGTATCCCAGCGAGTTGACAATCACCAAAGATAATTCCTGACTGAGCAGAAATCCAGTACTGATTTAGCTGGTAAGATCGATGTCATAAAGGCTAATTACGTTGGCAGAATTCCGGTATAGGTGCGCGGGAAACGGAGATTGAAAAAAATTTTGTTTTCAATCTTCGTTTCTCGGAACTTTATTAATGAAAA
Organism: Rhagium mordax; assembly: GCA_963680705.1. Taxonomy (NCBI): domain Eukaryota; kingdom Metazoa; phylum Arthropoda; class Insecta; order Coleoptera; family Cerambycidae; genus Rhagium; species Rhagium mordax. The sequence continues at coordinate 15,035,472 of OY796657.1, forward strand.
TGTTAGGGGACAGCAAGGTCAAAAGTGAAACCATAGGAAATTGTTTTAGACATGGTGAGTTTTCTAAAAGAGAACATGAATTTGACTCAGACGATGAATTTTCACTTAATAAATGGTTAGAAAAACACTGTTACTGAGATGCAAAGTGTAGTGGAAGTTAAGTTAAGAAGAAGTTCATAGCATTTAATTTTAAGGAGTATGTGGATAATGATATAGTAGCAAGAGAAGTGCTAGCTGATGATCAGATTATAGAATCGGACAATGAAGAATAGGGAAACGAATTTGATAGGAAAATTAGCATTTACGTTTTTTCTAGTTGCTTGCAGTCTTTTGGTCCTTAATTCAGTGTAAACAAATCTTTTTTCGTTCATGAATTAGAAATAACACATTTTATTTTTGGCGAATCGTCCGATTGATCCTGCATGAAAATAATTTCAGCAATTTCTTATTAAATTCTTATGAAAGTGTTTTTGCGCTAGAAAATGAAAGAACAAAGCCCAAATCTCTACAAACAGTCAAAATATAATTTTAAGAGTTAAGATGGACTTTCCTTATATCGTATTTTCGCTACTGTATACCTACCGAGTAGAACGAATACTTCGTTTTGCTGTTGCGAATGAGAAAAGATATTTTTGTACACAGAAAAAGACAGGTTTAAATATCTGCTGAATCATGCCAGATTATCAATCTTATTCAAGATACATATGCTATTTCTAATTAAGTGTACAGAAAATGAAAACGGTTACTATGCTAAAATTAAATCCCAATAGGGTGTGATTAAATTTAAATTTAAGAATGATCACACCTGTTCGCTGATGAAATAATTTATATGAGCTACGTGGCCAGACTTGCACGTCCATTCAAAAAACTACAACAAAAAACGTTAATCATTTGTTCTATTTCTACTTATAAATGGAGTAAGTTATTGCATATAGTTACATGGCGGCTTTAGAAATTATGTTCTAAATTATTATTAATGATTTCTTCCCTGCAGTTTTAATAAAATCGCTGAAGTTGATTGGCCCGAAAATATTGGATAAATAATGAATAGCAGAAAATACACAGAAGAAAATGGAATGTTCTCTCGGTAATTATTTAGAAGTAGGTAGTTAAATAATGAAAAGCTGACATCTCTAGGATTTCCTCCGCGATGCATCCGCACTATCCCTATAACTACGTCTAAGGTATGTTCGGATTACATATTAAAATCTTGCTTTTCTATTAAGCTACTTTTATTTTTTGTCTTGCAAACCATATTAATTATTTCTTCTGTATCTCCAATAATGTTCTTTTCTATCCCTATATCTTTTAGACCGTAATTTGCTATAGCTCCTCTATTTTCTTAAATATTCCTTTATCTACTAGATCCTTTACCTCATATTTTTTTCTGTTTTTCTGATGTCCTCAATCCACTTCTGATAAGGAATCATATGTACACCATTTAGCAACACCATTATAGTTAAAGGATTATAAAGATAGTATCAGGTATTTTCTAGTTTAATAACTGGACTATTTTAAAATTTTTAAATTAAATTGGGGATCCAAATAAAATTGGCTAACCTTTCAAACAAGAAGTAATTTAATTATTATATTCATATGCAAAAATGGTAGATGATAAATAATATACTAATAGCAATAATTATGGGATACATTTCTGTTGCTGTTAATTTTTGTAGCCACCTTGTAATTATCGTGTGAAAAAACATGCTCCTAGAGCCAGGCTGTCTGGTAGTTAACAAGTCATTGTAAAACGTATTTTATTATTTCTTCCATACTTGTTAGCAGTTTCTATTTGGTTTTTGCACCACGTCCTGTCTTCGGACAAGAAGTTAAGTGTGTGGCGATTATCCAGAGGCTTATTATAAAGACTGTACATTACACTGGCGTATCAACGAACTCGCTGACAATCTCTATCGCGCGAGAATGTGTGGAATTAAATCTTATTATGTCATGCATACATTATACGATTCGCTTTTGAAAAATACTGAATGTATATATTTTTTCCATTTTTACAAAACAAATGATCCTAATGTATTAACAAAATTGTTATTTGCAATTCAAAGTTAGTACAAAAATATTGAAAGATCCCCCGGTGTGGTTGGAAATAGCCCGTAAACAGGAGAAAGAAATAGCCCGTAAACAGGAGAAAGGAAATACTATTCTATTCTATTCTATTCTATTCTATTCTAATACGACATTCTTTTTGTTTCCTATATTTTGTCAATAACTTATAGAATATTGACTGCTTGTGTAGTATGAGTATTTGAATTAGGTGCAATTGCGTGACCGGTACGCAGACCATATTTTAATCCAGTTAGTAAGTTACTTGGCAAGCAACTGAAAAGTTATATAAAACAATAAAACCCTCTCATTTGCATCAATGAGGATTAAGAGATTTGGTAGACATGGACCAAATAATGAAAGCATAGGTCATATGAGGCTATAATTCACTGTAGTGTTCAATTGTTTTATTGTTATGTCGTGTTAAGTATTTGGAATAAAGCAAGTAGAAAATTGTATCTAATAATTGATGCGTTATAAGGGTTACAACGCCTTTACAGAATTGAGAAGTGATTTTGCATTATACACATATTCTACTTCATAAACCCTCCTTTTTTAATATTACTCAATCATCGTTATAACTATGGTCTGTCATTACAAGTATTTAAAAAACCTCTGGATTGGATTGAATCACATGATCGAATATCTGAAGATTAGATGATCTTGTTAGTCTGCAGTTACGACGAAAAATGAATCCAAATAAAAAAAGCGAAGTGCGGAAATTGGAAGGAGCCAGAGTAAAAGCAAAAGTAAAATATTTTCAGTTGTACCTCACTGGTCCAACTCTGCTAGTAATCATGCTATATCGCGAACCAATGAAACTACGATATGTCCATATCATATTACTCGTTATAAACAAGTTATATTAAATTACTATCCAAGTGTTCATGTAATTAATTCTGCGTTGTACCAGTTTTTTATTAAATTTTACTTAATTAGATTCTATTAATGATTGTATTTCACAATTTCGGTTTCTGCAGCAGAATATTATAGAGACAAAAGGACAACGATTTTCTGTTTGGTAGATGTACTTGTAAGATATTTCTAAAAATGCCGCTGATTTGATATGCACAATAAACCATAAAAAATCATGGTTAACGCTTCCATAACAATAATAAACAATAAAACAATTCTCATGTAAAGGTTAGTGCAATAAAAAATGAAAGTAATGACGTTCAATGTCTGCAATTCTTAGAATGCTAGAATGTTTTATGTAATGTGTTTCATCGGTACCTACGTTATAGTAGTTATAAATATTTTTCTAAAATGCGTAGTCGTCAGCAGAAGTTACCTATATTTTCTTATATTTTGTATTTAGGGAAATGGGAAGTACCGAATTTCACATGCCATGATTGATTGGGATTCTTGTGTAATATTTACCTACTTAAACACAATAACTATGTTATTATTTATCGTGAAAATTAAAGGAACCAACTTTTTATTACTGCAAAAGTTTATCCATGGAACCTAAAAACTCATGCGTATGTCAAGATCAGAGATAATTTTTATCACTGAAACCGATTCTTTCATCAAAGAAACCCCAAATTTTCTTGCAGACTAACTTCAAAATAAAATTTTATGGGACTGTTCAACGATCTGTACATATATTGTATTGTATATTTAACAAAATATTTTTTTGAATAGTTGATATTTCGAAAGATTTAAAATAGTTCGTGGTCAATATAGCTAACATTGCAAATAAAAACAATAAATTATTAAAAATTCTAGACAAAACACACATACAACTATTTTGGTTATAAAACTTTCGCAGAGCTAATGATTTGTAGAAAAGTTGAACATTTTTGAATTCTTAACAATTCGATCATCTTGCCATAGTCTTCTTCTGATGCGAAGTGAGCTCTATGTATTAATTACTCCTCTATTTAGTGTTTATTTCACTGAGGTTGCGTGGTGGGTTACTTCGTCCAATTTTGAATGCTGTTGATCTACCGACTCAAGCTCATTAAAGGCATGTTATCACGATTCAATTTTAATTGATCAACTTTCGTGGATCAACTGATAATAGAAAAGCCCTCGACCACACGTTTCAAGCGTAAATTTGAATCAATAGTCAGATAAAATGGTGTCAAATGCAGTTGTTCGTGTGGACGTAAAAATTATTTCTAGTTTGTCGATTGAATAATTGAGAAAAATTATCTTGGGATCGGATAGACAGCGTAAGAAACACCGTTTTCGGTTACGGAATTGGATTTTAAGACGAAACCAGATGGAATTTCAGGAATCCTCTTGAAAAAATTTGTCTTGGAGGATGTAGAGGGATTTAGAAATGACCTGAGAATGCTGAAAGAAGAATTTAAAGAACTACTATCAAAAATTTCACCAGAATCGAATGATAATAATGCCTTGGTCACTTGAACGATAAAGTTTCAATGTGTTAATCTTTTGTGGTATCAACTTAATTAAGTTGACCGATAAAAGTTGAGACATATGTTCTCACAGCAATTTTCATTCGATTTTAATTGGTTCACTAAAGTTGAACAACTAAAATCGAATTGTGAGAGTGCAGGTCATTTATTGGACAAACAGAACACCACATCAAGAACTTATAACAATGCATACAAAAGTTAACAGCATAGGCAATAGTAGAGGATGATATGTTATTTAGTTTTGATGTACCATTATCGTTTACAAAACTTCCAATTGGAGAAGCAATTAAATTGGTCAGGGAAAAACTATTATACTACATATTGAACAATAACCTAGCTGATCTGATGAAATGCTGCGCAGATTCGACATATTACAACTTTAACCAAATGGCTTCACCTCTGTCATCAGCACTGGCCAATTTAATATTGGAATTATTTGAAATTTACACTACGACCTCAAACCCAACTGTTGGTTTCGATATATGGACGACACCTTCATCATTTGGCAAAACAATTGCAAACAACTTGACAGTTTTAAAACCTACCTTAACAGCCTACACCAAAATATCAAAATCAAATCAGAGTCTAGAGACGTCTCTACAGAAAAATTGATATAAACTTAAGAACATAAACAAAGCTATCAGAAGACAGAATGTAACCAGTACAAAAGAAATATATAGTAACTACTTATCTGTCTTATACACTATTGGTAAGGTCCAATCTAGGTTGCCGATATAAATGCATCAGACGGAGATAACTTCAAGCATTTAAACAAGTTAAACAGACAACGCGCTATCCCCTACCTCCCACCTTCCATTCTTTACAACACGCGGATATTGCTCGGATATTGCGGATATTGCGAAGGGTAATGTCTTTGAGCATTTGTTAAAATGCGAATTTATTTATTTTTATTAAATAAGGGTTATTATTTATTTTATTAATTCTTTGGGATTAGTATTATTTTTAGAATACAAGTTTTTATTTCGTTTTTAGGTTTAGGGCTAATAAATAATATCAACTCTTAAACCGCTGTTGTGCGCGCCACATCACACACACATACACCTCTTTAGTAGGAGTCTTGTTAACTGCATAAATAACTGCAGTACCAATGAATTGTTCATTTTAAATACACTGACGACCAAAATTAACGCACCACCCAAAATCTACCATGATTTTGAATTTAATTTTTTTCTAAACCGTTTGACTGATTTTAATATGTTTTTTTTTTTGTTTTGTAGGTTAACTCTTCTGGAATGTATAGTTGTGCCGATTTTAAGTAAAAATTATTTTTACTTTAAATATCGGGCGTAACAATAAGGCTATGGTTTTTTTTCAAACATTCAAAACACCCTGTGGGAATCGCCAGCAGCAAAATTTAACTCCAGTTCAGACCCAATTGTAGATTCATCTTTTCTGAACATTTACTTGTGAGTGGGAAAAAAATCGAAAATTTTTGTTTCTTGGATGCCATCCGATTCAAATAAACTTGGCGTCATTAGTTAGGCAATTTAGTGGGCTACGAAATCTATGGTTTAAAATGGTAGACATGCAAAGATCAAAATGGCAAACACCTTTAAAAATTTATGTTTTTCTTGCTTCATTCTTTATTAAAACCTGATTGAGCTAAATCGGCCCATTATTGGTTACGAAGATATGACCAATTAAAAAATGCTAGTAAACGTTATTTAAAAGCATACATTTAAAATTATTGAGGGCAGCTGTGGAAACCTAAATAGGTTCCAAATTATGGCATTACGACCAGCTGAAAAGTTGTGTATTCACCTAATTTCTTCCCACACTAAGGGGGCAGGCCTAAAAGCGTCAGAACAGACATTTTTTTATTTGTCATATTTTTGTAACCAATTTATTTTAGCTCAATCAGATCTTAATAAAGAACGAGGATAGAAAAACATCAAATTTTCAAGGCGTCTAACACTTTGATTTTTTTAAGTCTACCATTTTGACCTATAGGTTTTGTAGCCCACTAAATTATCTATCTAATGACGCCTAGTTTATTCGAATCGGTTAAATAACAAAAAAATGGCATCCAACAAACATTTTTTATTTTTTTCCCCACTCGGTATATTTCCTTTAATAGCACAGATAAAAAAGTGTACCAAAAAAATAAATGTTAAAAAAAGATGAAGCTACAATGGGGTCTAAACTGAAGTTTTATTTTGCTGCTGGCGATTCCCACACCCTGTGGGAATCGCCAGCAGCGAATTTTTGAAAAAAAAAAAACATAGCGTTAGTGTTACACTCGATATTTAAAGAAAAAATAATTTTTACATGAAATCGGTACGGCTATACATTTCAGAAGGGTAAACCTACAAAATAAAAAAAAATAATTTAAACGGTTTAGAAAAAAATCAAATTCAAAATCATGGTAAATTTTGGGTGGTGCGTTAATTTTGGTCGTCAGAGTATTAGAATGCATTCCTTAGATAATATCCCCCCCCCCCCCCCAAAAAATAATAATTTTGCCTAAGCCCTGTTTCATTCGTTAGATTTAGAGTAATTCAATTAATGTCGAATAAAAGACCACACCAGATCCAGCCAACACAATCAATAAAAACAACTAAAACCTTTAACCTTAAACATTTCATACAAAATTTTCTTGCCTAAGAATGAACGCTTCCACCAGAAATTACATAAAAGCGTTTGTTGCCTGACTTATCATTTAAATTTTTATTTTAAACAAATGTTATCAACACAGTAGGTATAAAAGAGTTAATAACTTTTTGGGAAATAGAAAATATGTCTTAAATTATCTGCCATAAATTAGAGAATTGTTTTTCTTATTCATGTACTTATTTACATATTGCTAATTTTATTATATTTGTTATGGCACTTGTAATATAAGTCATGTAACACGTCGTGGAGTACCCCGTATATTTAACCAATTATATCGCTAATCTCTTAAAATTTCAGATTCAAACACACCTTAAATTGCTACTGTTAAAAATAAAAAATACTATAGCTACCATTCATGATGTCATCCAAAAATGTTATTAAATAGATGAGTCATACTGAAAGTATTAAAATAAGATATTTTTTTAGCTGCCAATCATTTTCTTATGACGTAACATGTGCGTACCTTAAGGCTATCTTATATTCCATAACGGGAAATAAATTAAGTTTTCTTTTCTATGGTTTTTTTCGTTGATATCCGATGACGAAAGAGTTATTTTTAGAATTCAGATATTTTAGAACACTTTCTCTCCACTCTCCGTTTTTGCATTAGTTTCCTTAGTTTTGCGTGCGTATTTTTTGCATTTAGAAAATGTCATACATATATTTGATCATATTCAACTAACTTTGTTGAAAAGTAGGAATAATCACAACTTCAAGGCTATACCGAGTGGGCCACGAAAGTATTGCCTACGGAATAACTCGGTGATTATGAGAGATAGATTTCTGAAATTTGGAACGGGATAATCGGTCACTAAAGCCATAAAGAAGTGACACCAAGTCTTTTATTTTAAATAGAACACCCTATATATTTTTGCATTTATGAGTAAATATTTTATGGCAAGTGGGTGGGTAGAGTAGGTAGCCTATTATTATCAGGCAATTACATTTTTTATGTGAACTCTATTAAAGGAACAAATAAATTATTACCTACTTGACGCATAACAATGCATGCGGTTTATAAGATAAGTATTTGTTATAAATATTATTTTAGCTGAAAAAAAAACGTAATGTGCCATGTGCCCGGCAAGTTTCTAGAATATCTAATTATCGTGGAAATGTCCGTAAAATTTAAGAGATCCTGTTTGTATTGGGTATTTCCCGTAAACTATAAACTAGATAATATAAATAAATTAAATAAAAATATTATTAAAAGTAATCATAATAATGTAATCAGATAATCATATAATTATACGCGTGTTGTATTTAAAAAAATACCGGCTGTAATTGTAATTATCAACAATACCTACGAACACAAATAAAAAGAATTTTAAATTTTTTACGCTTTTGTTTATTTTATTTTACACTGTTTTTTAAATACCCAAACAATTCTACCTATACCGGGTATCCGGAAATAACGTTCGAATGTTATAAAAACTACTACTACTAGCTGAATTAAGTGTCGTACATATATATGGTAATTTTATCATGAGAAATCGTTTGATGTCGTCTTCCTTTAAAACCCCATTGATAAGTTCGATGTAAAGAGAGCGATTGATCAATTGTGCCTTTAAAAAATCAAAAAATAAAGTGAACTGAATTCTCATCACATGTTTATTATTTATCATTACAAAAGGTGTTCAAAATGCCTCCCATTCATTTCGATGCAGCTTCTCACTCGTTTTTTCATAGATGTCCTTACATTTCTAAAATCATTAGGTTTATTTCTTATGAGTTCGCATCCATCTACCACCCTCTGCTCCAATTCTTGAACAGGTTGAACAGAACTGCATAAATCCAAGATTTCAAATAGCTCCATACGAAGTAGCCAAGAGGATTTAAATCCGGAGAACGAGGGGCGAAGCTGCAGGGTCACCTCGTCCTATCCATCGCTCATAATAAACAGCATTTAAATGAACTCTAACGTTCAAACTAAAATGTGCCGGTGCCCCAGCATGCATAAAATACATGTTATACATAAAATAGGATGCCACATCGTCGAGTAAATTATCTAAAATATTTTACAGAAAATCTAGATAATTTTGACCGTTTAAACAATTTGGCAAAATATAGGATCCTACCAAATCGTCACGTATCGCCACCCAAAAATTGATGGAAAATCTATCTTGACTCTTCGATTCAAAAATTGTATATGGCTTTTCGTCAGCCTACACATGAGAATTTTGGAAGTTGAATATTCCATTTCTAGTGAGACTAGCATCATCGGTGAAAAATATGCTTATATTGGTGTCCTCGTGCAAGTTTCGCCTCAACCATTGACAAAATTCCATCCTGGGCTGAAAATACTCAGGTATTAATGTCTGGACTTTCTGTAGGTGGTAAGGATAAAGCAACTGTTTGCGAAGAACTTCCTAAATACAGCTTCCCGGATGCCCTCTTGCGTAGCAATTCTCCTGGTGCTGGTTCCTGGATTAGCTACTACTAATTCCTCGGCCCTTTCATCTACCTCTACGGTGCGAGTGGTGCAATGTCTCCCAGAGTCACTTGAAGTCTTTTTGGAACTACCTCTTTCGTGATATGTAAACTAAGGAAGGTTTTATCACAGGGAATCTGTCTGCCATCACTGAATGATTCTTCACAAAGCCTACGCGCTTCGGAAGCGTTCCCATAAAATGCATATCCGCAATCTTTAAATGAATAATTTAATCATTTATCAGTTTATAATTATGTCCTATGTACATTTGTTGAAATTTTTGTCTGGTAGAAACAAGTCAACTTTTATTGTTTGAAGGCACAACAGCTCTTTTTACATCGAACTTTTTAATGGGATTTTAAAGGAAAACGATACGTTCTACGAATCTTCACCAAGAGTGGATTTTCTTTCAAAATTCGCCTGAGAAATCATTGTCCCCCGCTTTCATCAACACCAAACGATTGCTCATGATAGAATTATTACCACATGCACGATATTTAATTCCTCTAGTAGTAGTAGTTTTTAAAATAATCAAGAAAAACCATATTTTCGTAACATCTTCGGAGGGACGTAGCTTCGTTAGGAAGAAGTTTTTTAATTAGAACTACCCCCGAAATATTCGAACGTTATTTCAGGACACCCTGTATAATACATTTGTACTGTTTAAATGGAAATTATATTAATTAAATAAGAAAACGTCAACGGCTTAGGTTTAGGGATATTTATTTTTTATGGTAACCGCTTCTCCATGAAACAATCTAAAATTGAAATAAATACTTGTGGATGCTTACCTATATCGAATATTTTCATAGAAGAATGCAAAATGTTTTCGTAGAGTACAGCAACACCAAAATTGGGCTTATGCACAATAGGACCCAATTTAGTTCACAGAACTACGATTAGATACTATATAAATAAATAAATAAATAAACAAATACACCACATGTAATAACGACCCCCTTTATCCCAGGAGACTCTATAAAAGCCTTGTGCGGGAGGGGGCTACACATTTAAAGACAAGGGACACACATCCAATATCCGTGTATAATGGAAAAATTCCTGTCACAGTATTTCCATTGCCACGACCGGGATTCGAACCCGGGACTTTTGGGTGAGAGGCAGGTACTCTACCATCTCGACCATCAGTCATGATACCAGAAATGAAAAAGAACATTAAATTTGTGAATATGCAATAAGTAGTGCATAAACAGATGTGGAGCTGTGATGAAGCGAATTGGAACTCGAAATAAAATTTTTGATAGCATTGCGTTTTCTGAATGAAGTTGATGTTTTATCAGGCGCTGCTGTTACTGCAAACTATTTTCCTGTGAACAATAATGCACATATACATATGTGGCTATCACGAAGTATAATAATAAGTTATACTCCGTGGTGGCTATTGAAGCATGGTGCAAAGAGTGTACATATAACAAGCCCGATATGAAAACTGTTAATAACGTTTGAGGATTTAACTAATGCTTGGACTGCCGTTCCACAAGACGAGTTGAATAAATTAATTCCAAGTATTAGTAGGAGATTCATGCAGTACTAAACACTAGTTACTAGGTTACTTCTGATAAAATTTGACCAGTTTTCATTTTTTTTTTTAATTTAACATATTGTATTTTTTTAAATAAATATAATAGAGGTTTTTTTATTGGTTTTTTAATTCTTAAAATATCGACTATTACAATTTACAATGTGAGTATTTAGATATGAGTTAAATTTTTATAATTATTATATATAGAGTGTTTCCTCGGATTGAGTTCGTAATAGGAAAAACTTTTTTATTTTCGATTTTTCGGCAAAATGTTTTTCTTAATAAAAACTTTTAATTACTTTAAAAATAGCGTTTCTACTAAGACTGTTAATATTTTTTGTACAGAGAAAAAGTCCATAATCTGGAAAATACTTTTTTATTTTTTATTTTTCGACAAAAAGCCTCTCTTTATAAAAACTCCAGCTTACTTTGAAAAATACATTTTTGCTAAGAATGTTAATATTTTCCGCACAGGGTGATCGGGAAAGTTCATAATCTGAAAGAAACTTTTTATTTTCGATTTTCAACAAAAAGCCTCTCTTAATAAAAACTCTTGCTTACTTTGAAAATAACATTTCTGCTAAGAGTATTAATATTTTCCTAAGTACGGGGTGACCAAAAAAGTCCATAATCTAATATAGTTTTTCTCGAAATTTCGGTAAAAAAAATACGTCTCAGTAGATCATGATGTACCTTTTTAAGAAATCTAAGGTATATCTTAAATGCAGTTTTCCAAGCCCTATCCGACAAAAAAAAGATTTCGAAAATCGGTTCACAAATAAAGATTTTAGGAGGGTGGATACATCTTAAGTGGGACACCCTGTATATAACTAGGTTAATTTTTTTCCTTTTATGAGAAAAAAACTGTTAGAGTTGGAGATATTAGGAGGCATATAATTTCTGTCTTTAGTGCCATTTTTATAATAATTTTATAATTAATAGGAAGCATTAATATTTTAAAGAAAGTTCATAAATCAATGACAATAGAATTAATTGTCAATGAAAACTTTTAGAGAAAACCATCATGTCTAACCTAATTTACTCAAAATCGATATTTATTTTGTCTACTACAGTATTTAGAGCAAGAAAAGGGGAGTGGCTTATAATAATTATGGTATTTTTTTATATATTAATAATTATGAGGTTACTACAATCATTAAATTCAAATTTTCCTCAAAAATATCCTTGCCGCTCCGACTGCTACATCCACCATCATGGAAGAATTACTACAAAACCCTAGAAAAACTGTCATCATTCTTTGATACTATATTAATATTCAATTGCAAATTACGTACGTCACAAACATAATTATCTAAAGAAATCTATGGTTAATAAAACGATTTTATATAATGTTATCCTGTTTACGCCATTAAATCAAAAGCGTGATTGTATTTACAACATATTTTGTCTTGAAACACGTGGACCTCTATTACGTGTTAGATTTTCGATATCTCGAAATAAGAACCATTGCATTAGGTTCAAGTATTAATAATAAAAATTAATGAGTACTATGAGGAATACAAATCTCAGATTTTTAATTATCGTTGACATCATTGTCTTTCCAAAATTAATACACAGAAATGTTATGAGATAATGCATGTATAATTCATAAGCAATCAGAATCTGCCGAGTTCATCGATATTGTTAAGTATGCAAGAAACGGAAACAAGGAACATATTCAGGTAATTGTTTTATTTCAATGTTAATAAAAAATATTTGCTGGAGCAGAGCCATATTTATTAAATAATTTATTGGTATGGCTGTTGGTGCTAATGTGAAAGTGGCACCAAAATTATAAAATGATCAAAAACTATGTGATTGTATCACACACAATTGGCACTTGTTTTTCACATATTTAAAGATTTCTAAATGGGCGATAAATTATAGTAAAGATTTCGCAATTAGCACTGATGGTGTTGGTTCCAAAATTATAAAACTGTTAATCACTTTGTCAAAATAATTAGCACCTCTGGTTTACTTCAATATTTGAGGATAACCGTTTCACAATTAGCACCTGTGTTTGTGTCGCTAATGTGAAGTCAGCACTGAAATAAAATTATCAAAAATATAATTAGCACTTCTACTGTTTTCACATGTTTAAAGGTTGCTAAATGTGTCCTAAATGTGTCCTAAATGATAATAAAGATTTTGCAATTAGCACCGTTTGTTGTGATGTGAGTGTGAAGTTGATGCCATGAATATAAAACTATTAATAACTTTATCAAAACAATTAACATCTATGGCTTATTTAGATACTTGAAGGATCCTAAATATTGGTAAATATTTTTGCTATTAGCACCAGTGTTTGTAATGTTAATGAAGTTGCACCAAAATGATGAAATTGTCAAAAACTTTTTAGCACAATTTGGTCTGCTACATATTTAAAGTTTTTAAATGGATGTCAAATAATGGTAAAGGTTTTGCAATTAGTTCTGGTGGTCTTGACGCTGGTGTGAGGTGGACACCAAAATTATAAAACTGTCAATAATATTGTCAAAATTAGCACCAATTAGCACCTTTATGTATTTGGAGGATGGTAAATAATGATAAAGGTTTTGTTTGTAGTTTATTTGTGGCGGATAGTTAATATTCATTGAACTTAATTCTGGGAATCACGCCAAATTCTAAAAAATAAATAGAAATAAGAAAATTGCCAAAATATGTCAAGATAAAAGTGTAGTATCAAAGGCAAACCTCAACAGTTTGCCCCAGAAAACCACTGTATATAGTTCTAAATACAACATTGTTGTCTAAAATTCGTATCAGTAGTTTTCTAGTATTTAACACTAGAAAATATAACAAAATGTATATTATATAATATATAGATATATATATATATATATTTATATGATATGTAAAAAACAATTATAAAACAATAACTTATCTTAACAGAACGTTTCGAACCAAAGTCTAGGTCCTTTTTCAACTGTGATTACAAAAAATGGACTTGTCAAAAAAGATCACTTTGACACCTGACACTGATTTTTAATTAATGCATAGATCACTAGATAAAGAATTCTAATTTATTTTGATATTTCCGTCACGTACTTCTTTTTGGAGAATCGGTAGCCAGACTTCGTCTAGCAACACTGAACTAGTTGAGACACAGTCGGTACTATTTAGTTGAATACAGGCACTCTCTTTAAGTTTTCGTTTATTACAATGTGTCTCCGTTTGAATTATTTTTGCCTGTGTCCAACTAAATCTGTGGCCATTACTAAAAGAAAATAATTATCCACAGGATTTTGTTGAGAAATCATTTCTTAAAATTGAGAATAGACAAAATCAGCAACAACAGAGAATTTTGAGAGAACAACCGGTAACCACAATGACCATTCCATATATTTTTGGTTTTTCTGATAGACTTAGACGACTTGGTAATAAGTTCAATATAAGAACCACCTTTAAAACTTGCAATACCATCAGATCATTCTTAACAAAAACCAAACCTTTTAACAGTGTTCAAAAATCTAAAAATTGTATTTATAGCATTCCATGCGAGTGTGAAAAGCTATATATAGGTGACACGTCTAGACCATTAGAAGTTAGAATATCTGAACACAAAAATAACGTTAAAAATTACCAAGTTGATAAATCTACACTGGCACAACATGCTTGGAGTAATGGCCACAGATTTAGTTGGACACAGGCAAAAATAATTCAAACGGAGACACATTGTAATAAACGAAAACTTAAAGAGAGTGCCAGTATTCAACTAAATAGTACCGACTGTGTCTCTACTAGTTCAGTGTTGCTAGACGAAGTCTGGCTACCGATTCTCCAAAAAGAAGTATGTGACGGAAATATAAAAATAAATTAGAATTCTTTATCTAGTGATCTATGCATTAATTAATAATCAGTGTCAGGTGTCAAAGTGATCTTTTTTGACAAGTCCATTTTTTGTAATCACAGTTGAAAAAGGACCTAGACTTTGGTTCGAAACGTTCTGTTAAGATAAGTTTTATAATTGTTTTTTACATATCATATAAATATATATATCTATATATTATATAATATACATTTTGTTATGTTTTCTAGTGTAAAATACTAGAAAACCACTGATACGAATTTTAGATAACAATATTGTATTTATATTCATTTAGAACTATATACAGTGGTTTTCTGGGGCAAACTGTTTAGGTTTGCCTTTGCTACTACACTTTTATCTTGACATATTTTGGCAATTTTCTTATTTCTATTTATTTTTTAGAATTTGGCGTGATTCCCAGAATTAAGTTCAATGAATATAAAGGTTTTGTAATCACCATCGCTGGTTATGGCATTGGTATGAAGTCACCAAAATTATAAAATTGGTATTAACTATTCAAAACCATTACCACTTATGGATTACTTAGATATTTGGAGGTGACTAAATGATGGTAAAGGTTTCATAATTATCACTAGTGTTTTGTGGTGCTAATGTGAAGCTGGAACCAAAATAACAAAATTGTCAAAAACTTTGTTAACACAATGAACACCTCTGGTTTTTAGCACATGTAAACTTCTAAATGAGTGCTAAATGATGGCAAAAGCTTTGCAATTAGCATCAGTGGTGATAGCGCTATAGTGTGAAATTGGTACCAAAATTATAAAACTAAATTTGTTAAAACAATTAACACCTCTTTGTTTTATTTATGTATCTGGATGGTGCTAAATGGTGGTGAAATTGATATAACTACTAAATTATGGTAAAGGTTTCCAAATTGGCACCTGTGGTTGTGGTGCCAAATTCACAAACCTATAAATAAATCAACCCGAATTTAATCTTAATAAACAAGTAAATAAATCACTAAAATTAAAAACAAATAAATTTATAAAAAAGTTATGAACATATTACATACAACGGTTTAGTTGAATTTTTCTTAAAATATGTTTTTTCATATTGAAACAACCCCACCCCCTAGGATTTTGTGTTAGGTAAAGAAATAAGCACTGAAATCAAACAAGATCTAACAATTTAATGACTTCAAAATAATTAAAATATTTTTACTCGTATTTTTATGAATGAATGAACCGAAATAGTAGATAAATGAAGTATCTTACCAACAAAAATCGAGAATATCTCAGCATACTAGGCAACTAGTATATCAAGATATAACCTTGTAGATAACTGATGGAGGTGTGTCTGAATTCTGAAATATCCTTGTACGTGCATGTGCATTCCTTTAAGAAAGTGTTACGATAATACCTTAACGTTTTGCCCACCTGTATACACCACTTTCACCATTAATATTGTAAATTGGCGACTTACTGTACACACTCGACTAAAAATAGTTTTAGCTGTTGACACCTGTGTTGTGACTATAGATATTTTTGGGTTCACGAACTTATATTTTTAATCTGTTTACTTAATACCTATAAAATTTTAAAACAAATTAATGGTTAAATAGTTTGTCCACATACCACATACCACATACCACATATTTTTAACCAGATTCAACATGGAAGGTGTTTATTATTTAAGTTGAAATTTTAATTAGCAATAAATTTTAAAAAAATTTAAAAATATTATTCACTACATCCCGAAATGTTACAGGTATGTGCTCGAAATAATGATATCACGAATAAAATTATACTTCAACAATATATTATGTTCTAACGCCCTGAAGTTAGTAATATCTATATTTAAAGCTGATTTTATCAGTTTCCTATTTTCAAAACTCAGTTTTACCAAAAGAGATCAAACAACACTGAACAATTTTGCGCAGTAATTATCGACTGGAATGTCAATCGATAACTTCTATTAAACATACAAAACTTGCCGACATGGATGGATGGGTACATGGATTTGACTGATATTGTTAATTGCTATGACAGTGGAATTTAGTATAACTATGAAACTTCTTCGTTCCTAGAAACAAGGAACACTCTGTATGCAGTAATATTTTGCAATCCCTATGAATGTTCTCGAAAATGGATCAATCCTTTTAACACTGGATAGTGGATAGTATTTATAACGTTGACCTGTGGTCCTGAGAATTACCTCAATGAAAGTTTCATAATAAGAATAATCATATTTAAAACATTTATTTAAATAAAACTTTAAGACAGATCTGCAGAACAACTTGACTTGACGCTATTTGGTATTAGGATATGCTGTTTTTCAATAATTTTCTATTATAGTTTTCTCCTCTTCTTGCACATTTATTAGTCCATTTTCTAAACGCTAAAAATTCGACAAAGTTCTAACTCCGTTGGCTCAAAACCGATTTTGATCATTTTCTTTTCAAGTTTCGGAAAAAATGCATAGAAAAGTTCCCCATAGGTGAGGCTTTTTATTTTTTAAATAATTGTTATTAACAAATAATTGTTTTTTTAATACGCCCTTAATTAAAAAGTGTTTAACTCTTTTATTTATTTAAGCATTTTTCTGAAATTTAATAATGGGGGTTGCTGAGGTCACTGATTACTAATTTTACTCAACTAAAATAAAAAATGGCGGATCCAAAATGGCGGAAAAGTGTAAATTTTTTTATTCAGAATTTATTTCTTATATAGGGGTTTTTTGGGTCGCTGATCTCAAATTTTATGTCAAACTTTATCAAAAATGGATAACGGTCTCTAAAAATTGGTGAAAACAAATAAATGATGGAAGAGTTAAATGAGTATTAAAGAATTATATTTTTAATCAATTTATTTAAATTAATCCAAGATATATTTAAAAGCAAGAAAAAAATTTGTTTTTAATTTCTTCTTCCTCTACTTCTATAGACACTGCTGGTCGTGAATTAAGGAAGAATTTTCACCACAATTACTGCAAGCCGCCGATTTTTTAAATAAAAATATTTTGAATTACAGGTTTGACTCTTTTATTAAGTAGTCTACTAATAAAAGTAGCGTTAATTTAGGATATTGTGCACTACAATGGATGTAGCAGACCAACGTTTAGATCGCGTGTAGTTGTAGTTGCAAACACAGTTGAGGCTGGAGAACCATATTTCAGTGGAAGATTAGGATTGATTAGGAAAGTACTTTCCAATCCCAACGAACAAGAACCAGCTCCACAAAACATCGTAAAAATTATTTTTTGCAACTGCAAAACTGATTGAGAGCCAGCTTGTGGTTGTAGGAAAAGTGGTCTTTCGGTGGTTTGCGGTAATCGTGGCAGAAATAGTTGCCTTAATTTAAGACCGGCAGTGCCTATGGAAGAAGCAGAGGAAGAACTTAAAAACTCTTGCTTTTAAAAGTATCTTGGAATAATTTTAATAAATCTATTAAAATATATTTTACATTCACTTCTATAATTGTTTCCATCATTTTTCAGACACCGTTTCCTAGTTTTGATCAGCGACCCAAAAAAACCTACATAAGAAATAAAATCTGAATTAAAGAAATTGTCTGTTTTCAGTCATTTTGGATCCGGTTTTAATGTTCAATTCATAATGAGCAACCTCAAAAATCCCCAGACATCTAATAATAATTTAAAAGAAAATAAAAATAAAATTTAACTTTTGGCGCCATTTTGTTTTTAGACTGATCTTGACGCCAGATTCGTAATCTGCGACCCCAAAAACTTTATGTTACTAAATTTCAGGAAACTGTTTAAATAAATAAAAGAGTTATTTTTTAATTAAGAGAGTATTTAAAAAACATTTATTTGTTAATAACAATTGAGAAAATAAAAAGCACACCTGATCACCTATGGGGAACTTTTCTATAAGCTTTTTCGGAAATTTGAAAAAAGATGATCAAAATCGGTTTTGAGTCAACAGAGTTAGAACTATATTTCTTTAGTAAATGGACTGATTCATTGATTTCAGATTGAATATTGTCTCTCACATTAAATCTCGTTTTCGAGAACACCGAGAATACGAAATTTTAGCAAAATATGTGGAGTTTAAAATTATGGTGAGCACAAAATTCGACTGACACAAGAGTTGAATCAATATTACTATAGTAATATGTTAAAACATATACAGAAAATGTTTTAAAAATAAATTTTATTTTATTTTAATCCATTAAAAATTAGAGTCTATAAAATTTGGGGTCATTACAATTCTGCTAATGTGTGAATAAAGTAGATCTGTAAACACTGGAATTTATGACATTGGGACTGGGTAAGTGCAACTTGTGCTCGTTTTTCTATCGAAGAACTTCTGTATTGATGTTATAAGTATAGAAATGCCATTCCTCGGATGCTATAACAGAGTAGCCAATTCCATTATCCTTGGTCAATCAATCAAGGTAAATATTCCTACTAAAGTTTAAACATTTTGCGTTAGCAAAGAGGGCAATGGATGAAAACAATAGAAACTGTTATTGTTTTGATATTGTCTTCATCCACGGTCCTCTTTACTAACGCAAAAAGTTTAAATTCTAGTAGGAATATTTACCTACAATCTTTTTCAATTTTGATTAATAATTCAAAACATCCCGTATAAAACTATCAAGTGCGCTATATCAGTGTAATCAGAAAAAAACAAAATCTAACTGGATAAAAACATATAGAATGTTCCATGTTCCATTTAAAAAAACATAGGTTATGTCCATATCTGAAAAAATAGGCATTCAATTGTTTTTTTATTGGTGCCAAATAAAAAATTTGTAAAAGCCCTTCATCTCTTGCATAAAATATTTTTTTCTAATATCTACAATAAACTCGCAAATTCTGATTAAAATGAGTACCAAACAAAATGATAACACTGTACAAAATTTAAAATAGGCTATACAAAATTGAGCAATTAAGATTACACAAAACTAATAGGAATTTTAGTAGTGAGAGAAACTGGAGCAAATTATTCGGAATGTCACAAGCACCAATTTATTTTGCAAAATTTTGCAAAATAACGCGATTTTGAAGACTGGAAAATCAATTTAATTGGAGCAAACACCTCTTATCAATTTTGGAATGGGGCGCAAACAAAAAGAGGTGTGTAAAATTAAAACGCACAATTGGGCCACGGAGGAAGGGCAAATTTAACCGACACTAATTAATTTTTTGAAATCCAAAAGTTACCTTAAGCATTTATTTTTGTCATGTAGGTTCTAGACATAAAAACATTCGCGCCTGTCAATTATCATCGCAGCAACTGCTTGTATTTTGTGAGAATCTCATGCATTTCCAAGAAAATTAGTAAACATTCATTTTAACTTAATCCGGATTTGATTTATATTAATTGATTTTGGTTACTTGAATGAATGGAATAATGTGAATGGAATTATGGATAATATTGTCTCATACTTAATTACTATTGAAAATTATACAAATTAATCATTCACGAAAGGCGAGGTCTAGCCATAGGCGATCGGGTTATTACTAAGTAATCAAGAACAAGGTTAAGGTTACCTGTTAGCAAAAAATATGGAGATATGTAACCGAACAGATTATACAAGGAATCCAACAAATTCAGCATTATTCATCGCTATTTCACTTTAAACTTTAATTGCCTGAAATATCCAAACTTTTGGCTGTGTTGCCAAATATTCATTTTAGTTTTTCAATAATTTATATAGGTATCCATGTAAAACAAAAAACCTTCTTTAAAAATTAATAAGCCACATAAATCAGCGTATGTGTAAGTAACTAAAATTGTCCTAGAAACTGCAAAATTGGCAATAGGAAATCACCAACATACAATTCACAAGTAGGTATAATAAATAATGTCATCTGCAGGCCGGCTTTAACCTTCTCGGTTCTCAATATCAAATAATTATTGATCATGGCTATGAGTATTCTAATGATTTTAAAGCAAACTAATGTCAGTAGTCGATAATGGTTGCTACCCAATTCCAACAATTGAAGAAGGATCAATAAATCTTTTTACAAAAGAAAATTTAAATACCAAATAGAGACTAGGTAAGTATTTTTGTAAAGCGAAAATTATCATATAAGGATGAACTATTTAAATAGTTTTACACAAATATTATTTAATTGTGTTAGTTTTAAAAAGAAATTTGACAAAGGTGTACAGTTTATTGGATTAAACCCAGGAAATGAATTAATAATCAACACACAAGTTTATCATAGGACGGTCATATTATTTTAATAAACTATCCACCAACTGTATAATTATTTTGATTTAAAAACGAGACTATAATTGGCTTAAATAACTAATCATCAACCGAGTCAATAGAACCGAATTGCTTTAATTAAGTGTGTGCCATATTCACGGTAACCTTCTCATCCGTTGGCCAAAAGTATGAGCATCTTCTCGAGATACAAAAGTCATAACGAAGCGCTCATTCATCGTAATTCAATGTTATACTATAAATAAACTCTAATCCACCTACTTAATTGGGAATGTCGTTAAGTTATTTATAAAGCATTTGTAGGTTACTTGCAACTGGCAAATAAATAGTATAATATACTAAATAAACACTAATGAATATTGTAAGGTCATTCAATTCAATGTGAAATCGTCCAATTAAATGATTGCACGACCGTTTCGTACAAGACGTTGTTTTAACGTCTCACGTAATTCTCTGCAAATTTCGTTAAGCCTGTTTGGAGCCTGTTGGTACCACAAGTTTTCAAAAACAACCGTTTTGTTGGCAATAAAATGGCTTTACGTCGACTTACGAACGGTTCTTACCTGTTTTGTTTGCAAACGTCTGCAGTTTAATCTCAACAATTTTCAAAGAAACGATTTTTTATTGTTACATAACAATCACGTAATTGATTATGGATTATATGATTAAAACAGTTGATTTCTCTAAAATTATTTGAAACAATACGAATCCTTCCACGTGTGGGATCGTCAGAAAGCACTTGCAATTCTCTATTTTTTCAGATTGGAAAACAATATGAAAACTTTTAATTAATTCTTGACTCTCGTCAATTAATTACCCATTAAGTGATATAATTTGTTTAATTTACATTCGAAGATGGTGTTGAATATCGTAGAAAAAATTGTTATTGCAATCGCATTAAAACGTTGTATATAAATGACTTTATTTAGGCTTTACACAAGCATAATAACAAAAACCTATCCAATTTGATATACTCACATTGATGTTTCATTTCTAAACATACAATTATTAAGTTTATTGACTCTTCTTTAATGCATGATAAAAATTGGATTAAAAATTACAAAATTCAAAACTTCTAAAAATAAATTATTGAAACAAATTTTTTTAACTTACCACAAAATTCATTCATTATGGTCACCAACCAAAAACGCTGTCCCCAAGAAGATGTACATGTTCTTTCGCCATTATCTGGCTCTTCAGGGAGACCAAAATCACGTCAAATTCAAATTCTACCTTTATCTTGAAGACTTATACTTAAAATTGAATTGAATAAAAGAGAATTGTAAAAAAAAACGTTGTAACCAAAAATTTTAAAAATCCGCCATTTTTTCGATAAAAAATGACATCTCTAAAAATAACAAAGCTATAAAAAAAATCTTCAAATTAGTTCTTTAGAATTACTTATAAATCATAACTAACTTGTCTTAAAAAATCCCAAAATATTTTAGGGATTTGGGAGAACGATAAACATAAACGTAAGAGACTGGATAATCACCCTGTAGATAAGAGAAACACCCATAATTTAAAAAATATATTTACGGTGGACGAAAGCCAATGATTTTTGCTAACGATCACAAAAAACCGCATCAAGATTAATAATCGAATTCCAATAATATTGTGGTTCAAATATTGCCCATATTTTTCCAATATCCACTTCAATTGTGCACCAGTTTATTACATAGAGTTGATTACTGCCCATCCTAAATAAAACACCCTGGAATATGTAGAACTGATTACTGAACAACTTTTGTTTCAACGATTTGTCTATCTACAATATCTAAGGAGTTATGGAAGAAATACGCAATACGTGGACCCTCTGAATATTTTGACAACCAAAAATTGACATGAAATGAGAAAACCTGTTTTTTGTTATTTTATTTCATTTATTTACGCAAGGAGTAAATACAAGTCTTTCGTTTATGGTTGAACGCATTTACGAGCGAGACTGATGGGAGTCAATAAAGGCCGATTACTACGAGTTAAAGTTGTATGCTCGATTGGTAAAATTACCTGGTTACGAAATTTTTTTTATATACAGGATGGCTATTTTTAAATAGGCCACTTCAAATATCTCCGTTGTTACACGATACATAGGGAAAAATTTTGTGTATAAAAAATATCCACATTTTAATGGGCCATCTTATGACTAAAACAAAATTCACGTTCATGGCCTATTTAACAAGTTATCGACAAAATAACAAGAATAGGCCCTATTTTACAAGTACCTACTTGTAACTTTTTTATTTGAAGAGGTACAAAAGAACTTTTTTAAGTAAAATTGTATGCAAGAATAAGGGGAGTTTGATTGTACTGTTTAATTTATTTAGAAAGCTATATCTTCTACACACTCTTGGGCACCAGAAAATAATGATCGATTGCACAACTGACTTTGGTACAGTTGGGTAGATATATTTTTTTCTCTTTCATTTGATATATCATTCTAAGTGAGTAAAATAATTAGTTTCTCCAGATTAAAAAAATTTATAAACGATACACATATCATATGGTTATGATAAAGGATGAACGATGAGGTGGCTATG
The DNA here is from genome assembly GCA_963680705.1 of Rhagium mordax. Taxonomy (NCBI): domain Eukaryota; kingdom Metazoa; phylum Arthropoda; class Insecta; order Coleoptera; family Cerambycidae; genus Rhagium; species Rhagium mordax. Next base: position 15,059,034 of record OY796657.1, read on the forward strand.
TTTATGTCAATTTCAGTACCTAGCTTCTATCTATAGATTTATAATAATTTATTGTTCAGTATAAACTTAATAAATATGAATATCACAAACGATGAGAAACCTGTTACGTTTATTGTTATGTGTTAAATTCAACATTGGCTTTAGAACAGTACAAAATCAAATATCCCAATAGACTTACATCCAACAGGACTTATTTTAAGAAACTGAAAATTTTCAGTTGTCTTAATTAATTTAAGGCAGGTCGCGATTTCAAATTAAAGGAAAAATAGAAATCTTGTAAATCACAATCCTGAAATTGTTAATAACGTTATTGATAAAAACATGGAAGAAAAATCTACCTCGTCGAAAGATATTCACAGAAACTGTTTTATCAGTAAAGATTCTGCAGAACAGTAATTTTAAACCGTACAAATGTAGAAAAATTCACCATATAAGAAACGAGGATAAAATAAGGCGAATACATATCTGCAGATGGATATATTTAATATATTTCAAATACTTTTAGATTTTTTTTCTGAATCCAATGATACAACTTGATTGTTTCTGTAGTATTTGTTGGTAATAATAAGTAGAATATTCATCAATATTAATCTTAATACAGTCACTTGGTGCCAAAAAGTCCCCAAAGTTTGAACTAATTCTATTGCCGCTTGAAAATTTTTTTCTTTGCGAATTCTTAAACTTTAAGGTTTCAACTTCAAATATTAAAAAAGCATTTTTAAAAACAAGCTTTTATTTAACTGCACTAAAAAGAAGAAAATAAACTTTAAATTAAATCAAACCCATCAATTTATTACATTATACAATTTATATGATATAAAAGCTTGTCGCCAGAGTATAATATTGAATTCTTGTTTATTTACACAGGCAAATCTCGCGACAAGCTTTTATATCATATAAATTGTATAATGTAATAAATTGATGGGTTTGATTTAATATAAAGTTTATTTTCTTCTTTTTAGTGCAGTTAAATAAAAGCTTGTTTTTAAAAATGTTTTTTTACTATTAATTTATTTTTTATTTTTTAGTTTTTTTCGTATTCTTCTCAGCAAACCCTTTCATTTGATACCCATATTATGATGGTAGATAAGAAAATTTTGTTCGCCATCTTGGGGCGTCCGCCATATTGAATTTAGTGTGACGTCATTTTATTTTTCGTATTCTTCTCAGCAAATCCTTTTAATTTATACCCATATTTTGGGGGTGCATAAAAAATAACTAGCCCGCCATCTTGCGGCGTCCGCCATATTGAATTTAGAATGACGTCACTTAGCTAAACATGCATTGTCATCCAAACTAAACGTGTATACAAAATTTCAGCTCAATCGGTTGGGGATAACTATTTTAAAATTCAGTTGCAATATTTGACCTAAACAAACAGACATACATACATTGCAAGTTAAATAAAAGCTTGTAAAAAGCTTGTAATAAAAGCTTGTAATAAAAAGGAATAGATATGCTATTACCCCTAAGAGGATGAAAACCACCCCTGAAGTTCAAAATTTAATACTGACTTCATTCATGTATAATATGTGTTTGAGGTCGCTGATTGCGAATCTCAAGTCACAATTTTAGAATTCGAAAAGGGGTAAAATGGAAAAACATAATTTTGTCAGTTTTGAGCAGGTAGAACTTTTTATTTGCAAATTCTTATATTTTAGGACATAAAACTTGCCCTTACTCCTGAAAGGGTAAAAACCACCCCTAAAATTAAAAAATCAATAATTAACGAAATACTGAGAATAAATTATTGAAACTTATATTATGTATGTTTTTGGAGTCGCTGATCACGAATGTGAAATAAGAAATAATTTTTTTTTTATGGCCGATATAAATTGGATGAATTAATAATTTTTTTTTATTGTACGAAATTAGGACTTTCTTAGCAGATTGTTACATTTTGAGACATAAAACTCATCCCCTAAGAAAAAGAATTGATCTTACTCCTGAGAGGATGAAAACCACCCCTAAAGTTAAAAAATCAATAATTAACGGAGTTCTGAGACTAAATTACTGCCAAACGAGCAATATCGTAATTTGCTAGAACGAGACGCGCTTCTTATTTCGGTCATATCTCCTTTGCAATTAACGCTAAAAATCATCCAAAAAAAGGACTATGAAGGTCTTTTAACCCTCATTAAGGTCAGGTAGGTCAAAACAGACAAAGGTTGTCAGTTTTTCTATATTCATCTTAAATGCGTCAATTTAAAAAAAAACGTTAAGAGTTAACTTCAAACACTTCTATCTCCTACGCTATTATCTTGATCAAAAAAAAAATAAAAATAGTAGCATTTTCCTTAGTTTATTGCCATCATTTTTTGTCTCTAGTAATATTCAGCTAAGATTCTTTCCTGCTAAGTTATTTAACCGCAAAGCCAAATTCCAATTTACTGAAACAAAAAAGGGGGCACTTTTTTGTAAAAAATAATTTTGCCTTTATTTTCCTTGTATCATTTTTGATTTAGCAGATATCAAAATCTGCCGAAAGACAATTTTAAGCTACTGTAATAAGGCTTCAATTTGATTCAAGGTACTTACATGTCAAAAGGTTTTTTTAAACCAGAGTTATGACTGTTTGAAGCGTGACCTTTCTACGTTAAAATACTCCTAAACATCAACAACTGTATCTCGGAAACGATGAGCCTAAACAAAATTTTATCTCGATGATTATTTTTGTAATTTTATTAGCTAACTTTTTAGTTATGACAAACTTTTTCGAAAATGTGATCTTCTTCGAGTAATTTGCTTTTCAACAGACACTTTTTTTTTTCAAAACCCCTGCGTTGGGGTGATTCCGTATTCCTTTTTAATATTTGTTATTTGACCCATTTTGAATCAAACTATTCAAAAATAACTGAATTTAAAATAGCTATTGAATTAATTCTAAGTGAGATCACCAAGTGTCTGTACTCTTTGGGCTTCTAATAAAATTATTAAGTATACGATAAAAAACAATTAATTAATTGACAAACCGTCAAAAAATTTGTAGAATTTATAGAAGACTTTTCGGGTTCTCTTTTCTTCAATAACAAATGTCAATTGTGCTTTTACAGTAAGTTTTGTATTATCAAGAATGTTATGGAACACAATAAAACAAAGTGACAAATGTTATTTAAGCTACTTCAAGTAATTGTAGTTACAATTTATTGTTTCTTGTGAATTAATAAAAAACAAAAAACAAAATACCATCAATGACCGTGGATTTCATTGTTTTCCATAACACACTTTTAACAACACAATTAAATTATCAGTAATGTAGGTATAGGTTATGTTTTTATGTCAAATATAATAATTTTTATTATTTAATCAAATTTTGGTATTTAAAATATTTGAAAAGCGAAACACTTTTTGCGATTTGTGATAAAATAATCATTGCATCAGTTACGAAGAGAAAAGCAAAAATAAGAACAACTCAGGTTCCTTGACCCTTTGCTGTCAAAATTTGTAAAAAATTTGTAAATTGTCTCTAATGCCATGGGCTCCACATGTTTCTTTTTGCAACATCATGTATGAGTAAGTACACAATAATACAAATTTCTTACCTTGCAAGATGTCTTCATCGTTGTAGACAGACCTGTTAAATAAAAAATCATTTAGTATAATAATTACATTAACTTAATCATTTAATACATCTACCTTTAATATCATTTCTCAAAAGTAATTTCCCATTTATCGCACTCGCTTCACTAATATTATAGTTCAATTAAATCCACAACACTACAATCACAAACACAAAACACTCATTGCATATTCCAAAGTAATAAATTAATGTAAAACTTTGAATTGCGAATTTACAACTGTAGCGAATAAGGAAATATTTTTGTGTACACACAATACAGTCCGTAACACCAGCAGCAGCCAAACTAACCGTGTGGAATCTTTAAACCATGAGCTGATAATTTTTTGCATAGTTTACTTACTTTAATATTTTACGTAATTAATAGTTTTTGTTTAAAATACATGGTTTCTTACTGGCACAAAAATAAAGAGAATTCGGGTGCAATACGATTTAAACCTTGAATTATTATAACTTTAATAACGATAATTTTTACCGATACCTATGTAAATTACTCAACAAGTTACTTACCATTTTTACTTACCATTTTTACATATGGGACTAAACAATCTCGCAACTTCCTCCAACAAGAAAGTTTTGGGATGTATTAAAAAGACACGTTTTACCTAACGCCATAATCTCCTTGGGTCTTTACAATCTGTCCCCGGACATCCCAATAGTTTATAATAGGCCTATTCTTTATCGTGACGTTAATTTAAAAAAAATATCTTGCAGTCACTTATGGTTAGACTCAATTATTAGTTTCAAGTACTTTGTATGTGTACGTGATTAGGTAAAATGTGTTAAAGAGCAAGGATAAAAAGTTAAACAAGTACTCCAATCCGGGGAGTCTTAAATGGTTATTTTAACCACAAAATAAAGTAAAAAATAACTATTTTAAGACTAAATTGAGATATAATGGAATACACTGACACGAGACGATACAGAAAAACAATTTTTTTCGACTTGGAAATTTTGTGTAATCGGTTTGCTACTGGAAAATCCAAGGCCAAAAATAAAAAACCTTCAAATAATACTTTTTGCAAGAGAAAGACAGTGATTGCTATAGTTTTATTAAACTATTTAAACACCAAAAGTTAAATACCGAGAGACCAACAAAAAACACGATCAAGGGCACCTATGAATTTTCGAACGCGTGTCTTTAAAAAAATCATAAAACCCACATAGACTAGACAACTTTGATTAGACTGCCACCAATTCATTATCAAATCAGTTAAGTTAAAGTTAGGGTAGGAAAAAATAAGACGAAAAGAATGTCTAATGAACATAAAATGGACACTTTTTCAAATATTTAATACTTCTCCCTCTGTGGTCTCTGTACCTGCTGCTTTTAAAACTAAAGACCTCTCAATATGTTGGTGTGAGTGTGCATCTACCTCATGCTGATAAAGACCAATAAAGCCAGAAATTGGTCTAAAAATGGTGCGTTTACATGCATGTGCTGCTTTTTAAAAGCAGGTTAAGTAACATACTGTGCCCTCTAAGGGGATAGGAGGAATGACAGGCTGACTACTAATTATTTAGTATTTCTCTATATGGATCTGTATTTAATTCGCCAATCTCCTTAATAATTTAGAAGGATACATCAGATCTCTAACATTGTCAACTACTTCCTCTTCTCGTTTATTTTGACATCCAGATGGCCTTTTTCTTTTCAATAATGTCTCATTGTTGGAAATTCAATATCATCCTAACAAAAACTCCATAAATCCCTGAATTCCTCCTAATCGCCACGATGCGATTACGTCCACCCATTATGTTCATCTTTAAATCCACTTCCACTAAACATATTTTCTTTTCCAATTCTGCTAAAGCTAAGATAGCATCTGGCTCTTCAATTTATATTTGGTAATAGTCTAATCAAAGACAAGTGTTTGAACATCATGTATTTTGTTGATCTTTCAGTGAAATACAAAGTATGTCCAAGATATATGGATTAATTACAAGGAGTACAAGAGCATCCTGCAAAGGACCACCTACCTCATCAACAATATGGTGGATGGCTGCTATAGAATTTTATAGAAAGGAATTTTAGAATTTAGAATTTTTTTGGTGAATGATTTATCAGATTCTAAGAGATATTGCTCCAATTCAAAGGCAAAGGATGTGGTATATGTAAGATTGGGTAATTTTAGACAAAAAAGGCAATCTGTGGAAAAAGCTCATACTAGATGAATTATGATATGTACCTTTATTTAGTCGTTATAAATAACAATATGAATAATCACCATCGCCTAAAGTTTTACAGCAGTTAAAAAAATCAGTTTTTAATAAATATCTTGATTTCTACTGATCTAAGGCCTAAAATAGTTATGTAAAATTTGTAGATTTCCAAGATTGTGAAAAGATAAAAGATAGTTCTTTCTCCTTATCATCATTAATTTCAAGCAGTTGTTCGTCTTCTATATCTTGTGTATTCGTTTCGGTTTTCTGCTCAATATCAAGATCCATATTTTGCGATATAAAATCTATTGGATTAATTATTAATTTCTTCGATGGTATCTTCTTCTTGGTTGAATCTCCATTTTTGTAAACATGAAAACAAATTAATCCCCATTTTCTGGACCATACACAAATTTATTCAATTGTGGAAAATATTCAGGACTATTTCAGGAGTAGGTTATTGTCGACCTCAAAATATAATTTCTCATTACACGTATCCAATTCTCTAGATTTAACTTATTAAATACCAAATTTTTGTACTTGATAGTAAACGCGACATAGATGTTATTCAGCACTATCTGTTGGTGAGAGTAACGTTAATTTTATGATTTTATTATTTCTTGTAAATTTTGCAAAACACAGGAATCGATTGTTATCAAGAAAGATAAAAAGGTGTTTTGTACTTTTTTATATTGGGTCTTGGAGTGCGTGCTATTAGAACAACTAAAAAGGTCGAAGTCTTCTCCAACAATAACTATTGTATTTCGACAACACTCTACGAGTGCTATATCGATAGTCAAAACATTTTGAGCTTGTGTAACAGTGACGTTAACAGCTTTTAATGTTTCTAACAGCATAGAAATGAGAAGAAAAACATTAAACACGAGTAGAGATATTTACAAAAAAATAATTTTCCTGGCCCGAATATATGCTGCAAATTGCCACATTGGACGTGTTTTATAACCCTTCAGAATTTTGAGTTGTTTCATTGTATTATAAGTAAAGAAATCTTTAAACAACCTTTGTTTTTTCATTAAATACTATGAAGTCGAAGAGAGCAAGGATTCCATAATTTGTTTGATGAATTTGAACGCCTAAGATAATACCCATCTATTACAAATAGATCGAAGCAGAACTATTAATGACAAAGGACGGTATTCAAAATATATGAGACAAAATTTTCAAATGCATTTTACTGAAAAAAAGACTAAATTTCAGATGTTTAAAAAATAACATCTTTTCGATGTAAAATTACTTTATTAGAAATTGAAAAAATATATGCAAAAAATAGGGACAGTTTGCCTTACACCTCAACATAAATATCTGTAAAGTATTTTCGAATTTAGAACCCACCGATCTGTTAAGAACGAAAAAGTGTTCCTACATACAAAATATTCCTTCGCCTTCAGGAAGCCTTTTCGAACCGACAATTATATGAACTTTTTGGTAGATTTTCATGCCTGTAAATTCCTGAATACCTTTGTGTAAACACCTTGTACAGAGGAACGCCATAGACTTCTTCCCAATTAAATTTGAATTACGTAAGCGCGTTATGTAACAACCGAAATAAATCTGAATAAAAATGCATAACACCACGGTTGTTATTCAATAAACTTCAATATAAAAACTTTTTAGAATTAAATTACTCTTAATAATAAATAAGGTCGTCTATAAAATTGGCTTGCCCTTTTATTACCATATTATCTGCAGTAGGTAATCTCTTAATTCATCCGCGAGGTAGTTTCTAATTGCAATTTAAAAAAAATTGCTTTAATATTGGTCCCTAGATCAAATTTGGCACGTTTGTGTAATGTGAGTGAGTCGTAAGTACTCTGGTTCTAAGATTGATCCAATTGTGGCATTGGATTATTTTCTGTAGGAGAAATTACACCCAGTATAATATTTGAATATTTAGGTATCCGCTGTCTCTAAATTTGTAGCCCCCCCGTACAAGGTCTCTACAAATAAACTGGTAAATTGCATTCCTTTTATTTGTTTACGTTTCAACTCTTATTCTAGTCATCTTCAACTAAAGAGAATATGTTTTTTATTAAATGTTATATTAATTGAGTGGGTAGTTTTTTACTGAATCCTTTCTGTTCTGTTTAATGGTCTTAATTCTACGTAAATAATAGTAACTCTGGGTGTAACGAAATGTCTAATAATAGGCTTGCAGTTCACTCAACCAGAAAAATAGTGTTTCTCGTTCAGCTAACAATTTTCAGTGAATTAAAAAAAGTTGTACTTTATATAATTTATATTAGTCACTGGGTCAAGAATTTGGAAATTTTGTGAAAAGAAGTGTTTGGTCATAACAGAGCAACGTCCCTAGGTGAAAAACATCCTAAGATCCCCAAAATAATGATTTTATTATCGTCTTCACGTGTTCTAATAATATTAAACACCTAAATCGATGCCATTTGTTGTTCAAAATTTGTCACTCAATTATTTTGTATTCTTGTAAAATTTTCTCACTACGATATCTTTATTAGGTACAGAGTGATTCCTATTACATTCTCACCCCAATTTTTTTGTTTGTATTTGGAAATAAAATAAAAATATTTAACGTAACTTATAATATTCTTTCCAAGGATTTCGAAAATTTCAACAAAAAAACAATAAAATTGAAAGTCAAATAAAAGTGAGAAAAAACATAGCAATGTTTTTTTAAATGGAATTTCCTCTATATTTTACAATTTTGAAAAAAGGTTTAAATTCTCTTTCCAAAAATATAACATAATTATTATTATTATTGTTATTTTAATTATTATCAGTATTTTACTAAATATGGAGGTAAATATATGTTATGCTATATTTTTGGAAAGATAATTTAAACCTTTTTTCAAAATTGTAAAAATATACTAATAAAATATGGCTATGTTTATTCCAACTTTTATTTGACTTTCAATTGTTTTTTTGTTGAAATTTTCGAAATCCTTGTAAGAAATGCTATAAGTTACGTTAAATATTTTTATTTTATTTCCAATGATAAACCAAAAAATTGGGGTGAAAACGTTATAGGAATCACCCTGTTAATTCTATCTTTGTATCAAATTTTGCTATCTTATTACAGGATATGAAAGTGTAAAATTAATAACACCAAAAGAAAATTACGATTAGCTACTGTACAAGCTGACCATTTTATCAAAAACAATAAGGATTTTGGTTAACATCAATGATGCAAACAAAGTGCTACTGCAAAAAATATGTCTGCAACTACCACTGTGTCATTAGCGAATTTGGTATCAGTTCGTTCTTGGCTTACTAATATTTCTGTTAGTGTTCATGAGTGACGTAGTGCACGACTGGGTACTTCATTGGAATATATGTTGAACAGAAGTTAAGCTGTTTGATTCTATTAGAGATTTTTTGAGAAATAAACTGAAGGTATTTATCATTTACTTCTATATTCTCCACGTGGAATTTTGTCAGGTATGAAACCTGACCAAATTCTGATCCTGCAAGGAATATAAAGAGATTAATAAAATGATGAATGAATGTTCATAAGAATATTGATCGTATGAGAGAAAATATCGTAGAAATGTTCTTTCAGTAACCGATTTTTTAATATTAAGACAAAATATATCGGAACATATTTCTTCCTATTAAACTTACGACAGAAATATAGTACCAATCGTTTGTCTCCATTATATCCCATATCCCATTACCCCACTTTAAACTCAAACGATCTCTAGTTAGATAATTATAAATGTACCTGAGATGTAGTCGTTTTAATTAGTTGTATAGAGATTAATAAGAATATATTCGTATGAATACGTAGATCAAATTAATTAAAAATCGACCAAAAATGCTATTTTAGTTTAAATTATATTTCATTAACTATGAGCTAGAAGCATCAATTTTAAAGAAATTATTTTCTATTTGTTTTCATTCGTCCGGTTTAGCTTTCAAATATAACTAGTGATAATAAAAAAGTTTTTGATTAAGGCATAAAGCAAATTCTTTAATGAGATTACTCCATGGTGTACTTTGTAACAATGTCCTTGGTCATTCCAGGGATTTCACATTTTTTACGGAAAATACCTAAAATAGATCGATCTCCTTTCAGACGTGACGAGTTGCGATAATTATAGGTAAACTAAATAGCTTGTTAATCTCAGAGCTGACCTACCACAATTCCCCCATTTTTTGCACAAATTTTGTAATTGCAAATTCATCACGTACCTATTATAAAGTAAAATAGACCAGGTGTTTACTAAAAACAAAACACTCTTGACTTTATTTTTTAATGTAATCCCTAACATTTTGTTTATGATCCACTATGATTGACATAAGATTATAAATTCGTGTCGTAAAAGCAGGATAACGTTTAGTAATATTATTGATTTTTGAATAAAAATTCAATAATATTACTAAGTCAAAAATTTTGTCTTATCTCTATTGCAATAAAAAAATGATATAAATGTTAAAAAGTATAAAGGGTGACCAAAAACTATTTTTAAATTCACAACTCTCTAAATTGAACTTTTCCAAGTTTTTCTAATGGAACATTCAGTATATTTTAGCGATGTGGTGTAGAACTGAAATATGATTTTTTTTTCGGTCTGGCTATTTATAACCATGTTTAACTTATTGAGCAATTCAACAATAAATATAATAAAATAGAGGCTTTTTCAAATAATTGAAGAAAAAAATGATACTTAATAAGTGCTCCACATGTAGCCCATTTTGACTGACACACTATGCGCTTTTGGAATGAAGTTTCTACTGCTCATAAAATTGTTAATGTACTACTTCTAAAGGCATTTATAATTCCTTCTTTCACATTTTGGATTATTGTAGATGTATCTGTATAAGCATTTCCTTTACGTATTCCATAAAAAAATCCAGTTTTGTGAGATCTGGGAATATCTTTATCAGGCCATTTGGTGGAACCATTTCTTGCAATCCTTTTATGTGAATAAATAATATTCAGCTTTAACTGATCCTTCATTGAATTGAAATAATGTAGTGGAGCACTATTTTGTTGAATCCACATTCTGGTTTGGATCATATGAGAAAGATTCACCAATACTTGTGGTGGATAGTTCGCCAATAAATTAAGATGAACGTAACCCTATTGTATGTTCTCCAATAATTTCTCATCAAACGTTTATGGATCATCAGTACTGGTTATCAACTTGCCTGAAGAATTAAGGAGCTACTAAAAGTTGCTTCATCAATGAACAAAACTTTGTTGGAGAAACTAGCATCTGCTTGTATTTTATTTCTGGCTCAATTATCAAACTGTACACGTTTTGACAATCTTCGTTACTTAGTTCCTGGTGCATTTGAAAATGATACATGAAATTATTTATTGAACGTCTAATAATAAGAATCTGACTAATATGAGAAACCGTTGCCAACACCACAGATAACTAACTCATTTTCTACGTTTTCAATATTTTTTGGAGTTCCACAAATCTTTCAAACTGGTTTTGGATGCCTTCAACTTCAGAAAGCCTTGTTTTAAAATCCCATTAGTAATAGATCCTATTAGCAACCAAAATTCATTTTGGAACACTACAAATAACTAAAAACATGAGAGCTTATGACCAATAGCTGTGGTAAATGTATGTTTGTACAAGACACTTGGTAAGTAAGCAAGAAAATTCACTTAAAATTATTGTAGTGCTGGGTGAGATTGAGACACAAATATAAAATGAACTCACTGGGAAAAATTCATGCTGTTTATGGGCAACAGGTGGGGCACTAAATTTTTCAGTTGCATTTTTTGAAAAAAACACTTATTACTCAATAAACCCGAAGAGGTTTAAACGACCATAAGGATGCATATAAAAAAATTTTTTTTTCAATATTACATCACATCGTCGAAATGTATTCAGTGTTCCATTTGGAACAAAATCAATTCAAAGTGTTATAAATTTAAAAACAATTTTTGATCACCCTGTATAGTGTATACCTTTAAACACCACATAGCTGTTTCGTAATTGAAATTAACACTTTTTTTATTCGTAATTGTGACTGCCGTGATTTTGTTTTGTTAGATTTTCCACCTTTTTTTTGGCATGACTATGTAAAATTTTTAGTAATAATTAAGTTAAATCTGAATTTAAACCAGACATATATGTATACAGTAAATCTACTTTTTATATAGACCACTTGTGTATGAAGAAGTAAGAGCAACTGCGTGTCGATCCCAGTCATCACTGAACATACAGGCTGTCTTCTAAAAAACGGTCAAAGCCATAACTCAGTGAAAATTTAATTATTTTATTTTTTAATTGGAGAATATATATTGGCCCACGAAACGCTCTTTTCAGCATATAAAATATGGAGGTACTACTTCCGGTTTTACCGGAAGTGACTTCACTGTCATTTTTTTCGAAATCTCTACTAAGCGTAAAATTTCCTTTCCGATGATGTATCACAGTCAATATTTTCCCACCAATAACCCCCTAACAACTTAATTCTTCTCGAGGTAAGACAAATTGCTATTAAATTATCAATTGTGCCGTGAAGAACAAAAACAAACACAAATGTCAACAAATCGACATTTAACATTAGTTTCACAGTTTTTTTGCACTTTGTTTTGTTTTATGATGTTATAACAATAAAATCTCTTTCCATGGCACAACTGATAATTTATTAGCAACTTGCCTTACCTCGGGAAGAATTAAGTTGTTAGGAGGTTATTGGTGAGAAAATATTGACTTGTGACACATCATCGGAAAGGAAATTTTACGCTTCGTAGAGATTTCGAAAAAAATGTATAGGGTGCTATTTAAAAAAATTACAATAAAGTCACTTCCAGTAAAACCGGAAGTAGTACCTCCATATTTTATATGCTGAAAAAAGCGTTTCGTGGGCCAATATATATTCCCCAATTAAAAAATAAAATAATTAAATTTTCACTGAGTTATGGCTTTGGCCGTTTTTTAGAAGACACCCTGTATAGTAACTCTTCTACTATATGTCTGTTTCATACACAAAAGTAGTCTATATGAAAAGTAGATTTATTGTATAATTTATATATAGTATTTTTGCAAAAAACTATTTTTGCCTCAACACCCAAAAATATTGTAATGTATTATCCAGAGAAGTCGAAAATCAGCTAACCATATAATGGAAACGTCACAGCTATTTCAATCGAACCCTGGAATTGGGTATTTTACGAAGAGTCGTACAAGTTGTTAAAATCCAACTTGTAGCGCCATAAAAATAATAATAATAGAAAATCTGCAGTAATTTTTTCAATTGTATTACATCCAAGAGTTTGGGTGAGAGTCAATAATAATAGATAGATAATAGATTGGAAGGAAGCAAGAAAGAGATTTTTAAAAAAGCACTTTAATTTTTGCCTCGATTTTTGATTATTGACTCGTTTATTTGGTTTACTTACGTTAATCAAAATTTAACCATCTTACAACTCAAAATATCGAAAATGGACGCACTATTATATTGTCCCACCCTGTATATTAATAAAAAAGACAATTAATTAATTCTTAGCATTAATATTAAATAGTTATTTATGCAACAAGTGCGTAAGGTGAGATTTTTTCCCGACGCGACAATCCCATGAGTGAAAAAAGCTCACTGTTCGCACGAATTGCATACAATATTTTTTCTACTACCGAAATGGACCTAAATTCTCTAATAATAATGCTAAACGTCAAAATTTACCTCATACGTCAAAACTTCATATGTCATTTAAAAATCACAATACTCTTATAGCCAACTTAATTTTAAATCGGTCAATGTCTATTATTTCTTTGTCTAATGTCAATGTCAAGAATATAAATGAAACTTCAGAATTGTAAAAAATTCAATTATTATTGTTAAAGAATACTGAAAATTAGGTGGTATGTTTTATAATAATGTTGTGATATTAAATAAATGGACTACATAAAATTAAATAACCACATTTAACGTTTTTAAAATAAGATATGTTATTATAGATGCTCTAATAGGTATGCAATTGTTTGGTATGTTACGTTACGCACTAGTGCGTAAGGTAAAAACACTTTACGCACTAGTGCGTAAAGTTTAACTTTACGTACTCTACAGCGTGCGGAAAGTTAGTACTTTAAGATCGGTAGTAGAAAAAAATTATTTTGTTCCCCTTCCTTACCTTTGAATTTTATGGACCATCAAAGAAAAAATAATATTGTAATTTTTACATCTATATTTTGTTGCATTTGACTTTTTTTTCGATTCAACGAATTTTGATAATTCCTCCAGTGGCGTGCGTAACAGCAAAATTTCAAATGGTTTTGGCAAAAAAATAATACACCACTGCGTTTTTCCAAAACAGGTATTACTTTCGTAATCTGCAGCCAATTCTAGGAAGAAAAGCCCTCTTGAATTTTTCTGGTGGGACAAATCGTATTCGAGTAATAATTAAAAACCCTTTTTCTGCGTCACTGATGTTTGTTTCCGATTTCAAACCGTTTGTAAAATAATTATTCGTCCTGAATTTCCGAAGAATGTTTATTTTGACAACAAATAACTAAATCTAAACATTAAAGTATAAAGAATCCCTTAAAGAATATTTTCAAAGACGCCACCACCTGGTTCGATAGATTTATTGACTAGTTTATCAATAGCTCTGGTAGCATATTAAATTGAAAAACGATTATTTCTTATAACAGCTGCAGTATTGTTAATGCAATCAAGTAACATTGGTCTTGTTTCTATTCTTTCTGCATAAACCAATACTTCCATTCACCTGCAGAGATATTAAGGCCATGTGACCTTGGTGGTCAATTTTGAGGACCACCACTCAATCCAACAGTCAGCAAAACAAGTGTTCAAGAAATTTGATCATGTTGTCTTGCATCTAAGGGAACATTATTCAAAATATTAAATAAGTTTTCTTGCAAAAATTGTAAATAGCCATCTCCAGTAAGACGGTGAATCAAAACAAATTGACCAAACAGATGAGCGCTAAGCATGCTGCATACTAAATCGTAGGTTAAAAGTTTCGCTCCAATGTGGCGTGGGGATTTTCTTCTGACCAACGATGTTGATTATGAAAATAATTATTGATTCCATCACGGGTAAATTGAGCTTTATCGTTAAATAAAATGGATCTATATCCGATTTTGACTTATCGTATCCATTCTCAAAACTCTAACAAGACATCGTGAACCATTGTGGTTACAGGTCAAACGAATGTGTCCATTTCTTTTAAGTGTATCCCAGGGTGTATCCCAGACGGCTTTCGGTGATGGTATTTGAAGTTTGTTTGCAATCCTTCTCGTACTTCCACTTGGGTTTTTTCAACAATATGAAAAATATTCTGTTCAACATTCACGTCTAGGCTCTGCAGTCTTTCAAAAACAACTTTTGCAATTGGAAACATTCTAGTTTCTTGAACTTAAGAAAAATAGTTCTAACTCCGCTGACTCAAAACCGATTTTGATCAACTTTTTTTTTAAATTTCGGAAAAACTTTATAGAAAAGTTCTCCATAGGTGAGAAGGTATGCTATTTATTTTCTCAATTGTTGTTAACAAATACGTGTTTTTTACTACACTCTTAATTAAGACATGTAACTCTTTTATTTATTTAAACAATTGCCTGAAATTTGATAACATAAAGTTTTTGGAGTCTCAGATTATGAATCTGGCGTTAAAATCAGTCTAAAAACAAAATAGCGTCTACAAAATGGCAGCAAAAGTTTATTTTTTTATTTTCTTTTTTTTATTTTTATTAGATGTCTGGGGGTTTCTGAGGTCACTGATTACGAATTTAGTAATAACACTCAACTAAAATAAAATACGGCGGATTCAAAATGGCGGAAAAGTGTTAATTTTTTTGTATTCGAATTTTAGTTTTTATGTTGGGGTTTTTGTGTTGCTGATCTCAAATTTTAAATTAAAATTAATTGTGGAAATAGTTACATTAATTCACGATCGGCAGTGTCTATAGAAGAAGTAGCGGAAGAAAAACTAATAATTTTTTCTCGCTTTTAAATATATCTTGGATTCATTTTAATAAATCGATTAAAACATATAATATCATTAACTCTTTTATCATTTGTTTCCACCATTTTGAGACACCGATTTCCTTTTTTGATAAATTTTAACATAGAAGAGATCAGCGACCCAAAAAAAAACCCTATATAAGAAATAAAATCCGAATACAAGAATTGATGCTTTTCCGCCATTTTGGATTCGCCAGATTTTAGTTGAGATTTAATGTCAAATTCATAATCAGTAACCTCAGAAACCTCCCAAAATCTAATAAAAAAAGAAAAAATTAAAAATTAAACTTTTATATTTAGACCTATTTTAAGACCAGATTCGTAATCTGCGACCCCTACATTTGGTAGTATTAAATTTCAGGCATTTTTTTGAATAAATAACGGAGTTATGAATCTGGCGTCAAAATCAGTCTAAAAACAAAATAGCGTCTACAAAATGGCATCGAAAGTTTCTTTTCTTATTTTCTTTTTTTTATTTTTATTAGATATCTGGGGGTTTCTAAGGTCACTGATTACGAATTTAATAATAACACTCAACTAAAATAAAATACGGCGGATTCAAAATGGCGGAAAAGTGTTAATTTTTTTGTATTCGAATTTTAGTTTTTATGTTGGGGTTTTTGTGTTGCTGATCTCAAATTTTAAATTAAAATTAATTGTGACGGAAATAGTTACATTAATTCACGATCGGCAGTGTCTATAGAAAGAAGTAGCTGAAGAAAAACTAATAATTTTTTTCTCGCTTTTAAATATTTCTTGGATTCATTTTAATAAATCGATTGAAACATATAATATCTTTAATATTCATTTAACTCTTTTATCATTTGTTTCCACCATTTTCAGACACCGATTTCCATTTTTGATAAATTTTAACATAAAAGAGATCAGCGACCCAAAAAACCCTATATAAGAAATAAAATCCGAATACAAGAATTGATGCTTTTCCGCCATTTTGGATTCGCCAGATTTTAGTTGAGATTTAATGTCAAATTCATAATCAGTAACCTCAAAAATCTCCCAAAATCTAATAAAAAAAAAAGAAAATAAAAAATTAAACTTTTATATTTCGACCGATTTTAAGGCCAAATTCGTAATCTGCGACCCCTAAATTTGGTAGTATTAAATTTCAGGCAATTGTTTAAATAAATAAAGGAGTTATACATTTTTTAATAAAGAGTGTATTAAAAAAACATTTATTTGTTAATAACAATTGAAAAAATAAAAAGCACACCTTCTCACCTATGGGGAACTTTTCTATAAATTTTTTCCAAACTTGAAAAAAAATGATCAAAGTCGGTTTTGATTCAATGAAGTTAGAACTTTGGCTTTGGCTTTAGCGTTTAGAAAATGAACTAAAAATACATTTTGAAAAACTTTTTTTTGTCAAAAAGCCTTTTTCAACCCCTTCGACGCCAACTCGTAAAAAAATTAATTTGAACTAAACTCGTGCACAATTGAAGTGGATATTGGAAAAATATGGACAATATTTGAACATTAATATTTTTGGAATTAGATGACTAATCTTGATACGGTTTTTTGTGATCGTTAGCAAAATTCATTGACCATCGTCTACCGTAAATAGATTTTTGAATTGTGGGTGTTTCTTTTATCTACAGAATGATTAGCCAGGCCCTTATATTTATGTTTTCATCGTTTTCCTATTTTAGAAAACGCTTGCAGAAAAACGTATTTTTAATTCTTTTTTTTTATCCCAAAAACGAAGCATTTTTGGAGTCTTAATTATAGGAACTTTTTCTTATTTGGACATCTCGAATACCCTTTCCTCCCGAAACTTATACAAATACTTTCCCATAGTTCTAAAAATTGATCATAATCCTGAAGCTATCTATAACACAAAGCAATGCCTATGTCGTTGGTATATTAGGATTAGGGACTCAACTATACCTACCTCTCATATCCTTATCAAGAATGACAAATTTAGGACCCCAACAAAGTGAATGCTTCATTTCCAGGAGATCGGTTGAAAATTCACCAAGACCAGGAGCTAAAATTTCTTTAGTAGTTTATTTAGTATAAACAAAGCCATCATCATTTTTTATTTTATATGCCAAAGCGATAAAACTTTTTTCTTTCGTTTTGTGGAAAAATTTAACGTGTAATAATTTATTTCGGTCTTCACATCATTAAGACGGCACATATCGAATCAATTTCATTTGCATTATGTCCACTATACATCAACAATTCCAACTTGTCTTCTTGACTATTAATTGTGGGAGCCTCAACCTTTGGAGCAGTGTTCCAACAGTGTCTTCAAATCGTAGTTAAACAAATTGCACAGTAATCAAACTGTAGATAAATTCAGCGAGTCCGACGGTTGCGGTGAATAAGGGCCGGACCAGGTCATGGGACTGTGTCGTTTGTCGTAATGAGCTACATCCTGTATGACTTTTTGCTTTAGTTTTGCTTCAAATACTCGCAGACTTAATAGAGTCATCAAACAAGCTGCTCGGATAAAAACGGCCGTAATATATTCTTGTTTATGTATAAAACAAAACAATTGTGTTGATAAAACATTTATAATTATTGTTTTAATTCCATTATTGTTCTGACGTTGATTCAATGTAAAACAGTTCTTAACATCCGGCTGGGAGATACTTAAGTGAATTTAACTTTTGCTAATAAAGTGAATATTTTTTCCGTATTACGTACTGTTTGTGCTTTCTGTGTAATTTGATGTATTACTTGGATTTACAAATTTTTGCCTATGGCTGCTGGATAACAAGTATAGGTTGGTGAGTTCTGTAATTTATGTACACATATAGCGATGAAAATGTTGTTACGCAGGCTTTCATAAATAGTTTTTATTAATTGTATTTGTGATACACAACAAGCTGTGACTATAATACTTGCCAACGTAAAGTTTATAAAATAAGCTTGTGTCTTGCATTTTTTTTTATAGAAAAGCTGTATCTGTCAGAAATAAAATTAAAGTTATTATTTTTAGATACAGCTTGTTTGGTCAACATTAATTACGATCTTTATGGTAAACATGCATGAAAAGTATTGAGAATAAATAAAACATTAGCTGTGTCACTTCTTTAAGGGTGCCGTACCCAAGAGTCTTGTAGAAAGTTAGGTTCGATTGGGAAATATTTACTTTCTGTTATTAACCATATCCTTTGCCTTAATGTATGTATGTATAACTAAAAAAAC
Source organism: Rhagium mordax (assembly GCA_963680705.1). Taxonomy (NCBI): domain Eukaryota; kingdom Metazoa; phylum Arthropoda; class Insecta; order Coleoptera; family Cerambycidae; genus Rhagium; species Rhagium mordax. Next base: position 15,077,896 of record OY796657.1, read on the forward strand.
TGTAGCAATACCTTAGTTAAGCTTTACGAAGAGTAAATTTTTACTAAAAAATGTCAATTGTTCGGAAAATTAATTTTCTTCATATTTTGGAACGTTCAAATTCTCATAATTCTGAAATATAATTAACTTGATTGGCTCTACAATTGACATTTTCGAATACAAATATTCTTATAGGTTAACATTTTTTGCAATATATCAATTTAAAAAATTTTAAACCTTAAACATTTCCTCTCTCTCCAAGTATCTGCTTCGGCACCTGTTAGAAATGAATCAAAAACTGAATTTTACGTTCATTCCATTGATGATGTATTTCACCTACTGGTTAAGTGAATTATTTTTATATGTTAGCAAACATAACGTAATTACTTTTAGGCGAAAAATGGCGCTCGCACCATGGGTATTACTCATTTCATTGAACACACATATCAAAGTTTTGAAAGCATTATATTAGATAAGCCTTGTGTTTATTCAATTCTTCAATCCATTTTAAACTAGAATGTGCTGGTATAATCTAGATTGTCCACAGAGCCTATCCAAAGAAAAGTTTTAAATTTGTATATTTCAATACTGCATTGATCCTTTCAAACGAGGAATACATAGGGACATCCTTTCAGGAGAGCGTTTGAAACATTAAAATAAGTGAAATAGTCGAAATAAACGTTTGTTCGAAAAAACTTTCTTATGAAGTTACAGCTTTCCACAAAATTGGGGACTACCGTACAGGGGCTTTGTTACGGCACATTTGCCTTCATACCTTAAGAGAGTTTCAAAGGAGTGGTTAGAAGATTAATTAATTAAACCCTAACCTATTTTATATTCCTTTATGAATAATAAAATTAAAATAAACTAAAAGGAGACTTTGAATATTTTAAAAGCATTTTAAAATTATGTTAAAATCATATACAAGGTGTTAGAAAAGTATGGGAACGGTGAAGAATCTCGAACACTTTGTATCAAATCGAAAAATAAAAATATGCGTGTCAAAAATTTTTCAAAAAACCTGCTACTGATACCAAAAATGACCTCCTCACCCACCACCCAGTGGGTGCGTCGGGGGTCAACTTTAAAATTTTAAATGGAAACCCCTATTTTTTATTGCGGAATCGGATTCCACGGCAAAAAATACGTAAATTTTATTCCGGACATTTTTTTCGATTCTTGCATGGTGTCGCTGTAATCGCAAAAAATTGAATGGAAACATGAAAGTTTGAACGCATACTTAAAAAAATACGAAAAGTAAAACTACTGATCTCAGAGTGAATGATTTCCAGAGCTGTTTTGAGAACAGTGATTTTACACGGTCGTGGCGAAAATTACAGCAACTATTAATTTATTGCTAACCCGACAGTAAAATCAATGTGCTCAGAGCAGTAAAAACATTATGTAAATTTACTAGCAGCTAGTAATTTTCAATTTACATTTTTTACATGGCAATAAAAAAACTCGAATTTTTAAAAAAACTAACAGTGGTTTTACCTCTTAATTCAGCCACTTCAGACAAGTTCTTGATCCCAGCCAATGATGGTATGGAGGTAACTGAGCCATTTAAGGCAAGGTGAGGATTTCAGCCAGTTGAGGCAATTAGTTTACAGCTTACCTGCTACACTAGCAGGTTTTAATTTCAAGATTATCTCAGGTGTTCAAAATGGTGCCCATTGATTTCTTGGCATTGTCCGAGACGAACGTAAAAATTTTCAATTGCACTTCTTATCATTTGAGGTGGTATTTCTGCAAAAATGTTTATTATGCATTGCCTCAGCTCATCCAAATCATGAGGTCACGTAGCCCCAAACAAAATAATCAAGTGGCGCGAGGTCGGGAGATCTTGCTGGCCATTCAATAATTGCTCTTCGACCTATCCATCGATTTTCGAAAGTACCATTCAAATAGTCTCTAACAATATTCCGATAGTGTGGAGGAGCCCATCTTGCTGGAACCAAACATTATCAAACTCATCACCAGCAATCTCATGTATTGCGGGAACTATTTTATTTGTCAACATTTCCAGGTATTTTTCTCCATTCAAATTTCCATCTATGAAAAACGGTCCTATTATTCGATCCCTGAAAACTCCTGCCCAAACAGTTAATTTTTGTGGATACTGCGTGTGTGCTTCAAGCATCCAGTGAGGGTTTTCGTCACTCCAATATCTGAAATTATGACGATTAACTTTTCCACTGAGTTGGAAAGTTGCTTTATCTGAAAGACAAGTAGAGATGACAAATAATTTGTGTTTTGGTTAATCCTTTCCATCATTAATTCACTAAATTCAAGTCGCCGATCAAAATCGTCTTCATTTAACTCTTGGTGAAGGTGAATTTTGTAAGGATGAAATTTCAAATGTGTCAAATTCTTATGAACTGAAAATGCAGTCATATCAAGCTGTTGACTGGCTTTTCTGATTGATAGCCTTCGATTTTCAACAAATGCCTGGGCCACTTCCATTTGTCGAGCTTCCGATATTTCAGATTTTGGGCGATTTTTATTTGTCCTTGTGTCTAAGAATCGTTTGATGGTACGGGACACAGTAGATTTCGAAATTCCCACTTGATCTACACGGAAAGTTTCGTTGAATAAAATCACAACTTCATCATAGGACCTTTCTTTATCGCCCCACCCTCGCATCATTAAAAGAGATACTCTCTCTTCCTCTGTTAAAGTAGTCATTATGCAGAAAAAAATGGGAGAACTAATGATAAATGAAATAACTTTTTCCGTACAAAATTGCGCTCCTGCCTCTACAAAAGTAGGAAGGAACTGAACATTACAAAAATAAATAATAAAAAAGAATGTGAATGTGAATGAAAAAAACATTCATAAAAACGAGTAGCTGTATTTACAAACTTATGGAGGCTTAACGTTTATTTCAATTTATTTGCGATTGCAGCGACCTTGCGAGAATCGAAAAAAATGCCCGGTATAAAATTCACGTATTTTTGGCCGTAGAATCCGATTCCGCAATCAAAAATAGGGGTTTCCATTTGAAATTTTAAAGTTTCCCCCGCCCCACCCACTGGGTGGTGGGTGGGGAGGTCATTTTTGGTATCAGTAGATAGTTTTTTGAAAAATTTTTGACACGCATATTTTTATTTTTCGATTTGATACAAAGTGTTCGAGATTTTTCACCGTTCCCATACTTTTCTAACACCCTGTATATGAAATCACTTTATAAATCATCTATTATTATATTAAATTATAGAATGCCTTATTTTTAAGAAATATTTTGTTTTAGTTTTGTATTAACTAGTGTTTAAGAGTTTTATCTGATCGTTTAGTTTACTGAAAAATTTGATACAATAAAAGCCGGTGTCATATCTAGATTTCTCAAGACTAGGAAAATTTGTTTTATATTATTACTGCCTTTAGATTAATAATTCTGATTTTTATAATAAACTGTGTACAGGGTGATCGTTTATATTTTTACATCCCCTTTAACTTTGTTGTTTTTGGAAAAAGAAAAAAAGTGTAAAAACTGAGGTTTTAGTTATTTTTGCGTAGATTTTAAATACGATATCAGAAAAACAATTGAGTAACGCTAAAATCAAACTTGTGTTTTTTGTATAGTAACACGCTGTACGAAAAAGTAAATAGTTCAAAAACCGCAAAAGATAAATATACAGTGTTATATATTTTTGAAAAGCTATTTTCCTGCTCTTTTTCATATTCCGCAAAAACATACAGCATGTTGTCAACAAAAAGCAGAAGATGATAATTAAAACTTTTGTTTTTACACTTTTTTTCCTTTTCCAAAAATAACAAAGTTATGGGGGGTGTAAAAATGATCACCCTGTACAAGTTTCTTCCAGGTTAGTACCGGTGACTTTGGGTATGCTTAACATTTTTTGCTAATGAGTCTATTTGATTCATTCACAAATATTGCAATTTTTGAGTTTATATCACAGTTTGGTAAATCGTTAATACAAATCAGAAAGAGTAACGGACCAAGGACGGATCCTTGAGTTACTTCATGATCCATGAAGAATTTGTCCAAAATGTTCATATTATATTAAACTAATTGCTAATCTTTCAGAAAGATGCGATGTACCAGAGCTTTAATATTATCATGAATGTTGTTATAACTGAGCTTTCGTAAGAGCTTATCAAGATTTACACAGTCAAAAGCTTGCTTGAGTTCGTAAAAAGTTCCATTAGTAAAAGTGCTGTTTTCAAATTCATTTTAAACTATTAATCGTAAGTTGTTTATTGCTATAATGTTGTAAACCGTTTGTTGTAGCAAAAGCCATATTGACAAGTGTGGAATCAATTATTTTCCTCAAAGGATATTGATTCTTCCATTTTTGCTACAATAGGTGTTAGAGAAATTGGTTTGTAATTTACTGCATCTTACACATAAGGAAACTTCCTTAAATTGAATGGAAACTTCCCATAAACGAAGGCTCTAAACAGTAATTAAATGTCTTCAACTTGAAATTGTTGTAACGGGATTTGGAAGCTCTTTGGACATATGTTCATTTTAACTTTTTGATTTACTGAAAAAAATGCCTTTTAATACAAATATATACTTTCTACGAGTTGGAATTTGGAAGATAAAAAGATGATTACGATTTACGAATAAAAATCTATTTTCATAATAAATTCTACTTTCTTAAAACTCATGAATTTCCGTTCAAATTTAGTTTAAGAAAAGACTTATTTGGTTAAAGATTTATTTATAATATAGTTATTTATGCAACAAGTGCGTAAGGTGAGATTTTTTCACGAATGGGAATTCTGTCGCATGAGCCGTAGGCGAATGCGACAATCCCATGATTCCCATGAGTGAAAAAAACTCACTTTTCGCACGAATTGCATACAATATTTTTTCTACTGCCGAAATGGACCTAAATTCTCAAATAATAATGTTAAACGTCAAAACTTACCTATTACGTCAAAACTTCATATGTCATTTAAAAATCACAATACTGTTATAGCCCACTTAATTTTATATGAGTGAAACTAATCAATGTCTATGTCAATGTCAAGAATATAAATGAAACTTCAAAATTGTAAAAAATTCAATCATTATTGTTAAAGAATACTGAAAATTAGTTAGGTATATTTTATAATAATATACCATGATATTAAATAAAGGGACTACATAAAATTAAATAACCACATTTAAGGTTTTAAAAATAAGATATAATTATTATAGGTGCTCTAATAGGTATGCAATTGTTTAGTATGTTTCTTTACGCACTAGTGCGTAAAGTTTAACTTTACGCACTCTACAGCGTGCGGAAAGTTAGTACTTTAAGATCGGTAGTAGAAAAAATCCTTTTCTTAACGCCTTAATTGAGTTTATGTCTATTGGTAAAGTCTGGAATTATTGGATTTGTATATATTTTAAATTTTCGAACTATTTTTTGTAAAACATTGTATATCTCTCAAAATCTCAAAGTAGAGTAAAAAATTATTCTATAAGAATTAAATACTTCTAACGTATTCTACGACCATATCAAATTTACTGTATTAACCCGTTAACGCCCAAATTATTTTGTTTTTTTTTTAATTATTTCATAAATATTGGATCAGTTGTTATTTGGGATCTCCTAAAGGCAATGGTGTTGACCAAAATTAAAATAGTTCTTTAGTTTTTTCAAAAAGTGCTGTCCTATAAATAGGACGCTGGACGGATGTGCGTATATTAGGGATTGAGTTGAAGATTTTGGAGATCAGAATATATTTCGCTAATTATATGAACTAAAACTAATACAAAAAACTATACCATGAAATTTTAAAAAGTTGTTTATTGCTATAATGTTGTAGACCGTTTGTTGTTGCAAAAGCCATATTGACAAGTGTGGAATAAATTATTTTCCTCAAAGAATTCATTATTGATTTGATATTGATTCTTCCGTTTTTGTTACAATAGGTGTTAGAGAAATTGGTTTGTAGTTTACTGCATCTGTCTTATACAAAAGGAAACTTCCTTAAATTGAATGAAAACTTCCCATAAACAAAGGCTCTAGACAGTAATTAAATGTATTCAACCTTAAATTGTTGTAACGGGGTTTGGAAGCTCTTTGGACATATGTTCATTTTAACTTTTTGATTTACTGAAAAAATGCCTTTTAATATAAATCTATACTTTCTACGAGTTGAAATTTGGAAGACAAAAAGATGATTACGATTTACGAATAAAAATCTATTTTCATAATAAATTCTACTTTCTTAAAACTCATGAATTTCCGTTCAAATTTAGTTTAAGAAAAGATTTATTTGGTTAAAGATTTATTTAAAAAAAAATCCTTTTCTTAACGCCTGAATTGAGTTTACGTCTATTGGTAAAATCTGGAATTGGATTTGTATATTTTTTAAATTTTCGAACTATTTTTTGTAAAACATTGTATTTCTCTAAAAATCTCAAAGTAGAGTAAAAAATTATTCTATAAGAATTAAATACTTCTAACGTATTCTACGATCATATCAATATTTACTGTATTAACCCGTTAACGCCCAAATTATTTTGTTTTATTTTTTTAATTATTTCATAAATATTGTATCAGTTGTTATTTGGTATCTCCTAAAGGCAATGGCGTTGACCAAAATTAAAATGGTTCTTTAGTTTTTTCAAAAAGTGTTGTCCTATAAATAGGACACTGGACGGATGATCGTATATTAGGGATGACAAAACATTGAGTTAAAGATTTTGGAGAGCAGAATATATTTCGCTAATTATATGAACTAAAACTAATACAAAAAACTATACCATGAAATTTTAAAAATAAATCAATTTTGATGTGAAATTTTGTAAACCAAGACATGCATGCACGTGCACAATGTCACATCACATTTCTTACAAAAAGTTAAAGGTTTGTTATTACAGTCTGGGATCATCGAACCTAATGTCATCTGATACGTTAGTTTTTGAGGTTGAAGGCAAGCTAAGAGGTCTACCTTTCAGGACGCGTCATCCGTGTCCAATTTTCAAATAGTCTTTTATAAAAATTTTTTTTTTTTTTCGTTAATATGTTTATATAATGAGAGATGGACGACAGCTATAATTTGGAGAAATATTCTGCCATCGAGCTGCGATTATCTTCTTTCCTATTTTTTTTCCGTCAGACTACTTGTAGAAGTTGATGGAATATTTACGACAAATATAGCTAATGGTATATTATCTTCGTCATCAGCGTTCTCTTCATCAGTGGGAATATCAATGTCATTTACAAATGGAACATCTAAATCTTCTAAATTGAACATATAAATCTTCGTCGATGTCTTCCTCATCGACTTCGGTAGGTAGTGTCAGGCATCGATATCCTCAGAATTGTATAAGTAATCGACAGCTTCTTGTAATGTAGCAAGCAAACAAATGTTTTGTTTTCCAACATGAAATAAAGTTTAAATAAGTAAATAATTCAAATAAGTTAATTTTAAGAAAAGCAGAATTTATTACAAAGGTGGAAAAAACAGTATTTCCTCTTCTAAACCTCACTCGTGAACCCTCTGTATTAATAAACCTTCATAAATAATTCCACTATATGTTCCTAAAGATAACATACCCCGATAAATGAACTAATATGAATATAAAAGGACAAAGGACATTTACGCACTTTTATAGTTGATTAATATATTCTTACTTTATTAACCAATCACAACGTACATTTTCAAAAAAATAAATAACCCCAAAAATGGCGTTAAATTGATTCAAATTCGAAAAACAAATATTTAAAAGCAGCGTTCTATATTCTGTACAGATGAATCAGAAAATTCAGGTTGCATCTCCACAGCGCCAAAACTGTCCCTAGAAGAGGGAAAACTACAATTTCATTGTTGAATTTCAAAAATCGGCAAAATCTCCAAAATTTAAATTCTTTTCGAATTCAAGCAATCTCCTTACAATTTGTAGGCAGCTTTCTGATTATACCTGAAAGATAGTAGCGGGACGACAGGGTATAAGCGGTTTCCACTTGATCGATCTGTTGAATTGAAAAATACAAAGAATTTAAGAGAGAAAGTTTTTCTAAACTCGAAAAATTTCCGTTCCTCAAACATTTCAAATATTTTTATTTAGGGGGTGGTGGTTTTTGGCTGACCACCGGGCAACTGTGACAAATTCTATTATTCCCATTATACAATATACATATATACTTGTCATGGGAATTTGGCTACTCAGAGATTTTGTCGCTCAGTGACAATTTTGTTACGTTAGGTTCAGCTGCTGTAAGATTTATTTTTGGCACATGGGGGTTGGATAGGGCATGGTTCCTGGCTGATATGGTTACGTACTATCCACTTAATCTTTAGCCACTGCTCCAACTCTAGAAGACAGTCCCCACTCCTTCATAAAACTTTTATTCTTGAAAAAATATCGACAAAAAGAGGTCATTTGATCTATTAAGGGAAAGACTTAGGAAAGAATGAATAATATCATGCGGATGAGCATCTTGAAAATCGGGGAAAAACGTAATTTTGGATATCTTGCCGATTTTTTTAATTTCAACATTGCAATAATTGTACTGTACACGCTTCTAGGGGCAGTTTATGCTCTATGGAGATCAAAAACTAAATTTATTATACATATTTCCTGATCCAGTACAGAATATAGAATTCTGCTTTCATATATTTGTTTTCCGAATTTGAATCAATTTAACGACATTTTTTAGGTTATTTTATGTCATAGGTCAAAACTGTAACTGGATTGGGCCAAACCAATGTCATTTTCGGATTCAGAGTGACCAAATTACCTATGAGTAGACTAGTGAGTGTTCTGGCACAGGACAAACATATATTTTTTTGTATGCCTGTGTATTGGTATGAATACGAAAAATTTTGTTCCAGTTTGATCGAAGGAATTTCGACTGTTCGTAAATTTCTGTAGTCATCAATTTATATGACGAACGAAGTTAAGCATTCATTGTTTAGACAACGAATCTGTTTAAAGTCAAGGTTCAAACTGAGCAATGAGCAACATTCACTTTCTGACAAACTACTAGGCGCGTATAAAATCATCCATTACCCTCGGACAGGCCCTCATAATTATCTGTTATAAATCCTGTCGATTCCATCTTCCTGTTATAATCGATACTCTTGAGATGGCTCGTGATAACAAATCTAATCATCATCATCATCTGTCAGTTGATTCAACCAGATGATATTTATCAAATTTATTCAAATGCAAAATACAAGAAAACTTTAACTACGAATTTATAAAAATTATTATAACTCAAAAATTAATAAGCCTATCAAGATACTATGAAGGCCGAGAGATGCTCCTTTATTAGTTCTATAAAAAAAATAAAGCAGAAGAAAAAATCAGAACAGAAGAAGGAAAGCGAAGAAAGGAAGATTTACAAATGAAAAAGAAACAGAAAAGAAGAGGAATAATAAGGATAGCAGAAAAAGAATATTAAGAAGAAAAGAAGAGAAGTCAAAGAATACTGGTCTTTTTCGAAAGAAATAGTTTTTGTGAGAAACCGTACACGTAAACACGATGATTTTATTGATTTTCAGAAGCATTCATCGATTTAGATGAATCTTATATAAATGGAAGGCCACGTCAGTTGATGGATGATTATTGGATTATATTCAGGTAAAGTGCTAATGAAAGCTAATAAAATGGTCTTTCCAAATGAGCAAACGTGATTATGATTGGAACAAAATCCTAATAATCACTGACAAATGTTAACATAAAAACTTTAAAAATGTCAAAATGTACTTCTCACCTACCGAGGTCGGACCTTTTCATCTAAACTAAACCTTTTAACTTTACTGTCTTAAATTTCTACATAATCCACTTCAAATATTCGGTGTCCCTCGAGTCCATGAAATTTGAAACTTTTGATAAGTTTCACGACGCTCGGCGCCTCCACCGAGATATACTTTTCAGAAAGAGGACTATTTTTGGCACGATGCCATTTTAAAAAACACCAAGGAGGATGGGTTGAGGATGGGTTGAGGATGGGTAACTTTTTGGATACACTGTGTAGGCAGCCGTTGCTTCTAGATATATCTTGAATCGATCTTCTCTTTGCAAACCTTTTCGTAATAATTTATTCCGCCAACACAACTCTAAAAGATATGCCTAAATATCTCAGTTTACGTAATAAAAATAAATGGCCCTTACTTCACAGTCACATTATTTGCCTTAATCATAATTAATAATTATTACTACTTTTAAATGGGCCACGTCGCTCTCGACCTAACTACACGTGAAATATTGTTCATTATAACCGAACGAATCATAGAAGTGCAAATTTCCAACAGTTTAAAAGGGTTTCTTTTCCAAGCGAGTTTATTAAAGACATTTCTTTATGTGGGAAAATCGTAACGCAAGTTTCAGTATTTTTTCAACTAATTAATTAGCAAATTCAAAGTCGTCTTTACTGAAGAGTAAAGCCGGAATTGAAAGGAAAATGATAATGCAGGGTTTTTCTGTGAACAATTCCGTAACTTTCTATTAATTAAATTAATTTCGTGACCTGAAGTTTATCTCAGATAAAAATTAACGTTACTGCAGATTAGGTATGCCATGATGAATTTTATAAGCAGAGAATTTAAAAAAAATCATGTAATGCCAACTAACTTTGAAAAACATATTTTGTAGTTTCCATTCGTTACTCATAGATTCCATTCGTTACTCATATATTTAATTTATTAAAAGGAAATAGTTTGAACAAGGTAGTTTATGAAAAATATACATTTTTTATTTGTAATATGAAACTTTTATTGTATTACTATCGCGTCGGTCTGTGCAAGAATCACAGTGGCCAATGCTTGGGGTATCTCAAAGTCTTAATCCGTCACTGGAGTATTTACGCAAACAATATCGTCAAATATTTGTTATCACGTAGTGACCTTAATACAATTTAAATCGGCGATTGCATTGTTGTTTTTAATATCTGCATCGAATCTGTCCTTAATGTGTTTATAGTATTGAACGCTAATCAACATTCTCTCAATATGCGACTTTGATTTTCGATAAATTTAGATATGATAGAGCTATATACGTCATACGTCAATTGTCCTAATAATTGTTTATTTCGTCTTCAAATCCAATAATGTAATGCAAATTAGTTGATGATCACAATTACAACAATTAAATATTTCAAACACACAATTGTCTAACAAATTACTGCTTGACTTGATAATCTTTATTTTTAAATATCTTCATGAACGCAATTTTTTTCTCCGAAATATGCGGCCAAAATTAAATTAATTAATGTTCACTGGATTGTTATATGCCTAATTGGTAATGACATTAATAATTTTAAGATAACTGGACTGGTCAGTGTTTAACTGTTTAATCCGATAATTATACAGCAGCCATGTCTGCAATCAAACAATTTCAGTTTAAAAATAATTATTACTTTCATAACTAATAGCTTGGTCTACAAATTCGTTCAATAAGTTAAGAACGCTGGATATATTCCTTCATTGCAAAAATATTGCTATTTATGATTCTTTCTTTTAATAATCTTCAATTAGCACCTCTCGTAGTTTCACAAAGTTCTTTCTATTTTTCATTTTTAGAAGAGAGCTGAAAATGTTGATGATGGAGCAGAAAACGTCGAAATCAATAAAAATATCGATTTTGTTTCATTCCTTTCGTGCGCCCTGTATATTAAAAAAGAATTGCATAGAAAAAATATGATTGCAGCAATTTATACCTACATCACTCTTGCATCAAGGATTTTTCCAATATTATTTCTGTTTAATTTCAAGAAATTAAGGCACGACTAGCTCATAAATTATAATTTCATAGTTTGTAATTTTTATTGGCCTTGTCAGTCAATGATTTACTTAAAAATTGTAATTAAACATTAAAACACGCATCATTTACTCCAGATGCGATGTGTACGTTGAATTTTAGTCCAGGATCTTGTTCAAATTTAAGTAACAGTTTTATCCAGTTATTTTTTCGTGAATTAAGAACTTAAGAAGTTCAAAAAAATAGTATGAAAGATTTCCGCTCAAAAATAGACAAATTTCATGATTTTTCGAAAAAGTAGATACGATAACCCTGTATTCCCATTAAATGCAATCACCAACACCTTAAAGTCCAATGGATTGACATGATGGTAAAATTACAAGAGATTTGGTACTCAGCCATACTCAAAATACAATAATATGAAGAATGGTAAATTTATTCCCTGTCATACAAATTTCAATATTTTATTAAAAATTTTTTGAGATAAAAATAATTTTAGACATTTTTGAAAATTATTTTAAATTCAGTACAAATTTTTAATGAAGAAAATATAAAAAACACTGACGAATTCCATTAAAATTTCTTTCAAAATTTTTTATGAGAAGCAGTCTAAACTGAAATTATGATAGTAGTTTCTCAAGCTTATTTTTCGAAACAAAATTGCTAAAATCTTGTAATAGTTTTTGTTTCCTAGTTTCTAGTTTCTATTACGGTCTATAACTCCTTCACAGCTGCTTCAATTGTATAAAACATCATGTAGTTTCTGCTTTGTTAACAAATCATTAATAAAATTGTAAATGTTAACCCAGCCCCTCTACTAACTAATACGAATGTGACGTTGTGTCTGTTTGGCGGTTCTTAGAAGTGTTCATGCAAGCTACCATTTACGTCATATGCAACTCAAAAGATCCCATTGTTCCTAAGGGAAATTCGGTATGATTCAAATAGATCATCTGATCTTGTGTTGCGATATGGCGCAAATTTCAAGGAATATCTGTGCTTCAAAGTACTCTGTATAGTATTGTAAATATGGGCGGGGTATCGTACCATATATTAATTATTTATTGCAATTCATTCATTACTATGCCGTGACTCAACTATTTCAAATTGTTTTTTAAATGTATTCCTACAAAGTTGTTTTGTAACGCAGTATATAATTAAGGCAATTACGCTCCTTAGCATATTAAGTGGTCTACATGGAATTTTCACGATTTTCGAGAAGATCCTTTGCAGAAATGAATTGATTTCAATGTGCTTCGCCTACTGATACTTCAGAATTTTTGACTATTTGGTGATACAACTTATACAAGAGGTTTTCTAAAACATTTATATAGGACAAAGTTTGAACTATGATATCAAGAAAAAATTATATCGTGGTTTTCAAAGCCAAAAGAGAATTTCTTTTCGACCCTCACTTTACTAATATGGTTAATATAGTCGTAAAATAGTAACATTTTGGATGTTATGCTCGTTTGAAGACCGAATCTACATCAACCTATGATATTGAAGCAACAAGAACAATGTTGCTCAATTGAACAACAACAACTACTCTCTTTACCCGAAATTACTACGTGCCCCTCTAAATGCCCACCAACTAAACACTTTCAATTTAATAAATATAAGTTATCGAATGAATGACGTAAAATTTTCTGTTCTATGCAAAAAAATCAGTGAAGGGAATGGTCTGTGAGTAATTCCTCAGAGTGGAAAATTGTTCAGTTCAACTGAATTAAGAGAATAAAATTTCCTTATTTCAAACTTCGTATGCCAAACCTGTATCAAATTTTTAAACCGCAAGAAAATGCACTAGCTCTCCAAACGGGAGGTGCTTTCTGGAAAAATTTAAAAATCGGTTGAAATTCCAATAAATTATAAAATCAGCGGAATAATACAGTAATAACCATATGCTAATTAAACACAGCAACCTGATTATCCTTTATTTGATCAAGGAAATAATATGTTATGCACGTAGTGTCTCCCTGCTTAATACATGACGCAATATAGTCGGAAAACTCTTCCAAATTTAGTAGTCATTGCTTTTCACTGTAATTTCTGCCCTTACTGATCAAAACAAATCATGGCGAGGATTTGATATCACTGGAAATAGTATTTCCTGTAAAAGTCTGACGTATGCTTTTAACGGATGCATTTAACGCAGGAACATTGGCAGGACACTGACAAGGACAATTATGCAGGTGTTTGTTTAATGCTTTAAATACTTGAGTCAAAATGATGTCAAATGTTATCTAACAATGCATCTCCAAAGAACGCGAAATTAGATTAGGACGTGTAAAGTTAAACAATTAAACTTGGTATGGTTGTTTAGATCCAATCTAGGGTTAATTGGTGCAATATAAAAAAATATATTACTGGAAAGTGTCTTTAAAAGTGGTGGGCCGCCCTTAAGCTTTCTTTTTTGAAGAAATAAAAAAAACAATTATACTGTTGAAGAAGACTTGACATAAGGTTTTTGCTTCTTTTTATTAGTCTCATAGAAGAAGCATAGGAAAATCGTAAAAAAGAGAATTGCATATGATTATGCCTTCAAAATTTTTTTTTAATTTAATACTCAACATTTTTATCAATTTTAAAGATAGATGAGTCAAAATTTATATAATTAAATATACTGACCCGAATTTGAACTGATCCACCCTAAATATTGACCAAATTTACAAAGCTGTAACTTTTTTATTTATTTATGGATTACAGATAGTTTTTAATTGTTTTAATCCTAAATTCTTTAGCTTTAATCAACAGTTTCAAAATATTTAAATTTGCTTCATACGCACCACATACAGGGTGATATATGTAAGCATGTTTTTTTTTACTTTTTCACTCTAGTGTCTCGTATTTTTAGAACACCCCGTATAATTACTTTATGGTACAATGAATACCTACAGGTGTTGTCAACATACCCTTTTTTGAATTTTCGCTCTATCTCATGTAGTTCAAAAGAAGCATGAATTTTTACTTACACCTGTTATTTCTGACTTGATCCATCTAAAAATTTATTGAAATTGGATTTGATGCTTTTGATGAAATTATGACGCATAGAAAACGCTATTATTGAACGGTGTATTGGAATTATATATTGACTACTTTATCATCAGATATAAACCCTATTGAGCGTGTATGCATAGAAGAATCTCAAGCCGTCCTCATACTGCCAATAACGTCAATGAATTAGCCATTACTCTTCAGAAAGAGTGGGATGCTCTTCCTGGCGATCTAATTAACAGAATTATAGGGAGCATGCCAATACAATGTGAGCATAAGAGCCCAAGGAAGAGCGACGCTTTATTAAATTAGAAATCAAAGTTTAAGTTAATTTAATTGTTATTTGACTACCTATACATATTATATTTTTGCCATTCCAATAGATTTGAATATTAAAATGTTGTTAAAGTTGTTTTTCTTTGAACTGCAAAAGATAGACCCAAAATTCAAAAAATTATACGTTGGCAACACCTGTAGGTATCCATTGTGCCACAAAGTAAATATACAGGGTGTTCGATAAATACGAGGCACTAGACTGAAAAAGTGAAAAAACATGGGAACATATAACACCCTGTATGAGATGTGCATGAAGCAAATTTATATATTTTCGAACCAATATTTAAAGCTAAGAAGTTTAGGAGTAAAACAATTGAAAATTTTCTGCGATCCATAAATAAATAAAACAATTACAGCTTTGTAAATTTGGTCTATATTTCGGGTGGCTCAGTTCAAATTCGGTTTTAATATAGTTGGAGGTGTGGGGAGTATTTTTTTTTGTACACTTTCAAAAGAAAATTATTTTTAATCTTCTGGAGAATGACCCATCACCAAAACTGACAAAAGAACTAATCCAGAGGCAACGTTCATGTGATAATATTAAATGTCAAGAAGGGTATAATTTAAATGCAATTCTACGATGGCTCTGAAGGGCCACAACAAAAATTTAAAAAACTAGAAAATTCTACTTTAAAAGCAGAAATTTCTACTTTAAAACTAGAAATTTCTACTTTAATTAAAACTAGAAATTTCTACTTTGAACCTAGAAATTTCTACTTTAAAACTAGAAATTTCTACTTTAAAACTAGAAATTTCTACTTTGGAAGTAAAAATTTCTACTTTAAAACTAGAAATTTCTACTTTGAAAACTAGAAATTTCTACTTTAAAACTAGAAATTTCTACTTTGAAAACTAGAAATTTCTATTTTAAAACTTGAAATTTCTACTTTTAAAACTAGAAATTTCTACTTGTAAAACTATAAATTTCTACTTTGGAAGTAAAAATTTCTACATTAAAACTAGAAATTTCTACTTTATGAGTAGAAATTTCTATTTTATAAAACGTATATACTGTGTCTCTATGCGTTGAAACTCAAGAGGCTATTTCTTTTTAGAATTGTCTGCTAATTAGGAAACCAATACCTGTTTTGAAAGAAAGCAGTGGCGTACTATTTTCTTCGTCAAATCATTTAATATTTTGCTGTCACGCACGTCACTGGTGGAATTGTCAAAACTCGTTGAATCAAAATCAACTGGCAGCATAGTGCATACCAAAGCTCAATTGAAGATCCTAAATCATTTTCGAAATTTCTAGTTTCAAAGTAGAAATTTCTAGCTTCAAAGTAGAAATTTCTTGTTTTAAAGTAGAAATTTCTAGTTCTTACTGTGGGCCTTTCAGAGCCATCGTACTTATTAGTCGATATCGAATTTCGACCAAATTTAACGGATAGACACATACGATGGCTCTGAAGGGCCACAGTAAAAATAAAAAAAAACTTGAAATTTCTACTTTAAAACTAGAAATTTCTAGTTTTAAAGTAGAAATTTCTAGTTTTAAAATAGAAATTTCTAGTTTCAAAGTAGAAATTTCTAGTTTTAAAGTAGAAATTTCTAGTTTTTTTAAATTTTTACTATGGCCCTTCACAGCCATCGTACTGATCAGTTACGGGAGACAAGATAAGAACATATTTGTTAAAAAGTCTGTGTCAAATAATATAATAGTCTATAATCTCTTGAAATATTTTTCGATAAAAAATTCGTTATTTTTCTTTTAATGTTTTAACCGTGATTAATAAAATTTTATCAAATGGTTTTGTTACCGTAGACCTTTTTTCGCAAATACAATCTGAAATATTGAAAATTTGACGTCACGTATTATTTATACGTATAATATAATCTTTAACTCTTTTAACAGTTTTTATTTTTGTTGAAACAGAACAAAAATAATATCAACCAATATGTAATAAGATACAGGTCATCTTCCATCATTACACTCTTTGAAGTATATCAGTTAGCGTCATCGAAAAATTATCTAACCTAGACTTACAAGAACTAACTATTTTAAAAATTACGGAAATTTGAAGAAACGACTTGTAGAGTTGACAACAATAACACAGCTACACACAAAAAAGTTTTTGTCCAGCGGATCAGACCTCATTAGTCATATGTACATATTTTTGACTCGCTGAACATAAATCAGATGCCAGAATTGCCAGGTCAGGATTTTTCAGAAACTACTGCAAAATTCGAAAATTCAACAAAAAAAACCTCCTTCAATGGAAAATTGGCGTTTTGGAAGGGGTTCTGAAAAGAGCTAGAGGACAACGATCTTATGTAATTTGACTCACCAAGTAAGAATTCGAAGTCGGAATTATTGAACAGAACGTGATTTCGTATAAATCTAACAAAACAACCCAAAAATTCAATTGAACAGTTAAACCTCACAACGGTTACACCTGACGTCGTAACGCTATAAAGGGCGGAAAAAAAATAGTACAAATAATTCCTAACCTAATATCGGCTAAATCTTGTGTAATGTAAATCTCCAAGTAGGCCATTGGGATGAATTTTGGAAGAATTGGGGGACAATGCTCCCATATGTATTCCAGCTCACCAAATATGAATTTGGTACTAGGATTACTCTAGAATCAAATGATATAGTAAAAAAGAAACCTAAAGATGAATTTAAAGTCCGAAAGAAATTCATAAAAATTTGTCGAAAGATCGAATTCACCTATATGTGGGAATTATGGAAATCCAGTTTCAATTTGTTGTTCTCCACCATTTCGGAACCCAGTTTTCTGTAGTTTTCACTCTTGTGGTTCCCTAATAAATTCTCAACGACTCTTTGAAACTGAACATTTTCGTTATGAAGGTCTGATATCTCATCATTTTTCTAATTTGTGATCAATTGAAAATACCCTCTTCGACCATTGCTTCAGAGAGTTGTGGAAATTGATCGCACAAGTGGCACTCACCGTCCTTTTCGACAGCTTTAACGAATTGCTTCATGAGCCAAAGTTCGATATGAGGTAGCAATATCTTCTTCGGATCGACTAAAGATTCGGCGATTATATTCATTTTTCCAGTTTTCAACAATGTCCTTCTCGGCCAATCTGGGAGAATTTAGGAGACTTCAGTGAGTAGTAGGGTGAATGTCTCCACCAAGACATTAAAGAGATGAAGCGTAGAATCCAATGACAGTAGGATGTAAGCATGATGGTTGAGTACTGCCGGACATTGAAACGCGAGGTGTGAACGGAAACGAAACTACTGCCGGACATTGAAACGCGAGCATGTCCAACGAGGTGTGGAACGGAAACGAAACCCACTTCACAGATCCTTCTAGGATAAGAAAGACCACTACCACAAGAATAGATAGATTTTATCACTCCACAAGTTCACTTTTTCTAGAGATGATCTTTCGGCAAATTTTTATGAATTTTTTTCAGATTTCAAATTTAGGTTTCTTTTTTATTACGTCGTTGGATTCTGGAGTAATCCCAGTACCAACTTCGTATTTGGTGAGTCGGAATACATAGAAACACTTTAATCCAATTCTTCCAAAACTCATCCCAATGGTCCACTTACAGATTTACATTCATAAGATTTAGCTAATGTTAAGTTATTGGTTCTATTCTTTCACCCTTTATCGCGTTTTACGTTCGGTTTAATTGTTCAATTGAATTTTTGAGTTGTTTTGTTAGATTTATATGAAATCATGGCCTGATCAATGATTCCCGCCTCGAATTCGTACTCGGTGAGTCAAAATACTTATAAGATCATTGTCCCCTAGTCTCTTTCAGAACTTCTTCCAACATCAGCCTTCAATTGAAGGGGATTTTTGTTGGATATTCGAATTTCTTGGTAATTTTTTGAGGTTTCTGGACAATTAATGAGGTCGGCCCCTTCGGACAAGATACTTTTTTTTTGTGTGTGGCTGTGTAAAAATTTTAATAAATCATTAGTCAGCTGTTTAGAGCAACTATCATCGCAAGATTTTTTAGGTCAACGATGGATAAAATGACATTACTTAATTTTACTGATAATAAAATAATACAAATAAAAATTAACTAGAAATAATACCTACATGTTTGTATACCCATTAACATTAAATTCTGACACACTTCGCACTTTAGTGTTTCATGCGACACTTCCTCAATATGCGATATCACCAAGCTATACATTAATCACAGAAATAGTAAAGTGGCTATCTGTCTGTTGTTAACACTGACCGTAAACCCATTTTCTACTATTCAATTAAAAACTGTTTCTTACAATTTTCTAAACATCTTATGGATATTTGGATAAATGGGAATAAATGTGAAGTGAATCAAGTGTTTTGCCGCGGTGCAGAAATCAAAGCAATCTTAGAAGACATTTGTGATAATTTTGGAAACAAAGAACGGTAAAGGAAACTGCTATTTTTAACAAAAATGAAGGTGGAAAGACTATCCTATGAGGGGCTTGAATGGTTTTTAATATATTTAAAAAGTAGTAGATACATACATTCATATTGCAAACATAACAGAAAGATTCATTAATAATTTAGATGACGATAACGATAGCAAATTGTATTTCTTTTAAATGTAAATGAAATAGAACTAGATTTTTTTTAATTTTGCATGATCCATTGTGATCGTAAATACACTAGTTTAATCATTCAATACAATCCTCTGTGTTTACGATTATGACCAGTATTTATAGCAAGCAGATAGCCACTTTCCTATATTTACGAATACATTATACATCTTGTGACAATATTGACGCAAACCTGCACGTATTTGTGTTTCTTTACTATTAGCGATTTATTATAACATTCCGATGTACTCATAAGAGTGTGATTTTTTAAATCCCGGACCTTCTGATTATTGAGTTTTGATATTATACGAATTGTAATTTAATATGTGTGAAATTTCTTGTATTACCAATAGCAACAAAAATTTCTTGCACTCTCCAATGCTGTAAAACCTTTCAGTTTTCTACTGCCATTATATTAAATTATTATGTGTAATGGAGTGGCTGCTGATTTGATTATTTGTGGTTAAATAAGTGGCTAATAGAATCGCTTCAACTAGCATAACTGATAATTATCTTTTACATTTAGTTAATATAAAACGAAAGGACCAATACCTATGGAAATACATTATAAAGAATTTGTGTTAATCATAAATGAATGTTTTTTTAAATATTTCTTAACCGTATCTCATCGAAGTAGGCAACTCCTGTGAAAATTTTGTGTTACGAAAGACAGATATATATATTTTTTAGAAATAATCCTGTATGAGGGTTGAATCCTTTAATATAGAACTGACACTAAACTATTTCATTTACATGAATCACTAATTTTTAAAATTCATTATTATGACAAAATATTATAGCCGACGAAAAAGTTTATGAAATAATAATCAAGCAAATTTTTAGATATTTAAAAAAATGCATGCGTTAGTATTTTGTTATTTCATTCCTATAATATTGCAAAATTGTACACTTGTGTCGTTTCTTTTAAAATTATAATTACAGGAGAAATAAAAGAAACGTTGGCGACATGCTCCCAGTCATGCTTCTTTTCTAATATCCGTAAGTAATGTAATGTACTACGTAAAATGACTCACGTGGGCTTTTAAAATAACCCCCAATCCATAAGGCGCCATACGAATTATCTCGTCACTCATCTGTCAGCAATCACGAATTTCTTTTAAACTACAGTTACTTCCGATGAAGATGCGCCAATATTGTGCAATCCATTAGAAGTACCAAGTAGTATCTAGGTTGTGAATAGTAAACTTCTGAAAATTGAACAAAATTTCGTTTTATCCACCCAGACATCACGTTTTTCACTACATATGTGCATTCGAGGTCAACTTATAATACTGTGAAGGATAAACAAAATATCTCCAGTCTGGTTCCATAACAAATATTCCAATTTTTTTTAACGTTAGTAAATACGGAAATAATCTTATCAAGGCTTTATTTGTATTGAACAATAGCGAAAATTAAAATACTTACTGAATCAACAACTGTTTGCGTACTTAGAATGGTAAATATTTGATGAATTTAGATGAAATTCTGTGAATGCACGCCATTTGTATCCATTTTAAATTGTGTCCGTTAGTCTCTCTGTTAGTATCTTTTGAGAAAATACACCACTTTTTTAAATAATTTTTTTTTAAATAAATATAGATGAGACATAGTTAAAAATAGAGTTCTAAACCAGATTTTTAAAATATAAAAAAAGACGACACGATCTCCTATGTTTCTCTACTTTTTTGAATAATTGACTTTTGATTGACTTCTCTCTCCATTGATGAGTGTGAGATCATACAACGAAAACAACATTTTTAAAGCACTTTTTGAGTGGAGTGCTCTGAGGAAATGAGAAATTCCATGAATATTTTAGTTTTTAAAATACCTATATGTATAACTTATAAATGAAACACTTGTAATTATTATTTTAACAACCAATTTTATAAAAAGGAATTAGTTGGTAAGCAAATTTAAATTGAGATTAAATGGTAAGATAATTTATAGGACGAATCATTTGAAAAAAGAACAAGCTAATTATACGGCGAGCCACAAAATTAGTGAGTTTTTATTAGTAAGACGCAAGAAAATGAAGAAAATATATATTCGAAAAATGAGAGAGAACGCTTGGGAGATTTACTGACAATTGCAAATTTATTATTGACAATTGCAGCAATGACTGGCCATCAAGTTATTTTCAATTAGAAAATTATTTCTATCAACAGGATTTCGATATGGCAATGGGGTCTCCATTGTCTCCAATATTAAGTAATATATTTGTGGAAGAAAGAAAGAAAGAAAGAAAGAAAGAAAGAAAGAAACAGTTCAGAAAATGGGATGAAAATAGAATATACAAACATCTGAACATACAAATTAAAAAGTATAGAAAACCAGAAAAAATACCAAGAGGATAAAAGAAGAAATACAGTTAAGAGAAAACAGTATTAGATGAAGCGGACCTAGTAAAAACATGGGAAACGTACAAATCAATAATTACAACAGCGGCAGTGGAAATCTGTGGAGTAAACAAACTACACGCAAAAAGAAGAAATATAATATATTATACAGGGTGTTCCAGTTTTTGTAGCAGGAATTTAACAGTCGATAGACATTTGAAAATTATTAAAAAAAGTTCATATAAACATAGGTTGAGAAATGCTTAGTTTTCGAGATACAGGGTGTTAAAGTTTGAAAATAAATATGGATTTATATTTATATTTCCAGAATGTATCGAATCCAAACTTACCAATTCTTTACATACAATTTAGAGGCCTATTTTAGAATAAGAAACTACTACTTTACTTAACCATGGGCGTAGATATATGGATTTACTAAAGCTCTTTTTTGCAAAAAAGTAGTACCTACGCCACTGATATTTTCCCATGTTCCCAGTTTAATTCAATAAAGCAAAGCAAAGCAAAGACTTTTCGTACCATCAAATGTGGTGAAATTCTGAGTGACTTCAAGTTTGTCTAAAATTCGTCCAGATGCGTGCATCAAAAGATTAAATGTAAATTTTCTGAACAACGGCTTGTCATATCAAAAAGTGCCAAGACACATTAAATTTTTATTTTTTCTTGTTTTATTGAATTAAACTGGAAACATGGGAAAATATCAGTGGCGTGCTACTTTTTTGTAAAAAGGAGCCTTAGTAAATCCATATATCTACGCCCATGGTTAAGTAAAGTAGTAGATCGTTGTTCTAAAATAGGCCTCTAAATTGTATGTAAAAAATTGGTAAGTTTGGATTCGATACTTCTTAGCATTCTGAAAATATAAATATAAATCCATATTTATTTTCAAATTTTAACACCCTGTATCTTGAAAACTAAGCATTTCTCAACCTATGTTTATATGAACTTTTTTTTAATAATTTTCAAATGTCTATCGACTGTTAAAGTCCTGCTACAAAAACTGAAACACCCTGTATACCAAGGTATTAAAGTATGCTTTTTCATCCTGAATGTGAAGTTTGTTCAATCACATGAGGGATTAATATCGAACAAGCTGCAGAAGAGGCAATAAATGATTTAATAATAAAAAATAATGTTAATATTGCAAATTATGCAAAACTTAAAGCATATCTTAAAAGAAAAAATGATGGTTATAAACCTAAATAATCTATTCTATTTCTATTGTTGTACTTTTATTCCCGCAGGGATTAAAAATTTGTTAAATCCCTACGGGAGTAAAAGGGGCAGTTTAGTCCATAAAATGGAGGACTAAAGTACTAGTTTTAGTCCCTGCGGTGCAAAAAAGAAGTTTTTCTTCTTTATGGAAAAAGTGGAAAAATATTTATGAAATAATAAACTCAAATAATTACCAGTTATACAAGAGTCAGAGAAGGGACGAAAATAAAAATAAAAGAGGTCAAACCAAAAAGGGAAGAAAACGTAAAAGATATGGAAGAAGAAATCATCGTTTTCTTTCTTTTTTTTTTTGTTTTATGTATTCTTAACCGCCTCTCATCCAAGTCATCGAAGTAACTCCCGGAAAATCCTAGAACTTTGTGTTAGGAAAGAGAGACGAGGCCCTATAGTTTATTGTGGAGTCCGAACCGCATCTAGGACTTCAATAATTCTCTTTTCATCCAAGTCTGAAGCAAATCAGAAATAAATTTTTAATTTGCCCCAGGATGGGTTCGAACCATCGACCTTTATTGCAACCGAGTAAGTACGTAGCAAGGCATTTTCCCACTCGGCTACGATAGTCGAGTACCCCATTACAGAAGAAAATAAAATAAACAAAAGATGAAATTAATATTTTGAAGTTACTAAGTAGAGGACACACAAAATTACAAAAAGCTAAAATAGAGATAAAACACAAAGAAAGGAACACGACGAGGAAAAATAAAAAACCAGGGAAAATGGATCAGAAATAACAAGAGACGAAATAGTTAAAGCACTAACTAAAATCAAAACAGAGAATGCACTAGGTATAAATGGCTTAAGGCTGGAGTTGATTGTATAAATATATAGGAAACGAAACCTTACTACAAAAAATATTGAATTTAGCATGGACAAGTCAAATAATACCAAATGAATGGAATACAGCAATAATTACCCCAATACATGAAAAGGAAAATTACAACGATTATAATAATTACAGAGGAATATCGTTTCTTTTCACCACTTATAAAGTATAGGTAACGATATGAATGTATAAGAGAAGCAAGATAAAAGGAAAAAATTGAAGAAACATTAAGTGACTCACAATCAGCTTTCTGTGCAGATAAATCCATGCAAGATTGAAATTTTTGGGAGGCAGAAACCAGTAAGGAAAAGAGAGGCCAAGGAAAATATGGACCGAGGATGTGGCAGGCATACTAAAAAAGAAAAGATTAAGCTGGACTCAAGCGAAAAAGGAGGCCAGAGACAGAAATAAATGGAACAAATTCATCACCTCTACGCCGATAGTATAAGAGGTTGCGGATAAGTAAGTAATTATTAATGATAAAGAACCATCCATTAAATTCACTGAAAATAGAAAATAGTGATAAATTAACATTTTTTGGATATTTTAGTTAAAAAAGATCACAATAGAATTGAAATTAGCGTTTACAGAAAAATAACTCGTACAAATAGATATTTAAATTATAACTCAAATTAATCGAAAAATGTTAAATGTCCTGTTATAAAATGATAGAGCAAAAGTAATTTCCTCTACTGAGGAAATATTAAATAAGGAAAAAATATTTATTAGGTTCTTTGACGTAAAGTCACAGGTGTAAAGATTATTTAAAGAATATCCAGATACTTTTTAGATTATCTGAAATATCAGAATAAACAAAAATATATGGTAATAAATCCCAAACAAGAAAATAAAGAAAACAAGATCGTCTCAACTTACAGTTGCATAACAATATCCCAAAAAATTTCCTTTTCATCACAGATGAAGCTCATTTTTTCCAATGCACATGAAAGAACTGGACTATTATTACATGGGTTACAGAACATCCTTGCCATTTCCATGAAAGGTCACCATATTCTCCGAAGGTTATTGTCTGGTGCAATTCTGCAGTCTCATCGACCATATATTCTTTACAAAATAACAAAACAGTGACGGTAACATCACAAAGATACCTGGAAATGCTTGAAAACTTTTTCCTGCTTCAACTTGGATAATAGGTTTATTCACCAAGCCATACAGATAGAATGTACTTAACGCTCCTGGACTTTCTCATGAGAGCTTGATTTATCGGAACACTAACGTCAATTGGCCTGCAAGGTCACCTGATAAATGATTCCTGACTTCTTCCTTATGGGTTAGCTGAAGAGCTTGAAATGATTTCTTAACCACCTCTCAAATCGTCGAAGTTATCACCGGAAAATCCTAAGGTTTTGTGATAGGTAAAGAGAGACGAGGTCCTAAAGTTTATTGTGGAGTCCGAAGTACATTCGATAATTATCTATCTATCTGAGTCCGAAGCAAATCAGAAATACATTTTTAATTTGCTCCAGGATGGATTCGAACCATCCATCGATCTTTGAAACCAAGTAAGTACTTATCAACGCTTTTTGCGGTTACCGTGCCTCTAAAAACATTTATAATGAAATTGAAGCTGTTCTATCCGAAAGCTTCATAGACGTTTGAAGAAATTGATATTATTTGACCGATCCTCATTAAAAACACTTAATCCTTCCTCTTTCGAATGAATTTTTTACTATTTTTTTAATTTGAACCAATAGAAAGTTATTTGCAAAATAAAATGGATCATCAATTTTGGTGCTCACTCTTAAGTACATCAAAAATGTTTCGTAAGAAAGTTATTTTCGTTTTAAGATCCGGCACTCCGCCACAAGCGCTAATTATTAAAAAACTATCTGTGGCTTAGTGGTGGGAAAAGATCCTCGTTTACGTCATCGCTTGTTTCTAGAAATCCGAACAAAGAAAACCCACGTCGGTTTTTTATATCCATCACAGTTTTAGAGAAAATATCAAATTCCTTTGAGGGTAACACCAGATTTTGTCTACAAAATTTTTATTGCTAATAACAACATTATATTTTAGGCAAGAATTTGTGTGTTTTCAACTTTAAATTTTTAGTATCCCTACCAATTTTATATACTATGTAGAGCACAGATAAAAAACAAAATCTCCAAATGCATTTGGCGCCTAACGTGGGGCCGGAGATTTGTATTGATATTGCACAATAAACTCTTTCTTTACTGTAGCATTGTTAATTATTGGCTATTTATATTTAATTGTTACATTAAAAGTTTATAATATTTAGGTACAATATATCTATAATAATGTAGCTTAGGTATGGTTGACTGTTTATTTTACGATGATGTGTGCAGCTTATTTAAATAAATTTTAAGTTTTAATTCAGTAGATTCAATAAATTTTTGTAAGGGATTACATAGTAAAACTAGGGGTTTATTTTACATATTATGTCAAAATGGTTAAACTGGAAAGACAATATTCCTGAAATAGAATAAAATATAACTCAAACTTTAATTAAACGTTTCAAGAATTTTAACGTCATTTGGTCTGCATATTTGAATAATATTATGATGAACATTAAAAGTAAAACGAATATTGTAAATATACGCATAGTACAATAACTATCAGATAATAATAACGCTCCATAATTCATGTGGCAAACAACCATAAATAACAAAACAATAAGAA
This sequence comes from Rhagium mordax, assembly GCA_963680705.1. Classification (NCBI taxonomy): domain Eukaryota; kingdom Metazoa; phylum Arthropoda; class Insecta; order Coleoptera; family Cerambycidae; genus Rhagium; species Rhagium mordax. The sequence continues at coordinate 15,104,480 of OY796657.1, forward strand.
CATACATTTTCAAAATCTTATTGTAGATCTCTTCCATTATCAATAATATTCGGCAGGCGAAGAAAGCATTTAAACTACACTCGTGTGTAGCCCAAAATAACTATTTATATAAGAGATAAATATTCGGAAATCATCAAATCCGCCTTGAACAAAATATAGAAAATCAAGCGCCGAAGTTTATTATGTTTAATTTATCAGAACTGTAGACGAGACGATCTTTTAGTTTAGTCTCCCCAATTAATCAATCATACGATTCTAGGTAAACTCATCTAAAAAAAATAAACATCAAACAATATACCGTATCTACCTGTTTAAACCTTTGTAACTTTAAAAAGAAACTGTTAAGAAGCAGGATATTTTTAAGTACTAGTTACCACAAACGGTTATTAAAAATACATAAACGATTTTCAAAAGAAAGGCGTGCTGGGATGTGAATAACGTAATTTACCAATATGTAAGTAAGTAGATATAAACTTTGAAAACGTTTAATTCAGTAATTAGTTGATATATGATTATATTCCACATTACGTCAATGTGTACGTAACAAGTTAAGTTTCGTGGTATAGATTCGCTTAAATTTATTATTTCGTACATTTTGGTGTACATCTGTCATTGTAAATAAAGGAAACATTTAGTTGGTAACATATTGTAATATACTGTTTCAAATATACCTGTTTGTTACAATAAACGACAAAAATAAATAGATTTAATTCGTTTTATTATTATTACCTAATTAAAAAAATTATTTTTTTTATTAACAGTAATTTCGTTTGTTTATATTTTACTTTCTCATTTATAATGTTGAAGTGTAGAAATTTGAATTTCAAATAAGCAAATGAGGGCATAGCATTCCTACTTTCAATGGTGGTGTTAATTATTTAAATATCAGTTTCTGACTATTTGGTCTTTATCAGCACCGCACAGGTAGATGCACACTAGAACACATAACATTCCTGCTTTGAAAAGCAGTCAGCATGTGCACATATTGCATACTGGTGATTTTCAATTAAATCACGAAATGTCCTTTTTGTAAAATTTTTATTTTTTATAAAATTAATGTAAATGAAAAGAAATTGAACTGGTTTTTGATTTAAGAGGTAAACTTGAAATGAATTGTTTATTCATTGAGGAGAGCTACGGTCAGAGGTAAATACGCTTTAAATATTGTCAAAAAATTAAAGTATTATACCGGGTGACCACGGATCATGGTAAACCCCCGTCATTTCCACAATTTTTGAGCTATCCAAATGAAATTTTGCAGCAGTAATGTACGTCCAAAAAGAGTCAATTTGGCCCATTCGATTTTTTTTTCGACGTCCGGTTTCGACGGAAGTGGCCTCAACTTTGGAATTTTAAATGGTATATTATTGTATTTTTGGAATACTGGGAAAATTCTGAGTACGATAAAACTATTTTGGGGACTCTTTAAACCCACTTGATTTTTTTAGAGCCAATTTCATTTTTTAATCTAGAGTGCCATGACTGGTCTAATTTGGTTCAAATGTATTGGTATAACTCCGAAAAAATTAGATCAACGAAAAAAATATAAAAATGACGCCTTGTCGTGCATTCAAATTTGACCAAATCACTTTTTGTCCATTTTGATCATTTTCCCAAAAGATATCATAATGGTAAACCGATACCATAATATAATACATTTTGCATGAAATCCATTGATGTGCCCATCCTTGATAAATCTGCAATGTGTAAGTAATAAAAAAAGGGAAAAAATCATCGATCACAACACGTCATTTTATACTATTTATCACACTAGCCATGGAAGAAACAATTAAAAGACGTTACTTTGAATGAGTTTTTTTGGACGTACATTACTGCTGCAAAATTTCATTTGGATAGCTCAAAAATTGTGGAAATGGCAGGGGTTTACCATGATCCGTGGTCACCCGGTATATTTTTGAAAAAGAGGTTGGATCCCAAAAAGTATTACTTAAAATTTTAGCTTACTACCTCTTACAAATTTAATGTTGTGGCATGAAGAGGATGCTCCGCGACTTTAAGAATATGAATATCAATCGACCAACGAGGTTTAACTTCAAGCCTAAATACTGTTAACAGTTAAAGAGTAAACAGTTTTCATTTTTCAATTTTCAGTTTTCAGTAAAAAATCTATCACCACGCCAATTTTTGTGAAAATTAACATAATTTGGTACACTTATAGGACTTGGATACGTTGAATTTAGTTTTGCTGCTTAAATTTTGTTTTTCAAATTACAGCTTCAAATTTTCGGTCAAAATAAGAAAAAAAGTGAATAATTCAATAAAATCATTGTCTAAGTTAGGAATTCGGTAAAAATGATATCCAATTTGTATTAAAATATTGTGTTTAGATATACATATTTTAGTAGTACCTACAGATATTTTCTAAATTTAAAATAGCAAATCCAATAAGGCGCCCAATGTAGCCAGAGGATCAAAAATCACTTTGAGAACTATTTTTTGTGCTATTGCCTTAACTTATTTTTAAATACTTAGAAAGGAGTCCGTATATGTTTTTGAAATCTCTCAGTTCTAATCTAATGATAAATTGACGATTTTGACAGTTGACAACTCTCAACAAGATGTCACGTCAACATTAACAATTGACAAACTTGAAATAATCTATAATAATGATCTGACGTCAGATTAGGAATTTTAATAGTTGACAGCTGTCAAAACAGTGTCAAATTACCATTAATTTGTGAAAATTTTTCAGATATCCCCAGAGGAAGAAATCAAAAGCCGTCAAATCGGGGGAATTAGCTGGTCATGTAACATCACCACGAAAATTTTCTTGCGCCGACACAACTGACACACTTCGTATAAACTGTTTGAAAACAAAAATACGTTGATTTATGTATAGTGCTTTTCTTTTCTTGCCCGTTGAAATCAATTTATTTGATGTGTAGATTCCTAGGTTTTCGGTCATTGTAATAAAATAAAAAAACTATTTTCTTACGTTTCGGTATTATTATAGACTGTTCCTTTAAAGATCTCTACAAAAACAGACGTAAAAATGGATCTAATTATTATTGTGTAATTTTTACCACACCTAAATTTTCTCTGAAGATGATTTAATAATACCGAAACGTAAGAAAATAGTTTTTTTATTTTATCAATGACCGAAAACCTAGGAATCTACACATCAAATTAGTTGATTTATGTGAAATTAGTCCATGACTAATTAAATATGGTTGCATACAAATGTGTCAGTAGAACTGTCAGCAACAAAATATTTTTTCCATAGCAACCTAATAAAGATATATATGAATGTACAGGTTGTCCCAAATTGCTTGATTTTGACTGGTTTTCCTATTTCCAGACCAGATAGAGAAAAACTGACATATGAGTCTAAAGCTCGATTTTTGTGAAACGCTGATTGGTGAAAACCACATTTCGATATCTCTAACCGTTTCTGAGATATCGGCAAAAATTGATATTTTACAGATTCCGAAAAACTTTTTTTATTGTTTAAAAATGTCATTTTTAAAGAGAAATGTGTTATATTGGCAGCAAGGATGACTAGACATATCTTGGCATATATATTTTTGGAAAGCTTTTTTTTGCTATTTTCTAAAGTCAAAGCCAACTATGGTTTCCATTTGAAATAACAAAGTTAGCTTTGATATCAAACAATCGAAAAGAGATATATTTTTTTTGACAAATGCATTTTATTCGTCAAAAAGTGCCTATAGAAAGTTTTTACCGTTTCAAAAAATATCCACAAATAAAAAAGTTGTCAATTTTTGCCGATATCTTGGAAATGGTTAGAGATATCGAAATTTGGTTTTCATCAATCGGCGTTTCACAAAAATCTCATATGTCAGTTTTTCTCTACCTGGTCTGGAAATAGAAAAACCAGCCCTTTACACCGTGGGCCAAATTAAATGGGACCCTAATTCTTCTTGTAATAATTTCTTTATTACTCAACGATTTTTTACCGTTTTTGGGTATGTTGTACTTAAAATTATCACATCAGAAATTTTTTAACCTTAAAAAATTACTCAAAATCTACAAAACTCTACCATATTCTGTGCACGATGTTATCAACGCCATGTTAAGTCAAAACGAATGAAACCATAATACTCTCATATTTTGAACCACTGAAACCAAATCTGATGTCTCAATTACCCACTTTATCACGTCATAATTTTTCTAACCTGTCAAAAAATAGAGCAATAAATAGTTCAAAATTCGAGTAAATATTAAGAAACCATTGACCTATTAACTTAAATAAGCTGCGAATCTACGATACATCTACTTATATATTTTGAACCCTTAATTCCCATAGGATAAATGTATTTGATTGATCCTCGTATGTTAAACGCCTACGAATACATAAGAGCAAATAATAACAATAACCAATACAACATTAAGTTGCACGTAATATTTTAACATTATTAATTCGGTATGCAACTGAAACTGAACATATTTCAAAAACGTATTATAATGTAAACCGGCGTCCACGCCATAATTCAAAATATACAATTGTCGGTAGTATTATGACTAATGAATAACTTATAATTATTTTAATTATATTACAATGACAGCTACAGCGATTGACGATTACCTTAATAGTTTTATAATTATTTCAAAGATGCAATGTTCGTAACGTTAATGATACTCATGTATACACGGTGGGCCTTTGAAAACGAAGCAGGTTTTCGAGAAGGTCTAATTAATTTTTTTTAAAACACTCAGACACTTCGTGGCGTCTTTTGCTAAACTCACCTGCAAATTGCCTCATCCCTGTGATCACTACCCCTAACATTTTAAATCGCAGGATAAGGATATCTTCCTCTCCTGAATTCCACATAAATTCTAACTTAAATTCTATAGATTAATTTACAAGATATTTAATTTGCAACACAACATGTTTTTCACAGCATTTCTGACGGATTGTTGAAAGAATATATTATTATTCAAAACAGAAAATAAGTATTCTATGAAAAATAATTTTTTGCAGATTTTTTATTTCATTATTTCTGATAAGAGCAATAATCTTGTCTTCAGTTAAGCCAAAATCGCAATATCAGCTCTCAACAATAGTTTACACAACTGGGGCAAGGGTTGAAATTGCTGCATACCCAATTTTGAGTACAAGGAATTTGAATACTCTGTACTCTTTGAGTACTGACATTGGTAGAATGGTAGACATTATAAATTTCATCCTTACAAGATTCATTTAATACATGAATTAAATGAGGATGATTTTAATCGATGACAAGAGTTTTGCAAGTTGCATGAATAGCTGCTTATATGAATTTTCTTCTTCTTGTGTGTTTTTGTGTCGAGAGAACTATTTTCTTACACTGTCGATATTGGTCAGATGCCAATCCAAGAATCTTCCACGAAGCCCAGGTCAAACTTCTCAAATATTGAATGTTTGGATCATTATTTTTGGAGATCATCTGCTTGGATCTATTTTTCTTGGTGATATTCTAACAGATGAAACGCGTTTATAATTACTAGTCTTGTCTATCCGTTTAGTTTTAATGTTCAAAGAAAACGAATCCCCTCCTCATTACACATAAGAGGATTTTAGACAGAATGTTTCTTTTCATGAAGTTCCTTCAAACGTTTAAAATTTTGAATATCAAAATATTAATATTTTGATTTAAGTAGAAGGGAATTTATTATTATTATTTAATTTAATACACAAGTTTACATAATTTAGAAAGAAACTTTTCTTGAAAATATGTTTGTTGTATCAATTCCACCGTGTATTTTCCAGTAATACCCGATACAATTTATTATGTCACACCCTTGCTATTAATATTCTCAATTGGTTGATCTAAAAATACTAAAAACCATTACGAAAAACCGCAGGAAACTAATATTTGATTTGTACAAAATAAAAATGACCTCCTACTATTCTGCCAATCAATCAAATTGCACTTAACTCATTTGTACTGTACATCGATTAATAATTAATCTCTACATATGTGGGATCATTAAATAAAGATCTCTGTTTGAAACTGGCACCTAATTTGTATTTATAACCTACATAAAATTAGTGAGATGATAAAACGCAAACAAACATTTTAGTATCTCCTAAAGTAAAAATATAATAACCACTAGAAACAAAAATGTTAGGAACACAGGCACTTACTTAGTGTATGAAGGTTATGAAGGTCGATGGTTCAAATCCATCCTGGAGCAAACTAAAAATTTATTTGTGATTTGCTTCGGACTTGGTAATATCAATACACTATAGATGTGGTTTAGACTCCACAATAAACTGTCTCTTTTTACTTAACATGAAATCCCAAAATTTACCGGGGTTACTTCAGTGACTTGAGAGGCAATTAAGAAAATTTTAACACTATTAACAAAATATATCAAAATACATTTCCCATCACTCTTATTTCTTTGTCTCTCTTACTCTATCTTCCTCTGTGTGGGTGCTTATAGATAAGTACTTGCAAGGCCAGCAATAATTTAATCCCAGTAAAGAGTCACTTAATTTTATTTGCAAACTAGATTTTGAGGAATTTGGATGTTAATATGAAAAAGCAAACGAAGAAAGTTTATAGTTTAGACTTGTAAGGCCACGAATAACTTCAAAAAAAGCCACTCGCTCTCTGGATTTTTAGGGATTGGAATTATAACATGAAAAGTAAACGAGAGAAGTTTATAATTTAGCCTTTTAAGGCCAAGAATGTCTTGGTCCCAGTAAAGAAACACTCATTTTTATTTGTAAACTGGATATTGAGAAATGTGAAATTTGAAAATTGGATTTTTAGGGATTGGCATTATAGTCACAGGAATAGCAAACGAGAGAGGTTTATTATTCAGACTTATAAGGCCAAAAATAACTTGGTCCTAGTAAGGAGTCATACAATCTCATTATAAACTGGATTTCGAGGGATTTGGATTTTAAAATGAGAATCAAACCAAGAAGGTTTATAGTTTAGACTTGTAAGGCCAAAAATAACTTCAATAAAAAGCAACTATCTCTCTTTTACAAATCAGATTTCGAATGATTGGGACTGTAAAATGAAAACAAGACAAGTTTATAGACGAGTTCTTGTAAGGCCACAAATAACTTAGTCTCAATAAAGAGCTACTCGCTCTCATTCGCAAACTGAGCATTGAGTGATCAGGATTTTAATAAGAAAAGCAGACGAGGAAAATTTATAGACAAGTACTTGTAAGGAAAAAAAATTGCTTGGACCCAGTAAAAAGTCACTCACTCTTATTTGCAAACTGAAAATATGAAAAGTAAACGAGAAAAGTTTATATTTACTTTTAAGGCAAAAAATAATCCATCATTTGCAAACTGGATTTTGAGAGATTTGGATTTTAATACGAAAAGCAAACGAGAAAAACTTATACACGAATATTTGTAAGACCAAAAATGTTTACTTCCAGTAAAAAGGCACCCAATTTAATTTGTAAACTGGGTCTCGAGGGATTTGGATTTTAATATGTAGAAAGGCACTCACTTGAACTTAGAGATTGAAATTATAATATGGGACGTAAACGAGAGAAGTTTATAATTTGGCCTTTTAAGGCCAAAAATAACTTGGTCCCAGTAAAGAGCCACTCTCTCAATTGCAAACTGGATTTTGAGATATTTGGATTTTAAAACAAAAAGCAATTGAAAAAAATGTATAGATGAGTACTTGTAAGGCCAAAAATAATTTATTCCCAGTAAAGAAGCACTCACTCTCATTTGTAAACTGGGTCTCGAAAGAATTGGATTTTAATATGTATAGAGGCACTTATGGGCAGCGAGCGGAGGACTGACTTGACTCACTTCATAGCGATATGAAAGTTAAGCAACAGCTACCGCGTTTAGTACTTGGATGGTGACTATCCACGGAAAGACGCGGTCTCGCTTCCCCACTTCTAGCGGCTTGTATATCAGCTATATCGCAGAAGCAATACAACTGTAGACGAGAGGTGTATTGAGGATATACCATCCTTCGGAGAGGATGTAAAGCAGTCGGTCCCTTGTCTATTAAATGTTAGGCAAGTAAAAAATCCCTACTCTCAGTAAGATAAGAGGTTCGGCAAAATTTCCAGGTTGGGGGTTGCTCGTCTCCTGGCGTCGGTGATTGGCCTCGGTAGCGGAAATACGCCGACGTTAAATAAGTGATTAAAAAAAAAAAAAAAAGAGGCACTTATTTGAATTTAGATATTCGAATTATATATGAGACGTAAACGTGAGAAGTTTATAATTTGGCCTTTTAAGGCCAAAAATAACTTGGTCCCAGTAAAGAGCCACTCTCTCAATTGCAAACTGGATTTTGAAAGATTTGGATTTTAAAACGAAAAGCAATTGAAAAAAATGTATAGATGAGTACTTGTAAGGCCAAAAATAATTTATTCCCAGTAAAGAAGCACTCACTCTCATTTGTAAACTGAATTTCTAGGGGTTGGAAATAAATATAACATGAATAGCAAACAAGCTGAGTTTATTGTTTAGACTTGTAAGGCCAAAAATAACATAGTTTTAGTAAAGCCTATCAATATCATTTGTAAACTGAATTTCGAGCGATTTGGATTCTAATATGAAAAGCAAACCAGAAAGTTTATAGTTTAGACTTTAAAGGCCAAAAATAACTCATTCTCATTTGCAAACTGGATTATGAGGAATTTGGATTTTAATATGAAAAGCAAACGAGAAAAATTTATACCTATGAATATTTGTAAGGCCAAAAATATTTACTCCCAGTAAAGAGGCACCCAATTTAATTTGTAAACTGGGTCTGGAGGGATTTGGATTTTAATATGTAGAAAGGCACTCAACTTGAACTTAGAGATTGAAATTATAATATGAGACGTAAACGAGAGAAGTTTATAATTTGGCCTTTTAAGGCCAAAAATAACTTAGTTCCAGTAAAGAGCCACTCTCTCAATTTCAAACTGGATTTTGAGATATTTGGATTTTAAAACGAAAAGCAATTGAAAATTTTTTATAGCTGAGTACAAAAATATTTAGTTCCAATCACTCTCATTTGCAAACTGGATATTTAGGGATTCGACTTATAACAGGAATAGCAAATGAGAAAAGTTTATTATTTAGACTTATAGCGTCTGAAAAACCAATAAGAGATATATTTGAATTGGATATATCTTCCTAGCCATATTGTGAGCGTCGCAGGGCTACAATCTTGGACCACTACTTATTTTTTTACTTTTAATCAATGGATATTTTTTCTATTGATATTTAAAACCTTCAGTTGTTCTATAGATAATGAATAACAATCTAAAGAACTTAGTGTATTTATTAAGAAGTCATTTATGTGGATCAAAAAAAATAATGAAATCAAAATTGTACCTTTTTGGTGTGTCAGTAGGATATAGTTATTAATAGTATATTTATTTTATTATATTATTAAATATTTTATTATGTTATACTGTGTCTTAAGGTAACCTGTTAGGACAGGCAGTATTATTTCTTTTTTGGAAATAAATAGTATAATTTAATTTTTGACAAAATACCTTTATTATTTGCTTAAAATAAATGATTCTGTAATCTGGAATGCTTGTTGCAATTATCAAAGAAAAAACACTTTTGATACATAAACATAATTTCATCAAATCTGTATTTTAAAATTGATGATACTTATCGAACTCGAGAATGCGAGTATCTACAACAGTGTTCCGTTTGAATGGTTTGATTTTAATTATTTAGAACTGACCTGCAAACAGCTCTGTTATTACTTCCTCATAATGAAATTATATATCCTTCAATGGAAGTACACATTGTGATAGTGAAAAAATCGACAACGAAATTTCATTGGAATTACATATTTACGGACGTGTTAATCAGTCCAGGATAACTTGAGTAGCTTTGGAAATATATCGATGAAATTTGATATTACTACATTTTACAAACCTGATACAGATAGGTAACCAAATTATTTTTGTGTTTTTATGTAAGTAGTGTTTTGTGTATGTAATGAAATAAAAAATGTTTCCGGGGGGGTTGAAAATTATCATCATAAATGGGCAATAAGTTATTTATAAATAACTTTGGAAATAATGACATTTGCGGAAATTTTTGAACGAGTCGGTAGCTATTAATTTCTTTATTTTTTAGATAATAAAAAGAATATTTAAAACTATACAATATTAAACATTTCAATCATCATCGATATCGAGGATTTCTGTTTCCTGTTGAATTTTCTCAGTGGTTTCTTCTAGAAATTAATCTTGATCATTTTGGTTTTGGAAATAATAAAACAGTTTTTTCTTCTATTCAAAACAGTTGCGGCTATTAAAAAAAATGCTTCTTTCATGAAATTTTCATTTGGTCACACATAATCGATGATTTTTCATTTACTGAGATATTAACCAAAAACGCAATCAGGTACATAAATTATTCTGCAATTTTTAAGACAAGTGGTAATTTTTTTATCTTATTTTATGAATGAAATACGAAGATCTTTTAGTTAGCGACTTATTTCAAGTTAAAACCCTTAGGAAACGATCTATAGATGTTACAGTTCAAAACCATCTTAGGCTACGTTCGAAGTTTAACAATATTGGTCAACAAAACATGTCTGTCTATCAGTCTACATATGTCGTGATAAGTAGAGAATTATTAGAAATAGTCTGTGCAGATCTGCAAATTTCAATGTTGTGCAAAAACAGTTAATACATATGGATGAGTGCAATGATTTTAAATATTTAAATTATTTTTTTTTAAATGGCTTTCGACTACGCCAATTCAGCCACGAGATCATTTTAGATTATAATATATGATATAATAATAATAATATGTCCGTTGCCAAAAATGAAGTTGGTTAACTATTTAATAATGAATTGAACGCAAAGGCCAGCTGTGAGATGAACAGTAATGAACACCTCGTGAGCTTTCGTTTGTTCTAATTCAAGATGAGAGGAAGCTTTGCAGAACACCTAATGGTAGTGTGCGTAATTTCTTGCCAGCAAGAATGTGATAATATAAGGATATATAGCTGGCTTTTATTGTAATACATATTTGTAATAACTCTCTTAAATACAAGTAAAAAAAAATTAAATGTTAGTGGTTTTACTTCCCAGTCTCGTGCCAAGGGGTAGCTTGGGAGTGGAAGGGGTGAATGTTTTTGTTGTATATTTTTCCTAAGAATGTCATCGGATTCTACGTATCCCTTACTGCATAGTTTCATGAATTTTACCTCAACATTTTCTTCTGAGTTTCTTCTCATAAAAACATTTTTTAGCAAAATTCATAAAACTATGTAAAAAAGTATGTAGAATACGTTTTAGAATATAATGTATAAGAAAAAAAAACGTCTGCTGTCCTTACCTATACTGAGAACTCTTGTAAAATTTCAAATCTTTCGCTCATCTTTAAGCAAGTTATGGCCTTAGTATATTAGCTAAAGAGTAGCCTTTGTGAAGTTTATATTGTTATACATACACAGCGTGTCGTAAATTAAAATGCATGTATTGCCATCTCGGTTATTGTTGAAGATAGACAGACGACTAAATGGGGAAAGTTTGAAGTTCTTATGACTTCTTCAATGACTTTGTCAAACTGGCCCTAATTATCTTCAATTTTGGAAAAACTAAACAGGTGCATTGTAAAAAATGTCCCATATCTTTCCAATTTGACCACCGGTAATAAATATACAGGGTGGTCCGAATTTAAGTCGGGAAACTTCGCCAGGAGATACTACGCCTAAAAATAATAACTTTTTGTCATATAAACATATATCGAAAAATGAATGGATTTCAAAATATGTAAAAGGTATTGAAGTTGGCGGAAAAAAAATTTTTTTTTCAATATCTCAATAACGAATAAAGATTTTTTATTCAAATTTGACATACAGGTATAATTAAGGCAAGCACACCGGCTAAAATAAATGTCCAAAATATTACACTGGGTGATTATTTTTTCTGATCGATTACCCCTTAAACCACAAGAACTTTTTGTTTGTACGCCACTGGTCAAATTTAATGGAAAAATTTTATTCTACGTTCCGTTTAGAGTAAAAAAGTATTTTTGGCTTTTTTTCGAAATTCTTATGGTTTTTGATAAAATTGACATTTTCTACAACCATTAACGATCGGACGAAGCAATAATTTTTTTCATCTGGACAAAAAAAGAAGTATGGGGACCGACTAAAGTGAATCTCGCGAGTCCGAAAAAAATACTAAAAAAATTCCAAGTCGGTAGCGTCGAAAAAAAGGGGCGCTGCAGAGAAAACAGGGAAAAAATTCGAAAATGTTTTTCGCTACTTGTCTTCATTTTCCAACGATGTTTACACTTAGGGGTCGAGAAATTTTTTGGGCGCCCGGCCTGACCTTCACACTGAACAAAAGGATGCAAAAAAAAATTTTTTATCCAAACCAAAAAAAAAAGTATGGAACAAGACTAAAGTGAACCTCGCGAGTCCGAAAAAGGTACTACCCTTTTTTTCGACGCCTCTGACTTGGAATTTTTTTAGTACTTTTTTCGGACTCGCGAGGTTCACTTTAGTCTTGTTCCATGCTTTTTTTTTTGGTTTGGAGAAAAAAATTTTTTTGGATCCTTTTGTTCAGTGTAGAGGTCAGGCCCAAAAAATGTTTCGACCCCCTATGTGTAAAAGTCGTCGGAAAATGAAGATAAGTAGTGAAAAACATTTTCGAATTTTTCCCCGTTTTCGAATTTTTTCCCCGTTTTCTCTGCAGCGCCCTTTTTTTCGACGCCACTGACTTGTAATTATTTTAGTATTTTTTCCGACTCGCGAGGTTCACTTTAGTCGGTCCCCATACTTCTTTTTTTGTAAGATGAAAAAAATTATTGCTTCGTCCCGTCGTTTTTATAGGTTGTAGAAAATGTCAATTTTATCAAAAACCATAAGAATTTCGAAAAAAAGCCAAAAATGCTTTTTTTCTCTAAAAGGAACGTAGAATAAAATTTTTCTATTAAATTTGACCAGTGAAGTACAAACAAAAAGTTCTTGTGGTTTAAGTGGTAATCGATCAGAAAAAAATACCCAGTGTAATATTTTGGACAACATTTATTTTAGCCGGTGTGCTTGCCTTAATTTTACCTGTATGTCATATTTAAATAAAAAATCTTTATTCGTTATCGAGATATTGAAAACAAAATTTTTTTTCCGCGAACTTTAACACCTTGTATTTTGAAATTCATTCGTTTTTCGATATATGTATGTTTATATGACAAAAAGTTATTATTTTTAGGCGTAGTATCCGCTGGCGAAGTTTCCCGATTTAAATTAGGACCACCCTGTATAGGTACAGAGTGATTCACTATGGATTATCCGATTTCAACCCTCGATATCTTAGTAACCGTTGGAGATATAAACAAAAATGAAAAGGATCCTTAAATGAGATTTCGTGTAGAGACAGAAGTATTAACAAACTTTTATTTGTCGTTCATACATACAGGGGGTGACAGAAAACAACTTTTTTTTAAAGGAACACCCTGTATATTCTTTAATATCTTAAAATAACGCTCTTTCTGAATTCAAAAATATATAACACACACGAAATTAGTGAGCTATTCAATAAAATAAGTTTAAATGTGTGAATAACCAGAAAACGTGTTATATTACATCTAGAATGGCCGTGAGCCCCTTTAAACAAAACAAAAGAAGTAATAATTATGATTAACATACAAATATGTATTATTTTTATGATAATTGTTCGAAAACACTGTCATTTTGTTATGTCATTCTTCTTACAAAATTCTGTTTTATTTTCGAAAAATAGAACTCAAATATTAATTAAGTATTGTTAAATGTTAAATTTAATTATTTAATAAAAATTGTGAAATTAAGAATACAACCACATTTAAAGTTGACAGATTACTTCTTTTGTTTTGTTGAAAAGGGCACACGGCCATTCTAGATATAATATAACATTTTTTCTGGATTCATACATTTAAACTTATTTTATTGAATAGCTCACTAATTTCTCAATTAAACATACGCGTGTTATATATTTTATAAATTTTTGAATTCAGAAAGAAATATTCTTTTAATATATTAAAAAATATACAGGGTGTTCCATTAAAAAAAAAATATTTTCTGTCACCCCCTGTATGTATGAACGACAAATAAATGTTTGTTAATGCTTGTGTAATCTACACGAAATCTCATTTACGGAAATTTTTCGCTTTTGTTTATATCTCCAGATATCGAGGGTTGACATCGGATAATCCACAGTCAATCACCCTGTACAGTGTACATTGTTAGGACACAAAAACTTCTCAATTTGCTTTTGAGTTAATGTCACTACCTTTGTTTTTTCTTATTTTATCAGGTGAGTATTGCTTTAAATTCGATCTTCAACGATAAATCCTAATGTCAAAAAATTAGAAACTAGTAAGTAAGTATAAAATAAAAAAGAAGTCATCTGATTAGCCTATGAAGATATTAATTTTTAATAGTCCCAAATCAACTTAAAAATTGCAAAATCCTATTTCTTGTATCCCAATTACTTAGGTACCTGCATCCATGGCGCTCCAGGCCTGTCCGTCCTAAAAAAAAAAATAAAAAAATATGTCGAACATTAAGTTTGAGTTCCTAGTTTTAAAAACCTCATATAAAATACAACACTACTTGCCTCATTACATACGAGGACAATAAATAATTCAATACTGTAAAATAATCGCCTAATTATCAGTCTCTTCAGGCTGTGATGCAAGCGCAGAACTAGAGGCAGGGAAACATTCGCTCGTCCATTTCTCTTTTTAAATTTTGCATATTTACTTATGTATTCTGATTAAAGGAATTCGGGTTAATTTTACTCATGAGAAAGTTATTTGCAAGTTGCAGAGATGCTTATAAGATCGCCCACCGCATGCAGTTTCTTGAGTACAACGTGCCCGTATCAACGTACGCATTAGGAGAAGGAAGATACGGTATTCTTAAAATCTGCTGGCGCTACGTGACGTCATGTCAACTTAACATATAACTTAGGGAATACGGTCGTTGTAGGTTGCCCGATTCTGGAGGTTTTTCCCAACGTTGCGTCATTTGCTATACCCCTTTTATTTGATTATTTTGATGCAAAATAACTACTTGTTCTAAATATAGAACACGCCGGAAACGCTTTAAAATATCTAAATGGTCGCCCTATAGACTGACGTTTCATAGCAATTCAATTCGACTCGATTCGATTGCAAGGCCAGAAAATGAGGGGAAAAAAATAAGTTTTTAGCCAGTAAGTTCAATTCCTAAGTTAGCGACACTCCAACTTCTTGGAGTCTTCACATGTGGAAGTGATAGCAGTAGATTCCTTATTTTCTTATAATCAATTTAACAATCTTTAAAATAGTTTTCAGAAATCAAAAAATTCATAACAGTAAATACTAATCCATGAGCTCAGCATGTTTAGATCAAATTTCCTCAAAACGATGCACTCATCAACTAAAAATACTTTATTAACGTAGTTTCTGCAGTAGATTAATGACCCCAGTAATTTGATCAATTTTTTGTATCAGATAAAAAATTATGAATAATAAATAAACACAGGGACTCCGTAAAGTGGCGCCTCTGTTTATCTTAGTATAACAAAAATACAATCTAATCGTAAGCAAACATTTATCAGATTACGCATAGCAGTTTTTAAGATATTTGCAAAATCTATTCCCTCTCACAATTATTAGGAAACGGTTAAAAATGCATAAGTTTGTTAGAAAAATTCCGTCCACACTTTTTCCTTCAGTATTCTGAATTTAAAATATAAATTTGAAACATCCTGTACACTAAACACCACATAAATTGGTTCACGTCTGATAATAATACCGGTATACTAGTACACAACCTTGTTCCGCGCTGGATTAATGAATGAGTTAGTTGTCAATCCACTTAAAGTTTGAAGGATAGGTACCTATTCTTTGCCTTTAGCTATACCTGGTTTTGATTTTTGGGCAAACTGGTACTTATATTTTTAATACATCTTTTATTTGATCAAGATTTTGCATTAAGTTGTTTTTGTGCTCGAAGAAGAGTCCGAAAAATCAGTTTAGGAGCTGTTAGGCGGATTATCAAGTCTGACTACTGACGTCTACAATTTTCTTTTTCTCGATACGTATTTGTGAAAGTCGCTATTGCTAGCCAAATAGTTAGAAAACCTGGATATAGAGCGTATGGTTCACTATTCTAGGTGCATAGTTTTAATTCTGCTACACCAAACGGTCGCAAACATATTTTTAGTAACAATTCTGTTTTTGGCATAAACTGCTATCTACCACAAAGGTGAATTAATAAAGAAATTACAGCTTATTCTTGAAATAACCAGTAGCTTTACCCACATGGAGTTCCCAATTTAAATTTTTCGGACATTAACATCGTATAAGTATATTTCCATATTAATAATTTATGTACGTTTCAATTTTGATTTACAATTTGTTTGAGTGCTCCCACTCGACAAAAATAAAACTAAAATAACTAGAAAATTAGACCACAGAAGTCCCAGTGTCCAAAAGATCAGGAAGAATGTCTAAGATCCTTATTTAACTTGACCTTGGCCTTTAAAGAAGACATGATGGCATAATAAATTCTACAACTTTAAAGTTCCAGATAAAATGTATGACCAAGTAACATTCGACAGCTTTGGAATTTCGGAGTAAATGATTTTTGATACATTTCGTTAAATAGCACAATATGAGTTGCTCGTGGTGGTATCAGCAAATCAACTACGACTGCGATATTTCATTAAATGAAAGAAACTAAGGACACTAAGTTTCTTCCAAGCACCTCCATTTCGGACGTACCAAAAAACGATCATGGGAATCAAAGGATACTTTGGAAATTATTCAGGGTGTTCCAGTATTTTGTAGCAAGACTTTAAGAGTCGATAGACATTTGAAAATTATTAAAAAAAAGTTCATATAAACATAGGTTGAGAAATGCTTAGTTTTTGAGATACAGGGTGTTAAAGTTTGAAAATAAATATGGATTTATATTTATATTTCCAGAATGCTAAGAAGTATCGAATCCAAACTTACCAAGTCTTTCATACAATTTAGAGGCCTATTTTAGAATAACAAACTACTACTTTACTTAACCATGGGCGTAGATATATGGATTTACTAAGGCTCGTTTTTACAAAAAAGTAGTACGCCACTGATATTTTCCCATGTTCCCAGTTTAATTCAATAAAGCAAGAAAAAACAAAAATTTAATGTCTCTTGGCACTTTTTGATATGACAAGCCGTTGTTCAGAAAATTTACATTTAATCTTTTGATGCACGCCTCTGGACAAATTTTGACAAACTTGAAGTCGCTCAGAATTTCACCAAATTTGATGGTGCGAAAAGTCTCTTAAAAAGAAAGAATGAAACATTTAAAACATTTATTGTAAAAGTTTATTATCATGTAAATCAAAATTTTTATAACACAAATGTATTAAAACGCAACGGTCGAACTAAAATAAATTATTAGAAACACAAACACAAAAGCTAGCAACATGTAAAAGTGTTTTACTTCATTACAAGCATCATTAGCGATGTTTCATTCTTTCATTTCAAAATACTTTTCGTACCATCAAATTTGGTGAAATTCTGAGCGACTTCAAGTTTGTCTAAAATTTGTCCAGATGCGTGCATCAAAAGATTAAATGTAAATTTTCTGAACAACGCCTTGTCATATCAAAAAGTGCCAAGAGACATTAAATTTTTGTTTTTTCTTGCTTTATTGAATTAAACTGGAAACATGGGAAAATATCAGTGGCGTACTACTTTTTTGTAAAAAAGAGCCTTAGTAACTCCATATATCTACGCCCATGGTTATGTAAAGCAGTGGTTTGTTATTTTAAAATAGGCCTCTAAATTGTATGTAAAGAATTGGTAAGTTTGGATTCGATACTTCTTAGTATTCTGGAAATATAAATATAAATCCTTATTTATTTTCAAACTTTAACACCCTGTATCTCATTTCTCAACCTATGTTTATATGAACTTTTTTTTAATAATTTTCAAATGTCTATCGACTGTTAAAGTCCTGCTACAAAAAACTGGAACACCCTGTATAGGTACCGTCCGTTCCGAAACAAAGGCCTGCGCCCATATCTCTGGACATTTTTGAGGCATCGAATTGAAATTTATAGGGCCAGAGTAAAATTTTCTGCTCTATCCAATAAAGCTAATGGGAACACCACTCAGCTTCCGGTTTAACCGGAAGTCATCTTAACGTGTTTTTTTAATGGAACACCCTGTACAGGGTTATTGATTATTAATGGAACTCCTCTTACTTCGTTATTTTTTGAGATAAAAAAAAATTTTTCAAACAAAACTTTTAAGGCATTCTTATTCAATAGTATATAGGGTGCCTCATAGAAGCCGGACAAACCAAATTTATGTTTTTTCAAATAGAACACCCTGTATATTTTTGAATGTTTTGAAACCCTCGTTTTCCTGATTTCAAAAATGAATAATATGTTGACATTTTACTGTGGCCAATTTCGATATTCAGCGGCTTCTCTATTTACATAAAAATCGAACGAAAAACAGTAGATATGCCATGATTACCAAAACAAAAGGTTATAGGAAATGTATTGATGGAAATGGTGGACATGTTGAAAATGTATTACAATAGTTTTTTTAATCTTCAGTATGTATAGAATCTTGTTATTAATAAAAATTTCGTTCTGTTTTTGTTTATTGCAAAACTGAAATATTGGTCTAACCAATAATAATTATGCATAGATATAATAGTAAACGTCAACATATTATACTTTTTGAAATCAGGAAAACGAGAACTTTCATACTATGCAAAAATACACAGGGTGTTCCATTTAAAAAAACATAAGGTTGCCCTGTATATGGTTGTAAAAAAATTCATAGAATGTCCTAAAGTCCACAATTTTCAAAACTGATGAAAACTATGTCATTAATGTAAGCCCACAAAAAAAATCCAAAGGTGTGAGGTCAGATGACCTCACAGGCCACCGAATTGTACCCATCCAATCCCCTTTGAACTCCTGATTTGGTATTCAACATTAAGAGCAGCGTAATGAGCTGAAAAATTAATTAATTCTGCGTAACTGAACTAGAGAAAATTCCCCCATATAACTTTCCATCAAGTTCAAAAGTAGGTCATTATCTTTAGTGAGATTATTGGCCCTATCTTCATTGACGGACAACTTAACGCACATAAATATAATGACCTACTTTTGAACTTGATGGAAAATTATATCGAGGAATTTCCTCTGGCTCAGTTACGCAGCTTTATTTTTCAGCAAGATGGGCCCCTGCGCATAACGCTGCTCTTAATGTTGAATAGGCAGGTAGTTACTTTAGGGGTTCGAAGGGAATTGGATGGGTACTGACCATTCGGTGGCCTGCAAGGTCACCAGATCTCACATCTTTGGATTTTTTTTGTGTTTGGGCTTATATTAATGATATAGTTTTGTATCACAGCTCCGGGAAATGTGGACATCTTGAAGACAAGAATAAGAAACGCTTATGCGGAAATCTATGTCCACATATGGTTTTGAATGCAGTCTGAGGTGTCAAACGTGTATTAATAAAAACGGTTTGCATTTCGAACAATATTTATAGCTCTGTTATTGATCTTGTTTTGTTATTAATATTTAGTATAGTTCTTGTTTTCAGTTCTTTTGCATAGATTACTGTTTTTTCAAATATCTCCGTTGTTGTCGAAGATAAACCCATTAAACTTGGTATGAGTGTATTCGGGAGTAATAGCTTTAAATATATAACAATATACAGGGTGTTCCATTTAAAAAAACCGAGATAAGTTGACTTCCGGTTAAACTGAGTGGTGTTATCATTAGCTTTATTGGATAGAGCAGAAAATATTATTCTAGCCCTATGAATTCGATGCCTCAAACATGTTCAGAGATATGGGAGTAGGCCTTATTTTTCGGAACGCACGGTATAGCACAGAACTTTATTTTTCAGGGATTAAAATAAAAATCGATTGAATGCCTCTCAGCATCGTTTTTGTTAAAGAAGGTTTTTGTTGCTTTAAAAAACCACAAATTAAAATTTAATTTTTGACAAAATAAACGAAATCGTCTCTCATTTCTTTAATTTTGTTATTATTTGGCACACAGTCTTCAGAGACTATTTTAATTAATATCTACCAGTCTCTGTGTTAAAACAGCCTCCGAAGATGGTTAATAAATGAACCGAAACGCTGGAATGTAAAAAATATTATTTATATTTAGTTATGATATAAGAATCCTAGATATCTTCAAATCAAATTAATTGTATATCAATTATACTGTTGCTGTTGACGTTGAGCCAGCTTTCCATTTCTCATTTAATTTGAATTTTCATTTGAATGTGATAATGTGTTAAATTTGAAAAATGTTTTCTGAGTAAGAGTAAGTATTCTTCTAATCCTGATATTCGGAAAAGCTTGTCGTATTTATTCAAAGTATTTTAAAATCGAAGATATTGGGTGAGTAATTTATTTTTCTCAAATAACAGTTAAGTAAGGGCCCGTGTTACATAGGATCTTTTTGGATTAATTTGTCCAGCACAATCCCGTTTCTTAAAACTATGTATTAAGAGAACAAGCATATTACTCAATACTGGAATAACAATGTTGCTATTTACATTTCATTCATAAACCTTTAAAGACACAACATATGGGACAGTTACAAATTGTTTACTTATTATTTTGATAAATTGATGACATTTGCAACTAATTATAACTACACAACACACATAACTCTAATAAATAATGCTGATAGCGTTAATCTTTTAAAAACATTTCCATTCATATTTTTTCTTGAATGAATCTGTGATGGCAAGGTAATAATAATAATGGTCTAAACTGATGTTCAAAATAAACATTCCACTCAACATTCAAGAGTTTTAGTCAATTTCAAATGCTTATCATCATCCTATACGAGCGCAATCTTTATGATTTTGGCATCACATTAAGGGTAGGAATCAACAACTTTTTTGGCTACGAAGGGTTGATTACAGAAGGCCTATGTTTGTTGTAATTATTGGACTAGACGACAGAATCAGTTTTAGCTGAAGATTATGTTGATATAAAGATTTTATGACTCTTCCTGTCCACGAAAAAGGTTATCAATTTGCTATACCTAGGGCTAACAAATTAATAATGTCCGTAAATTGACTAATTTCCGATATCATTTTAAAGAAAACGATTATTCTTTTGTTACAGGATGAAACAATTATCATTTTATTCAACTACGTTACATTACAACTTATACATTATAATACCTACATGATTTTGTAGAATCACCACTCTTATATAACGCCGTTTGACACCGTCTAAACCTGTACCGAAATGGTAAATTCGGACTTCTCTGTCTTCGTGTCTTGGACACGACGATCTTAAATACAATATATAATTTGCAGAAATAAATCAGATGGTCGCACTTATGTATATACTGGGTGGGCCAAAAGGGTCTGCATTTTTACGTTTGCCTATACTATAACATTTCCGTTTATTAACCGATTTTAATCAGCTAGGTGTCGCTGCTTACAGAAAATAATGGGCCATCGACGAAAAATTTCAAAATGGCCGAATTTTTTAAATGTATGGGCCAATTCTTTTTGAAAAAAAATGTCAAAATGACACATCCAATGGAAAAAAGCAATAAAGTGAAACTTTCTGTACATTTTAAGACCTCGATGAGAAAATTCAGTCCATCGGGAGCGGAGCACTTTTTCCTTTGGCCAATAACTTTTTTTTAGGTGGCACTTAATTAAATAATTCGAATGTATTATTTATAACTGAGTCCACACAACCGGGAGTAAGCAGGTACTGTTCAATATTTGAATAACAAGAATAGTTCTGTTATTAACATAATCAATCCGAGAGAATGGCCACCTTACGGCTCCTGGTTCAGAAGTGGAGAGCGAGAAGAGCGGCAGTGGCAAGAGGTGGACATCCAAGGGGTAAAAATTCTGAAACTCTAAAAAAAAAATTATTTTTTATTTATTATTTCCCTATACTTAAACACTTGTTGATAATTATTAGTTAAGAAATAATTTTATAAAAAATGGAGGAGATTGGGTACCTTCAGGATCTACCCAAAAAAGGGCTATTTTCAAACGCGGCATGGATTTTATGTCGATATTCCATTCTTTTCTATAACCAACGATACTAGGCTCATTAAAATCGGTAAATAAACAAAAAAGTTATTGGCCGGTGAAAAAAGTGCAATTTAAGTAGGTACCACAGTTTAAAAATGACAAAAACACGCTTTGTATGATTACGAATAGCTCCACTCCCGATGGACCGGTTTTTCTCATCCATGTCTTAATATGTGAGAAAGATCCATTTTATAGCTTTTTGTATTGAATGTGCCATTTCGACATTTTTTATTCAAAGATTATTGACCCAAAAAAGGGCTATTTTCAAACGCGGCCACCATTTGCATTTAAAAATAATCGGCCATTTTGAAATTTTTCGTCGATAGTACTTTATTTTCTGTAAACAACAACACTATAAGCGCATTAAAATCGGTTAATACACAAAAAAGTTATTGGCCAAAGAAAAAAGTGCAATTTAAGTAATACAACTTAAGAATGACAAAGAGACGCTTTGTATTAAGCCCCGCTCCCGATGGACCGATTTTTCTCATCGAGGTCTTAAAAAGGTCCATTTTATTGCTTTTTTGTAATAAATGTGTCATTTCGACATTTTTTCTTAAAAAAGTATTGGCCCAAAAAAGATCTATTTTCGAATGCGCCCGCCAGTTTCATTTTTTAAAATCAGCCATTTTAAAATTTTGCATTGCGTCGATAGTCTATTTTTTTCTGTAAGTAACAACACCTAGCTCATTAAAAGTAAAGTTAATAAACAAAACAGTTATGGGCACAGGTAAAGAATGCAAAATGTTTTGGCCCACCTGGTATACACATTTGCCTGACAATTTTAATATCCATCACAAATTCTCTCTTCTTAGAAGGAAGCTACCTGTTTCAACTTCGGTTCTTTAACCGTTAAAATAGAGAACAGATATTTAAAATTAATGGCATATACATATATACATACGGGGCTAGTTTATTATTTTTAAGGAAATACTTTAGATGGTAGGTACAGACTCTTTTGAGAATTTTCAAATGTACGTTATGATTGTATAATTTGTAATTACACGTTGTTTTTATTTTTTCCAACCACTTGATTCAACAAAAATGTGGGGCATATTTTTCCAAATACATAGTTCTGGTATTATTTCGCTTCTTAATTAATAGTGTTTGATGCAGTTTAATGCTGTAAAATCAGATGACTACTTCTGATAATAATCTTAAACTAAAAGTGTCTTTAATGCAAATAAAAATTTTTTTAACTTGCCCTCGTATTGTAATAACTAGAGCTGTCAAATTATAGTTCGCATGTATTGTCATTAAAAAAATCGTTACATTATCTAATAATGAAAAAATTTTGGCCGGATCTCGGAACCGAAACCAGATTCAGAAACCAACATTCAAAATAATTTTCTCTAAAAGCGCCCCCGAGTTCCCCGATATTTAGATATTATGTTTTAGTTGCAACATTTGCTATCGACTTTGGATGCCAATTTCATTCTCAAAAAAAATATATTAAAAGTAATTTTGAATTAATCATAGACCTAGAGCCGAGAGGCAAATAAGTTACCTCATAAGGTACAAAAGGTTTGACATTTTTGTATGAAAAGACTTTATATAGGTACCTAATAAAAAACCGGCCGTCTGTCAGTGCTAAGTGGTCAACGTTTCGAATTACAGCCCTTCGAATTTGGAAAAATTGCATGTTCATTTACCTCATAGGTACATACCCTAATTTTGTTGACGTATTAGAGGGGGGTCTCAGTATGTCAGAAATGTGCGGCAGACGATCCCGTTTGGACGCGTTTGTAGGGCAGACGCCCCCAAAAAATGCAAAAATCAGACGGAACTTACCTCATAAGGTACATGCATGAGTTTGGACTCAAATGAAAGCTATTTTAGTGTAGATTTAGGATATATTTTGAAAACACCGGCAGACGGTCAACCAACAGCAGCAGACGCGTTCGAATTATCAAATTGGTAAAACATAATATTTTTTTTTCTTATATGGTACAGGCTCTAAATTTTCAGAACACATTTGAGGCACTACCACTAAGTTAGAAATGTGCATTAGAGCATTTTAACTAGACTCATTTATGGGACAGACGCCCTTCAAAGTAATACAAGAAACTTAAATAGGTAGGTACTTACCTCAAAAGTTATAATGTGCATATTATATGACTTTGGAATCAAATTAAAATTTTCTTTAACGTAGAATCAATATAAATTTTGAATACACCGACAGCACAACTGAACGTGGAAGATGCTGCAACATTTTCAAATTAAAAAAATTCCTTCATGGTATTCCTACTTTACTGAATAAATATATTGAAATAATATTGAATTTTAAATTTTAATAATTCTTACATTGTTTTACGCGATTTATTTATATAAATAGCTATTTATGGTACAAGTGAAAAGTGGAATTTTAACCACCCTAACGTCAAATGTAGTACTGAACTTTGCTAGAATTTGTAATTTTACGCACTAGTGATTAAAGTGGAATTTTAACCACCCTAACGATTAAAGAAGTTCCTACCTTAACATCAAGGTATCAGTGGATAAAGTTTCAGTTCAATAGTAATTGTTGGAAAAGGAATATTTTAGACATTAATGATGAGATGAAATGTAATAAAATGCTAAACTAGTAAATAAACATTTATTAACAATTATAAAACGGCAAAAACAAGAACTTACATGCATAAACAAAAATATAAACAAATCGTAAGATTCTTTTCTATAGGCAAACTAAAAAAGATGACATAAAAAACAATATTATGAATGTAGCCATGTGTCAGTCATAAAAACAGCATTCTATAAAATAAAATCACAATATATTCTTTAAAAAGTACCTACACACCTAGTAAAAAAAAATCACATTGTTTGATAATATATTAAAAAAACAATATTTAGAATGTAGTAGGTACATATTTCAGTCATAAAAAAACTTAATATTCTATAAAATAAAATCACAATATTTTCTTTGAAATGTACCTACACATACCTAGTAAAAAAAATCACATTATGTGAGATCAAATAAAAATTGGTAAATATGAAATATGTAGAAATATTCCGAAAACGAAGAAAATCAATCTATAAGTTTCTCTAAAATGTAAAACACTAAACAACTATTAATCATCATCTTCGTCTTCAGATGAAATATAAACATCCGTTTCTTCATTTTCTACTGGGTCCTCTGGATCCCCTAAAATTATATCTTCTAAGCTTTGTGGTGTTTGTGGTCCCTCAAACCACACCGGAGAAAATTTATTATCCATAAGAGCCCAACCATATTCTAGAGGATTGTAGGATTTTGGCTCTTTTTCTGTGGCATGGTTCCAGATGGCACAAATTTGATTTACTCTTTTCATTTTAAAAAGAAGTACATCGCTACACGGGGGTAACATACTAACGTCAAATTTCTTTAATTGATCAAATGGGCTCTTGTTTGGCTTCGGCCCATTGTTGAAATAAATCAAATCTAGCTTCATTTATGCTTTCTAATTTAGGTCTCCCATATATGGTACAAACCCGAACAACGACGACCATCAGATTTTACAAAGGCTCTACGCAATGAAAATTTAAGATATCTTTGGTAAAATTTCTATGTGAATTTTGGAAAAATGATTTGTTCTCGACAATATTAGACACAAAAATTCTGTATGTAAATTGTGAAGATGTTTATTTTAAATTTACTTCTGTAAATGGACATATGCAACGAGAAATTAATAGTGATATGAGCTGTAGCCATGAAGAGGCAGACAGTCGTATTGTATATCACTTGAGTTACCAAATGAGCAGACAGTATGTAGGTACTGAAAAAGTTGTTTGTGCCATATATGGGAGACCTAAATTAGAAAGCATAAATGAAGCTAGATTTGATTTATTTATGTCAAACTAAGGTCCGAAGCCAAACAAGAGCCCATTTGATCAATTAAAGAAATTTGACGGTAGTATGTTAGATCCATGTAGCGATGTATTTCTTTCTAAAATTTGTGCCATCTGGAACCATGCCACAAAAAAGGAGCCAAAATCCTACAATCCTCTAGATAATGGTTGGGCTATTTTTTTTTTTTTTAAATAAATACACCACATGTAATTACGACCCCCTTTATTCCAGAAGGCTCTAGAAGAGCCTTGTGCGGGAGGGGGCTACACATTTAAAGACAAGGGACACACTTCCAATATCCGTGTATAATGGAAAAATCCCTCTCACAGTATTTTCCATTGCGACGACCGGAAATCGAACCCCGGACTTTTGGGTGAGAGGCAGGTACGCTACCATCTCGACCATCCAGTCTCTTATTGATATTAAATTTTCTCCGATGTGGTTTAAGGGACCACAAACACCACAAAGCTTAGAAGATATAATTTTAGAGGATCCATAGGACCCAGTAGAAAATGAGGAAACGGATGTTTACATTTCATCTGAAGACGAAGATGATGATTAATAGTTGTTCAGTGTTTTACATTTTAGAGAAACTTATAGATTGATTTTCTTCGTTTTCGAAATATTTCTACATATTTCATATTTAACAATTTTTATTTTATCTCACTTAATGTGATTTTTCTTACTAGGTACGTGTAGGTACATTTCAAAGAATATATTGTGATTTTATTTTATAGAATATTAAGTTTTTTTATGACTGAAATATGTACCTACTACATTCTAAATATTGTTTTTTTAATATATTATCAAACAATGTGATTTTTTTTTACTAGGTGTGTAGGTACTTTTTAAAGAATATATTGTGGTATTATTTTATAGAATGCTGTTTTTATGACTGAAACATGGCTACATTCAAAATATTGTTTTTTTATGTCATCTTCTTTAGTTTGCCTATAGAAAAGAATCTTACGATTTGTTTAATATTTTTGTTTATGCATGTAAGTTCTTGTTTTTGCCGTTTTATAATTGTTAATAAATGTTTATTTACTAGTTAAGCATTTTATTACATTTCATCTTATCATTAATGTCTAAAATATTCCTTTTCCAACAATTACTATTGAACTGAAACTTTATACACTGATACCTTGTTCTTTAATCGTTAGGGTGGTTAAAATTCCACTTTTCACTTGTACCATAAATAGCTATTTATATAAATAAATCGCGTAAAACAATGTAAGAATTATTGAAATTTAAAATTCAATATTATTTCAATATATTTATTCAATAAAGTAGGAATACCATGAAGGAATTTTTTTAATTTGAAAATTTTGCAGCATCTTCCACGTTCAGTTGTGCTGTCGGTGTATTCAAAATTTATATTGATTCTACGTTAAAGACAATTTTAATTTGATTCCAAAGTCATATAATATGCACATTATCACTTTTGAGGTAAGTACCTACCTATTTAAGTTTCTTGTATTACTTTGAAGGGCGTCTGTCCCATAAATGAGTCTAGTTAAAATGCTCTAATGCACATTTCTAACTTAGTGGTAGTGCCTCAAATGTGTTCTGAAAATTTAGAGCCTGTACCATATAAGAAAAAAAATATTACCAATTTGATAATTCGAACGCGTCTGCTGCTGTTGGTTGACCGTCTGCCGGTGTTTTCAAAATATATCCTAAATCTACACTAAAATAGCTTTCATTTGAGTCCAAACTCATGCATGTACCTTATGAGGTAAGTTCCGTCTGATTTTTGCATTTTTTGGGGGCGTCTGCCCTACAAACGCGTCCAAACGGGATCGTCTGCCGCACATTTCTGACATACTGAGACCCCCCTCTAATACGTCAACAAAATTAGGGCATGTACCTATGAGGTAAATGAACATGCAATTTTTCCAAATTTCAAGGGCTGTAATTCGAAACGTTGACCACTTAGCGCTGACAGACGGCCGGTTTTTTATTACCTATATAATGTCTTTTCATACAAAAATGTCAAACCTTTTGTACCTTATGAGGTAACTTATTTGCCTCTCGGCTCTAGGTCTACAGTCCATATCCGTAGTATAGACAAATAAGGTATGGTTCTATTTTCGAAATGTTCTGAAAATAGTTCCCTTGTTAGCCTTAACTATTGAGGTCATGCCACTTGCTATTCTTTTCTTGCAAATTTTGAACTTCCATTTTTCTTGGAAACGAATTCTAGGTTTGTCGTTTTCCATAGCAAAATGATTAATAGGGCTGTACTCTAGCGAGGGGTTTAACTGGAATAAAAGACAACTGGCCTTTCAATTCGTATTTTGATCTATGATCTCGAACCAAGATTGTCAGCCCCAGTAATAACACTGATACAATTTTCACGAACATTAAAACACTCAATATTATAGCCAAGTTGTATCTAAACTGAGTACCATAAGTTTAAATGCTTGTAGATAACGTTAAAATAACGCCAAAACACTTTCGTGGAAAACGCTTCGTTTTCTAAATACAGGGCGTTATAATGGCGATCGGCACCAGCCATTGAGTTCTAAGTTCTTATCTTTAAACAGAGGCTAAGAAATCTAAATATCTGTTAGCGAGTGTTACTTAAACTACCAATTACTGGACAATGCTTTATAAACATAGTAAAAAATTCAGGTGACCTAGAAAAAGGGGTCGCACATATAAGGTTAGGTTTTTACCAAATATCGTCTCATATTATGTGACAATACCCAAGTGTCCACGAATATTATCAAACCAAAGGTTTCTAAAGATATTTAGTAAGAGTATCTTTATTGTAATATTTTGATTTGGGAATCTGAAAATGAGATAATATTTTCAAAACACCTAACCTCACATTATTTATCGCCAAATAAATGTTATGACACCCCTTTGTCTACGCCACTGAATCGTTGTATTACATTTAAAATATTATCCAGTTCCTCGGTCTACTCTGTTTAAAGATAAATAGCTTATTATAACACCCTGTATTTAAAAAATTAAGAGTTACCCAATCTAGTCACATAAAAGTTTTATTGTTATTTTAATGCCCTCTACAAGCTTTTAAAGTTATTGTACTCAGTGATATAACTTTTTTTTGTAGACATCCTAGAAAAATCTTCATTTTCGATTAGAATTACTTCATTTTTATTACAGTAAATGTACAAAAAGTACACCGTTAACAATAATTTGACAATGACTAATTTATCGTAATAATTAAAATTGAATTGTAATAATTGTAACAGAAAATGAAGTAGGTAGTCCTAGGATGTGTTTACAAAAAAAATCATATAATATCCTTTGTAAAAGGTCTATTAATTTTTATAATGAGGTATAGGGTGTCCCATTTAATAAAAATATCGATGACGTCACAGATATGTGACAAATGTAAAAAAATATATTTCTTTGCGTACAAATAGAGCTTATTGACGTATTTTTGTATTTTTGCGAACTCAAAACAGTAGAAAAGTTATGAATTTTATATTTTTATTTTGGGACACGGTGAATAATGTTAGATTTTTTTATAATACCATCTTTATTTATTTTTAACAAAATATTTCGTTATAAACTTATATACTTGCTTAATTATTTTTTACAGACGTATTTTTGCATAATTAAAGAATATTTTTGTATTTTATTTTCATTCCAGAATCATTAGCAGCATCATTGCTTGTTAATACAATTTAAAAAACATATGCTTGAGATTCTCACAAGGAGGGTGGAAAACCGAAATAATTATTGGAACCAACTGAAATCAACTTTGTCTGTCTGTTGGTCCGTTAGTCGCAAATCCCCTCAAATCCCTTGTTCGATATTTAGCTAATTCACATCAATGAAGAATACCCACAAAAAGCTCCAGAAATGAGTAGGTACTTGCTAGTCAACTAGAAGTAAAGATACTAATAATATACGGGGTGTTTCGGGAGGAATGGGAACTATTCCAGACGCCAAAATTTAAAAAACGCCAATTAATAAGGTTCCGAAAATTTTTCCCTTTCGAGATACAGGGTGTCAAAAAAATACCTAATTAAAAATCTTTTTTTTAAATATCTCGAAAACGATTACAGATATTAAATTGAACTTTGGTATGGATTACACCGGCATGGAAACACTTTTTAAATCAACGAGTTTTGATAATTCCACCAGTGACGTGCGTAAAAAAATAGTATTGGTTTCTTAATCAGCAGCCAATTCTAAAAAGAAAATGCCTCTTGAGTTTTTCTGGTAGGACAAATCGCTTTCGAGTAATAATTAAAAACTGTTTTTCTGCGCCACTGATATTTGTTTCCGATTTCAAACGGTTTGTAAAATAATTGGTTTTTGTGTTTCTTTATCTACAGGGTGATTATCCAGACCCTTACGTTTATGCTAAAGTTAATCGTTCTTCAATATCCACTTCAATTGTGCTCCAGTTAAGTTATTTGCTTGCAGAAAAACGTATTTTTAATCCTTTTTTTTGACACCCTGTATCTCGAAAATGAAGCATTTTTAAACTCTTAGGTATAGGCACTTTTTCCTTATTTTGACCTCTAGAATACGTCATTAAAATAGTTCCCGTTCCTCCCGAAACTCCTTGTATATTTCAAAATTTTCATAAGAAAAAAGAAAAGAAAAGAGGCAACCAATAGAGACACGAAAAAGAACTGAAAGATTTTCTTCGACTATCTTTGTTATTTCTCTAAAAAAGATTGGACATTTTTCAGAAAAAGTGCTTTTTTAAAAAATTTTTCGATTTATGGGAAAATATGTAAAAAGGAAAAATTCGACAAAAATTCGAATTGGCCCTATTGATATACCGCAATGGTACGTTGAAAGGGAATAATTGTAAACTGCTTGCTTCTTTGCTTGAAAACCCAATCAATTCAAAATGAAACATTATAATCGAGAAATCAACCGGAAGCGACTTATTTGACAAATTGTCAGCGCACGTATTTCACCCCAAGAATTATCCTTAGCTCACAATAAATTTCAATATTGCGACTGGCCGATTCTATCAGGTAAAGTGCTAATGAAAGCTAATGATTGCCCTTTCGAGATAAGGTATACGTAATTATTACGTATACCTTATAATTAATTACATTTGACAAACGTCAAGAATTTTCTATTTATAAATTGCAATTCCTACTTTCAGTATGGAATGGACTCTTATTTTACTGTTACGTCAGTGGTTAAATAGTCACTAAAGAACTGGCAAAATATGCTCCTGAACTTCCGAAGTGGTCAGGGTGGTCCCTAAAAGGAGTAAAGTTATCCTTGTTAACAACAAATTAATTAATAATTAATTACGCCCACTGAAAGATCCTGAAACTGTAAAATATTTCAGTCTTAAATTCTATGGAACAAATAATAATGATTTAACTCCTTTTGCTCAAATGAAAAATCTTATATCTGATTAAATTATTTGTGGAAATAAAATAATGTGAATATAACTAAAAAAAAAAAATGAAGAATGACAACAAAAGTAAATTATTTATGATATATGCCCATTATTCATCTCGAATCACTTTAAACGTTCAATTTAATGAGGTGTACTTTCGATATGTAACAGATATAAGTTTATATAGAAGTAAATTCTTTAATTATTTTTCTTTGCAAAATTCTGGAAAAGTGTCCCCTCTACATTTTAAGTAATAATAGTCACATCACATTCTTCAACGACTGAAAGTCATGCATACCAAATCTTATTGAAATTGGTAGTATTTTCAGAACTGAAAAAAATAAAAAATGTAACTGCGAATACTTTTAAATGGGGCATTTTTTATTTGAGCAAAAGTCATTTTTATTTGTTCCCAACATTGAACTATGTAACATACGTACAGGACACCCTGTATAAATATTACTTTCCCCTTAAATAACTTGGACAGACAGACGGACAAACCTTAATTTGCAAAGCACAAAATGAATGCTGAAATCAAAACTTTACGTTGATTTCAATTCCAGCCTGCTATTGGTGGTTATTATCCATTGATATTAAATCTCCCAACGTGAAAATATTTTTAGTTACATTTTAACATTGGGTCTGACGAAAAGATTACATTTTTTGCCATACATGTTGTGTGAAATATCGTTTTATAAAAAACTTTAATAGTTTACAAACCCCCACATCATATTTGTATACATAGGTATTAATAAAGAATTATAATTCACCCCTCTCGAAGTACAATTCTAAAATTAAGCATCAGAATTGTCAGAAACAAGTATTTCTCCTATCTGTCTGGCTATTCCATTCCTCATATGTAATATTCCATTATTTTACATAATTTTTTCTTCCCATGAAATCGCGTATCGACAAAACATTCGTCGTGGCTTGTTTAAAAAAAATTATATACTTTTTTACTGCTGAAATTACCACCCCCTGTGAACAAATGAAGTGATCGTAGTTACACCAATAAAAAAAAATTATATATCCAACCAATTAATTGGTTTTGAGTGGGGCGTATACGTAAGAGAATCGGAACTATAATATAACGTCGTGATCTCTGGAGTGGTTAATACGTTAAACGCAGCATCTACGTAAACTTGTGGATCAGTTGACTCGCATCGCATATCATTATTTCGTACGAAACGCCGTACCTCATCAGTTCTTTGTTTTTACAAATTTTTATTTACCTCATAGACAAGCCCAGTGTTATTTGTGTTTGTTCATCGGCTACAAGTGGTGGAATTTGAAGCCTAGGACTCTTTGGAGCTTCTGCAGATCGTTTTTAAGAAGTCAGTTTTACACAAGTAAGATTTTTTTTATTTCCCACAGAATTGGTGTATATGTATACATTTTTCCATGTGGATATTTTTTGAAGAATATTAAGATACCTACTACTGCAAGTTGCAAGTTTCTCGTTTTTTTTTTGGTAGTTCTGTTGTCCAAACTGGTATAAATATAAATAAATAAATATAATATATTGAATATCCCCAGATGTAGCATAAAATATACAACCGAAATAACACTGTAACTTTTAGAACAAGCGCTTTTCATATACATATATACATGTATTATTTTCACGTCTTTTTATATACCATTAACATTACCTATACCTGACTGTATATTATCTGTTTTTCTGATGTAACCCCACATCTTATTTCATTTC
This sequence comes from Rhagium mordax, assembly GCA_963680705.1. Lineage (NCBI taxonomy): Eukaryota > Metazoa > Arthropoda > Insecta > Coleoptera > Cerambycidae > Rhagium > Rhagium mordax. The sequence goes on from OY796657.1 coordinate 15,137,388, forward strand.
ATTTCCTCACTTCTCACTCACTTTCTAAAAATGCTGGTATTGTGTAAAACTCATTCAGTTCATAAGGACTCATATTCCCCATTAATATTGTTAAAGTACAATCAGTTTACAAAACGCAGATGTATTAGTTTCCCAAATTGAATTAAAGAGAATTAATATGTTTTAGATACAATTTATGAATTTTTAAATAATTGCAACGCTTTTAATTAGTATTCTGAAATTGGTTGCTCGCTCATTTTATATTGTCCTACTTGTATTAATTGCAAATGTGAGATAATGAAATTATTGGTAATACCTGTAAGTTATCTTATGGATTTTTATTTGTTTTGCAATTTTCATAGCAAAGTCGAATGCAATCAGATTTTTTAAGCCTATACTATGCATTAGAAATCTTCAAAAGCTACACTCAACTACATGAATCTATAGGAGTATTTATTCAAAATTTTGATTATTTAAAAGTTCTAGATAAGAAGTATTCATGGATTAAAGTCTGCCCTAAACTTAGAGTTTAGACAGGCCCATGTATTTTCCATATGAATACATGATTGTCAAAATTCCTCACTATCAGCTTAATTCCAATTCAATAACATTTTGAGTGGGTGAAATATTGTTGGGGCGATCCCCAGAGTTTAATTGATGCCATATGCACAGGATTAAATATACCATAATATGATGGGAGACTTAAGAGTAGTTATGCCATATTTTCTCTAAAAAATTATTTTTTAATGTAACTCGTTTTTTGTAATCATCATGAAAACAAATATGATTGTGCATGTAACCCCTGTGTGGTCGCTTTTGTATCTTTTTGTCTGTGCACTTGCGTTATCAATAAACATTTTTATTTGACTTAATACATGACATTGACCACAGGATTCTTCTATATTTTTCGCCGATAGTGATAACGACAATGTACTTGACACCTATCCGTTTCTAGATCCGGCCTGATGATACTTTTATCTTATAGTGGTCAGTAGAGTCAACTCCATTTTGACAGGAGTATCAAACCATGTTTTGTTCAGTAAATAACTTTTTTCTCTTCTCTATTGTTTAATTTTTGTCGAATATATATTGCATTTGTCATTCTTGAGATGACTTCTGCAAAGCTCTTCTACCACTCTACTAATTTCATCTGTTACAAGCCAAAATTTGTTATTTGTCCATTTTATAAAATTTACGTAAAAATCCTCGTTAGTTTGATATAACTTTGCCCAAAACATCACCTCCTTTTCCTTCCTAATACAGGATTGTCCACAATTTTCCATATAGTTAAAATGAGAAATATTTTTTCTAAAATAACCATTTCGAATAAATAAGGGTTCATAATTTATTTGGCATCTAAACAAATGAATGATTAAAATGCATTTCTTGCTTATATGAATAACGTTTACCCAACAGTCATAACTTATGAACTAGAGTAGTATTGGTGTTAAAAGTGACCGACTGACTGATAAAATTCTAATATGTATGTATCACAAATACATACGTAATAAACATTGTATTTTTTAGTAAAATATACCCCTTTCACTAGATTTTACAAGTAATCTACTTTCATTACTATCAAAATGATTAATTAACCTATTAGCAACTGTAATTGCACCTTACATACTTATAAATAAGGAAATGGAAAAATATATCACTCAATATAGCAACGTATGAAAGTACCTATATAGGCTTTTATCGCTAAATACTAGAACAATTTTTTCAGTAAATCGTATCATGATTCATGAGGCACATTTGTTTCGATTTAAATCAAATAAACCGTTGCTTTCAGACTGATGCAGTGATAAATGTTAAAAAGGCACATTTTATAACCATGTTTGTTTCTCTGTACCACTGCCAATAATAGTAACACGTTCATTAATATATTATTTTTACGAGTTTTCCATTAATATCGATGCCACAGACTTTATTTCAACTCCCGTTACGTTAATATTGGTAATTTTGAGAAGTGGTAATAAAAATAAACGGGTAATAAAAACATTTTTATTGCAAATTCTGACGAAGATTAAAACCTGATACAACAATAAAATTAATAAAAATTAATTATTAATGTTTATAAATAAAAATAGGTATTTCTGAATTTAAATATTTTCATTGTATTATTTTTAGTGACATTTATTTATAGACGATCTAATTTTTTGAAGCACATGACTTTAATTGCCTAGAAATTGCATCAGCCACATCTTAGGAATGGACACTGTCACTTTCAATCGCTTAAGCTGAAGGAATGGTAATAAATCATAAAGAAACAATTTTTATTTAGTTATCAAATTACTTAAATTAGATCGACTTCTTTCGATGTTGCACAACAAAATTTATTTTTAATTATATCCATTATCTTTGATAATAATTATTGTATTACGTATACATTTTTATATTAATTATTTTTGCTATGCAATTATTAAAATATTGCACACTAATAACGCCGACAGTTATTTAAATTAGAAAAGTAGATATTTAATTATTTTGAAGACAAACGGACTAATATCTTTATCAAACGTTTTGCTTTTAACATTTACTTAGACAAAAACAGAAATTAAAATTGAGAGAAATACAAACCGATGCTTGTTTAGACATAGTAGTAATTTATTTAGTTGTTAAGAAATTTTATAAATCAAAAATGAATATGAAATAAAATTTTAAAAAGATAACTAACTAACTGAATAAAAGTCTTTAGGGACATAAACGTTGTTTTTGGTACATAGACTTGAAGTGCTGCATATAGTCACGTAACTGTAGATTATTAATTTTTTACATGTTTAATGGATTTAAAATAATTACATAAACAAATAGACGTATTTTATGAGCTGGAATCATAATTTTTATCTCTTAATAATTGTTTAAACCAAAATATTTAGCTCAAATTTTACGATTGTGCGTGGTAAGGGTGAATGATTCATTAAAAATATAAGAACTATAAGAAGACAAATAAGGAATGGGAATTTTACTATTTTTATTAAGAATTATTAAGAAATAAAAATTATGTTTCTAGCTCATAAAATACGTTTATTTATTTAGGGACCTATCATTTTAAAAGTCATAAAAAATGGATAAACTCCAAATATATAAAATAATGAAATGCAGCACTTCAAGCTCCTGTACCAAAAAAAAAAACTTTTGAATTTTGGGTTCATGAAGACAAAAACTATAACATACTAAATTTTTAACGAGGGCCACTTTTCATAGGGATATAAGTTGGGTCTCCTCCAAGACTAAAATCTGGCGGATCTAAACTTCACCAGCTACCGCTATAATTTGTATCCATTTTTATTTAGTAAGAACTTTAAAAATTATTACCTGCAAATTACTCTAGTTTTTTATATAAATATGTTCTCAACTGCCAAATATTCTCTTTTATAATTCTTGAGGCGCATGGTTCTTAGACCTGTGACTAGTATAATTTTATTTAACAAGAAAAATAAAACCCAGCAAATGAATTATTACAGTCATTCGAAAACTGTATACATTACGTAATGACATACAATTGGATGCCCCAACACTGACTGGTTCTGTTTGAGAAATTTGCGAATGTGCGAAACATAAATCACCCCATATAGTTAACAGCTTAAATTCACTGAAAAACTATTACTATACAAATACCCACTTTTTGCATTTGATTCAACGAATTTCAACTAAAAGAGTTTTTTGAATTAATATTTACACCTATTTAAATAATGATGAATCATGTAGATAACCAGTTACCTTCAAACCCAAATGCCAAATTTTCCAAAAGGTAATAGATGTAACAGTTTAAACGGTGCCAATGGAGAGAATCGAGAAACTCGTCCTGTTAAATTTTAATTCTTTAACAATATCATTAATTACTCTTCCTTATAAGTAGATATTAATAGGTCATACGTTATTACTTAATTAACATAAAATTTTTCCAATTGCCTTGGCTCTAATCAGTGCTGATAAAATTTGCTAAGTTTAGACATACATTACTTAAACAATCGTCGCTATGTACATGACAAAATCTTTGAATTATATTCATGTAAACATTAAATAAACACATACATTTATTTATATACAATTTACGCGCACAGTGTTTATTTACAATGGTTTTATATATTCCGCGATGTTAATTTTGAGAAAATAAATTTGATATATTTATGCATTATAAATTTGTAGTTTAATCTATTTTGTACAAACACGTTGATTAACATTTACCAAACTTTTTTTTATATTCGACTGCATCGCGTTCTTTAAATTTTGTTAATGCGTAATATATGTATCCGTGTTGGTTCAGGAAATCCACGACACCCTTGCTCGGAATGGTGTTGTGGAAGTCTTTGAATAAACCAAGTGCTGAGTTTTGCGACCTCCCAATGCCTGTTTTCCTCAGTACTTTTCCTTGTGACATGAACTGGAATTTGCTCTCATCTCCACTTTCAATGTGGCCTAGAAACTGGAATCTCATTGTTTTCGCCATTGTCTGTATTATTTTACCGAGTATCTCACCATTTGTGACACGGTTCGTCTATGATGCCTTCAACAAAAAATAATTGCGCAAAATATTTTTTTTTCTGTGATAGGTAGATATATAATTCCCTTCATATTTTTTGACCATTTGCCAACTCCTTGAGCAGGGTCATAAAATTTGCACCTACCAAATTTCATCATTTCTGGTCTTGGTGACTTCAAAAAATCGATTTATGGGATGCAAAGGAGCTCGAAGCCGTCTCTGATTCTCGACATTTAGCAAAGACGTAAAATTACACTTATATTTATATTAAAATTTCTAGACTAGACATTACATGTGTTTTACACGAAATAAATCTGTTTACGAGCAAAAAATCAAAAGAAAAATAGAAATGAAAGAGTTATGATGAATGATATAGTTGTTGGTACGTACATCCGTTTAGTGTTCCTCAATTATTTGGCAATGTAGCTGATTTTTTTATCTTTACGGATTATGATGATAAATTAATTGGAATAATTTGTGAGCCATATGTTTTCTTGCAGTTTTAAAATAAAATTTAACACGCACTTTTAACATACCGATATCTTGCAAAAATTAAATTAATAGACGAATTAGCATAGACTGAAAGATATTATTGGATTATAAGAAAGCCCGCCATATTATTATTGTATTTATAATTATTTTATTCCCCAAATTAGACGAGGTGAAACTTAAAAATAAAAAATTAACCAGCCACGTTAGACTACATGTGTTTTATATACAATACAGCCATAAAGTCACCCCCTAGGATCTTCGCGACGTCGCCACTTTAGTAACATCGTCGCGGCGTCCATCAAATAGAAAATTCCAAATGCCAGATGGGTTCGCATTTTGAAGGTATTTTCTAACCCTTCACATTAGTTTGAAATTCAAAGTCACGCTAAGATATAATGTATTACAAGTAGTATTATTGTCATATACTGGTAAATGTTTTGGAAGTGGTATTTCTCCACAATTATCCGTTTTAAATCCTGTAAATGATACTCTTTGGTCAGTCCTATAAAAAAAGTTCTATCGCTTATATACGACCTTACAATTAGATTTCGCATAAAAAAACACATGAGAATAGATTTTGGTTTTTCATTTTAGCCCAATAATAAAGCCAGGAGATCAAGTGAGCCTCTTATGTCCATAAAGACACTTGGATTTACGTCCCTCCAAAAATGAAGGCTAAGATTAGGTTTTTAATTTGTTTCCCTTTGGAAACGAAAAAATTAATTTTCGTACAGATTTTCTACTAATACAAATAGAATGTTGTTTCAATCATACCTTATCGGTAAAATGGGGAAGTCACAACCCTCTATTCATTATATTTTTAACGGACCAAATTTGGTCATATAAAAATATGACCTGATTTATTTATTGAGAGTTTTTCAATAAAAAAATATAAATGTCTAATTTGCAAACTTATTTTCCAAATATTTATGTCGAACGAGATTATTTTAACTTTTTTATTTAAAAAAAGAGTTTCTAAATAAATCAGGCTTTCCGAAACGTATTTTTATATAATAAAATTCGAATTCATTAAAAAATTCAATTTAAAAAAATAAAATGGTAGTTGCCGATTTCACCTATTTTATCGATAGGAAACAATTGCAAAAATATATCCTTTATAATCGTTTCTATTAGTAGAAAGTAAAATTAAATTTTTATTTTTTTCTAAATTTGAGTAAACAATTAAAAACCTAGTTTTTGAAAAAGTGGACCTTACTTTTTTCTGTCTCAATCCTGCATTTTTAATTTGTCCCAGTTAAACCTGAAACTAAACTAACAAAGCTGTACGTCCATAAGAATGTTTTAAACATCGATATACCGCAATAAATAATACAAGAACATTTAAACAAAATTTCGTTTACAGTAGCAGTTCATGGAACAAATTATTTCCGAAAAAAATTAGAATATGTTTGCAAATATTGAATTAAATACCTACGCAATACGTATGTACATAGTGAAATGCGATATTTACGACAACATATAACAATTTAGTGGTTGTTAAGATGTGTAAACTCTCATAATTATTTAGAATGCGAAATATTTGAAAAGATGACTAACGGAACTTTTTTAGATATAATCAAGCGGTAATAATTTTGTTCTAGAAAATGTTCAGACGTAGGAGCACTGGCCATTGCTATATACAGGGTGAATCAAACTAAACCATGGTTTAAAGGACGGAATCCTTTTTATCAGAAGTTATCCGTTGTGAAGACATATGGAAGTGGAAATTAAAAAAAAAATTGCGCATATTTAAAAACATTTTATAAATTTATCATTGTTCTATTGCCATAAAAATTCATCACGTCCAAGTCGTTTCTCTAAAGACTTGTATCACTGCGAAGTCGTCGTTTCAGTTCTTCCTAAACACACTCTTGACTTAGCGCGAATGGCCATTTATCGAAAATAAATCCCGATTTCAGGCTCCATAATAAATGATGGAGATTAGACATGGATTGGTGGAAGTGACCTTTCAATTTCTATAACGTTGTTCCGTCTTTAGTTTTTGGTATAGTGTCTTCCTCGTTTTCTATTTCTGTTTTTTGTATCATTTCTGACTGGACTCTCAGTCTATTTTTCTTCTGATCACCTGTTCCATCTTAATTATTTTCACCATAATACAGTTTACCTAAATTGACACTTGAAAACTATGGACAAAGCTTGCTTCGAATATGGCATTCCTAGTTTTGGTGTTAGTGAAAACGATTTCAAACATTAAAGATTCCTTACACTCCATATAAAACAATTGCTGCTTAACTACCTTTCTATCTTCTATTATGGTACTTTGCATATCCACCTAATTTTTGAACAAAAGTTATCCGCGGAAACCACGTTTTTAAATGATATTGTATATTGTATATTGTATATAAAAAGTATTCCGTTTAAAATATGAGGCTATTATATCTATCACATAAATAAATGTTAAGTGAATTTCGTTTCACAAGCGTTCCATTTTCGGTTGCAAAAATAATAATTCTTAACAATTATTATAGCCATAGTTGCTCAATAAGATTATTAGTGGTATGTAGGAAACGCTATATATGACTCTGGTTCAGTCATTACTGGCAAATAAATTGATATCTCTTGCAAAAACGTAGGCGTGAGAAACTTGGGATACATAAAACGGCATGAATTTCTTTACAGAAAGCTGCAGATTTTATCATACGTTGGACGTGTACTATTTCTTTCACATGTTTATGACAGAATTTTTTTTTTTGTTTAAATAGATTCTCGGTTCAGTTGTATATTTACGATAATACAATAATGAGAAATTTCGTCAGCGGAAAATTGCATGCAATATAAATTTAGTCGGGCGTAAGTGCCCATATGTAATTATAAAAACATTGCGTTTCAGCTATATCCTGTATTCAAAATCACAGATAATTTGTGCAAACCAAAATCAACAAAATTTGTTTCATGGATTTCAGTGATGTGCGAGCGAATTAATTTTATACGTGAAAACTGTCTGAGCCGACTGACATACATAAATAATTCTTTAGATGATTCATAATAAAGAATATTTTAAAACCAATTTATTTCTAAGGAAAAAACGGACCGCATCGTTGCTTCTCTAATCGTTGATTGTTTTTGTATGCGGTTTACAGTAATTTATAAATTTAATAATAATAGTCAAAAAATAACCAGATGTTTCGAATTTAAAGGTCAGAATTGTTTGAGGAGAGTAGATTTACCGTACAAAAAATGTTTGATTAATATTAAATTCTAGACAAATTGAAGGAGCTGTTATATGAGTTCATGCAACGAAGTAGAAATATGTCGAGCATTAGTTAAACATTTATTACCTCTTAATACTAAGTTAATAAAACTGAGAGTAGAAATTAACCTAGTGTTTCGTTTCATTACCCTCAATCATCATAAAGGACAAAGCATTTTATTTATTGCTCATAATCCAGCAATATGCGCTAAAATATTTATTTATTGTATAAATTTATAGCGAAATTCATTCAGAAATAGCGACGAATATGTACCTATTGGCGATGTCTTCACATTATTTTAAATAGGCTTCAAACATGAGTTTTCGTCAATTTTTAAGCAGTTTCCAATTTGTGTTTCAAAAAACTTGGCAAGATAGTGCTGTGACGCAAATTAAGACTTCTAGATGGATACATGACTCGATTTAAAATTAAAGATAAAATTAGGTAGATAGATTTATTTTCGTTCCGGACAGGAAATCCGGTTATTAGATTTTTAATAATGTTAAGTACACGTCTGGTTTTATATTTTGTAAAGTGGGAGGATCTAAAAGCTAGTGTTTATTGAAAATTGTCACTAATCCATTGACCTTGTGACAAAATTAAAATAAATCGCGTATTTCTGCTCCATTATCCAGAACAGCTCATTGATAATTTCGTACTGAAAGAAACTGAAACTGAAGAAACTGACAATATGGCAGCACCATGTAAGCTTTTCTATGACGCACTGATGAAATATTACTGGTTTAACTGTTATGTTAATTGGCAATTAGGATGTTTTACACATTTTTATATTTCCAAGAAATATACTTATTTATAAATCGTCTGAAAATATAGTAACCAGTTTTGCAAATTTATTCAAATAGCATAAATAGTATTTTTATTTTTAAGTTCATGAATCACACTCGGATACATTAATTTTACAGCCATTTATTTACAATAAAAGGGTTCAAAAATTTGGCGATTAGTTCTATAAACGTCAGCGGTAGTAATAAAAATCATTATATTACACGCCGTCGATAGCAGCGGGAGGGAATGGCATACTTTCGATCCTAAAATGCAAGTAGTAGAAAATAGTAATTTGTGCAACAAGAATGGAAGCGTTGCATTTCTTTCCGAGGGTAATTCCACAGTTGAACACCCAAGGGTAATCCACAGTTGAACATATTTCAACTGAAGCGTTTTATTACAAGAAAAAATTTGATCATCAATAATGTTCAATTAAGATGTCAATGGTGCACAGAAGTAGCATTTTTTTCCGTATATTAGTGTCGACAATATAGGTACCTCCATAAGTTTTATTTACATTATTTGATTCCAATGATTCCATTTTCATCAGTCAATTATACAATAAGTAAATTCTACGTATAGGTATTGGCTCCAAAGATGTTAATATGAAACTTGTCAAGTTTTTTATGATTTGCAACCTAAATTTTATTTCTCTTATGCAAAACGTTTAATGTTTACTGATAAAGAACTTGCTCAATGTCTGACAATCAAAAGCAATCTGGTCATGTGGTGCCTGTGGTGGCAAAGTAGAAGTCTTCATGCAAGTGTTAATATCGTAGAAAAGCTCGAGACTCTTCGAAGCTACAAGTGCTATTATATCAAGGTCGCTTGTGAACAGACAGCATGGCGCGATCGCTGCCAAGCCTCTCTGACTTGGTTTTGTGCCAGAACTCAGAATACTTTCAACATGTGCATCGAATATAAACACGCGTTTTATGTACTGCCGACAATGACACAACACATTCTGTACATTATTATTGCTACTATTCGAAATTTTCCACGAGTACGGATCGTTCATGAATACGTCGAGGTGTGCGTAAATCTAAAATTGTTTCTAATGAAAAAAAATGGGAAGGTTTAGGTGTCTTTAGTGTTCGTTTAACAGTTTCTTGCACTCTTATGGTCAAATCTTATAACAAAGATTATAATTTAAAAACAAATCCGCTTCAGCCAGGTGATCACTACTATATCTGTATCGGCTTGGAGTAATGGATTTTTTTTTGTAACCATGTATACAATTTCAATCTAATTCTAAGTCACAAAACGTTTACAATTGAACCATTGTTCTTTATGTTAATGCAAAATGCCTTTAAAAACATTAGTATGCATGATGTAAATGGTGTTTATAAAGGTACAGTCTAGAAAAAGACTAATTGTAATGAGTGGAAATATTTTAGATAAACTCACGTGAGGATTATCAATTTGCAATTAGAATACGTATTAAACCAGGATTTTTCAAATAGTAAAATATTGATAGCAACAAGTCTGAATTGGTCAAATAGAAACGATTTGAATAATTATAGACCACTACGGTTTTTGCTTAAGAAGAAGAAAGGTCTTGGTTGAGCCCATAGTTGTGCATTTTAAGTTCAAGAACTAAATTTTGCAATACCGTTAATTTAAAGCGCTTTGATGAAGACTATTTCACATCGATGTGTGTAATAGGAACTACGCTAAACTATGCATGGTTTACTTGAGTTGAATAATTTCCTTTAACGAAACTACATCTAATTCCATTCCAGATTGTGTGTTCTGCAAGGTTCAAAAGAGATTCCTTATGGCTTGATCTTATAAATGTTGTAACTAAAGAACCACTTTTGGTGGCGAAAAGAGTTTAATGTGGAGATATTCAAAATGTTTTAAATTCCTTTGATTTTCGGTCATCTAAAATTGTACTTTCGTACCTGTCGAATCTGATAAGTCTGCGTACTTTTCATTATCTCATAAGCAAAACTAAATCAGAAATTGTCTCTTTTCAAACGAATAATTGATGTCTTTATTTATAGGTACCTACACAAAAATATTATTTAGAACCTCATTGGGTAATATTGACATAGTTGAGTGAAGGATGGTCTCATAATGAAACAGATTCTCTTGTCACTAGAATATTGCCATACATGGGATTTGAACGTAATTATTTATGACTAAGTATACTCGTTAAGCAAAATGACTAACATACTAAATTGTTACATTTAGTTCATAAATAATAAAATCTTTATTTTGCTATTGGAACTTGCAACTTGCAAACTATTCCAAAGTTTAAAATTGTCAGTTGCAGGCTTCATTACTACAATTATTGGTTTGACGTAGGTTTCGCAGAGTTACGTTGCTAATTAATTCTAAATAAACCACGACGTTATTTAACATATAATTCAATGTTATACCATTATTCTTATTTTGATCGTAATAATGCAAGTGTTGCGAAAACTGTCAATCATAATAATACTTTGATTAAATTTATTATTATTACTATTTTCTAAATTATCTCAAACAGTTTTATTAACATCTATGAGGATTATGAAGAAAAAAATCCGCTTGCACAAGCCATGAAAAAAAAAATGAACGAAACAGTAATGGTGTTAGTCGATTTAACAAATTATTGAAAACGTTATACATAAATTTATATTTGTAACTTAAAATGTACTAAAATCGTCACATAACAGGATAGCAAGTTGCAATTTTAGTTCAAGGAAGTTGTTCGACGTCTAATTACCATTTAATTAACAGTTATTATTAAGGTTTCAATTATGAATAATAAATTTAAGCGTTCTTACTTGCGATTTATTTTCTTATATAAATAGCTCCAAAATTTACAAAGACCCGGCACATCATAATAAAGATTAAGTATTTAGTGGCACAAAGCAGAAACAATTTAATACATGTTTCCTTTTACCCTGCAGTACTCAAAAAAAACAAATCCAGCATCAGAATCTTGTGAATAATTCTTAAAATAACCTTGATAATTTATGAAATTGTGCCAAAATTTATGACCACACTCGATCTTGGCGAGACTAGTAATGATGCCAAAATGCTTCTTTGATGGTAGACAACATAGACGATGGCCTAAGAAACTTATTTATGGCGTTATATTTTCTTTGATTAAATGGCAAGGTTAAAAGTTTACAGTCAATATCGTTATGGCGTCTGTGTACAAATTCAAAGTGACGAGGTGAAATATTTTTCAAATTCAATCGATTGCAAATTATAATAATCACATCACTCTTAAAGCAAATAAATAAAAATGAAATAAATGAAGTTAGACTTGTATTACTAAGTAAAACTAAATATAAACTCACTCAAGACAAGTTGGCCATGATATCCACTGGTTTTAATACCAATCAGATCAGTTACGCTTATAATAAATTAGCAAACTAGTAATAAATTATGGCTGTATGTTTTTGAAATGAAAACACAATAATTCAATTATGTTTCTTCCGGCCTTCCGGTATAATCAAATATTAATTGGTAGACTTCTGTTTCCTGATTTTTGTTTACTTTTATAAGGCCTTGCTTTAAATATTCAATGCCAGTATAAATTTAAATAAATCAGTGGTTTGATTGCACCGTCCAAGAATGAAAAATCATGTCAAACATAGATTTAGCTGGTGCTTGAAATAATATGGGTAATGCTTTTAATTTAGTTTTAATCTAGCCAATATTTATTTCAAGTCCAAACTAATGTAGGAAATAATTGGAAAACGCTTTTTTCTGTTAAGCTTATATTTACGTTAACCTTTAATAAACCGAGGTGTTTAATCCGTTAAAATACAACTCAACGTAGACACAACATTCTATTAATAATTTATATTCACACAGATGTAGTTTATTTTTTTTTCCATTTATTTTTCACCTTGTTGATTTTCACGCACTGGGTTTATTGTCAAATTAACTTTAGCAAGAGGTTCTATCAGAATTTTATTATTTTAGCGTATAAAACCCGAAGTTTTACCTTATCAAATTGTTACAGAAAACAAGTACTAACACAAATTTTGCTTAAAAGAGCTTTCTTCAACTTTAAACTTCTCTACTACAACAGCAGAGGAATCTATAATCTTTCAAATTATATGCATCATAGCAAACACATGTCTCTTTCTCCTCATAGTGTTATCATAACGATGAGGATAAAGTAGAACGAAAAATGTAGGGCACTTGTTGAAACAGTGTTAACGAATTTACCACTTTTATGCGTCGAATATTTTTTCAATTGGCACAAATATTAATTTATTTTTGACACGTTATATAGGTGACAGATTTGCCAACATATGTAACATAAAAAGATCTATCGAATAAACCTCATTTCGAATGCTAGGATTTCAACATTATTTTTAGATGCGAAATTTGTAACTTGTACTTATGTATAATGTATAAACTGCGCTACATCTACTACTGTAAAAGGCACGACAAATTTAATCTGGTTTAAAATATGTAAACATATTTATTTACACGATTTCTGTTTTTATTATCAATTGGCAAGAAACCATAACCATCCTCACTGTTAGAACCAATAATAAAAAATTGGTGGACCTACGTAAATGAACTAGTCATCCTAATAAATCTAACGAGTGGGACAAGCATTCTGCTATTAGTGTAGGTCAAGACGGATCCTTGAGAATAATGCATTATCTACACCAATTCTACTAAATTAGAAAGCATGCTCATGCACAAAGTTTGGAGTGGCTACCTAAAATAAAATACTACAAGTCATAGTTAATGTTCGTAAGACACACACACGCGGTTTGAAATTTTTTTGATCACGAGCCTTTATTTTAAATTAATAACAACAATTGTCTTTTCTACGAACAATTCGTCACAAAGTGTGATTTTTTATAACATTTTCTACCTAAATTATCTTGTTTCTATTTTGACGCCAGGTGGGTATACCATAAAAAAACTCGGTAGAAAGTTTAGTACCGTCTGCAAAAATCCCAAAATGAACTTTTTAAAGAAACCAAATCGATGGTTTAAGACAACTGCCAGTCAGTATACCATGAGAGTAATATCTAGTGTTACAAGCACCTGAATGGAGGCGTGGCGTCCACGTCATCACTAATCGTTTTCCTTGTTTATTGAGTCTCTCGATAGCTAACTTAGTGGTTAGGCTTAAAACTTGTACAAACGGTTTTTTGACATTTTTCTTATTTACTTTACAATAAAGACAAAATAGGTAAATAAGGAGATATCCAGATAACAAACCCAGAATGCTGCGTTTTCTAATGTCCTTTTCGGACAGCTTTGGCTTTGGATTTGGGGATTATTTAATTTCTGTGGTGTATGAAATTAGGTTTGTCAGAAAAATTTGGATAGTCAGTATATTGAAGTTCCCCAAATACACAATACCACAATACTTCATAAATAATCGTAAACCTCGTGACCAAAAATAGACAACCGGTATGCATTTTGTACATATTATGTACCATTGAATATGTATATGACTGCCTAATTCTGTGGTCACGTGAATTATAATCATATGAAATCCTTTGCATGTAAAATGGACTAACTCACATTTACAGGATGTCCTCGAAAATGTGACTTTAATTTTCACATGTAACTTTTAAAATACGTCAATAAATATGGAAAACTTTAGACTACTTATATACAGGATGTCCCACTTATCGTGCTCACCATTGGTATCTTGGAAACGGTAAGAGATACAAGGTGGGTTAAATGACACCAAATGTAGAGCTTATCAAGGCTTACTATTATGTGTAAAAATATTTTAGTAAAATCAACTCGTTTTTGTATCATAGGAAAAAAATTATTTATGTCATTTTCATTTTTCAATTATAGCTTCTTTATTTATGAAAATAATTTCTTCATTCTGAGAGCAGATTTGAAAATATTATAATATTTTTGTTAACTCTCTTTTAGATTTTGAGATATTAACACCAAGTTTAATTTTTTAAATACAAGCCATAGCTGCATGGGATTTAGTTAAAACCCAATTTTTATTCCCTTTAAAATGATATATCACAACAATACTTTATTCTTATAAATAATGGAGATCACCATTATTTGATTTTTTAGTTTCCTCCTTAATTTTTATGAAATTTAAAAAAATACTCAAAACATATTTCAATTTATTGGTTAAAAACTTGTTAGGTGCCTACGTATCAATCAAATAATGATAGGCTTTTAAAAAACTAGAAATTAAAATTTTTTTTAATTATCAGGTAGGCCACGTAAAAAATTTGTCAAAATTTTGTTTTTTGTTGTAATACTTTATCTCCACAGCCACACAAGATAATTTATTACAAGAACAAATTTTTGACAGATAACTATTTGAAATAATTTTTTACATGGCCTACTTGAAAATTAAAAGAATTCTTAATTTTTTAGTTTTTGATAAGCCTAATATTATTTGAATGATACGTAGGCACCCTCGTAGGCACCTAATAAGTTCTTAATCAATAAATCAAAATACGTTTTAGTGTTTTTTGTTTTATTTCTTAAAAATTAGGGACGAAAATGAAAAAAAATCAAATTCAAATAACTATAACTCCATTATATTTTTAAATAAACCATTGTTATAATATATCATTTTAAAGAGAATAAAAAAGAGGTTTTAACTAAGCCATAGCCAGCTATGATTTGTATTTGAAAAATGAAAGTTGGTGTTAATATCTCAAAATCTAATAGAGTTAGCAAAAATATTATGATTTTTTCAAAATCTGCATCAAAAAGTGCTCTAAGAAAGAAAAAACCGCATTAAAAAATTTTCATAAATAAAGGAAAAACGAAAATGACAAAAATCAGTTTTTTGCTTATGAACAAAAACGAGTTGATTTTATTAACGATTTTTGCACATAATAGTAAGTCTTGATAAGCGGGGCACCCTGTAAGTATATGAAAATAGCAATTTTTTCACTACCTACTCTATATGTAAGTGGCAAGTGGCATATTTTTACTCTAGAGATGAAAATATTTTCATCACTAAAAGTGAAAATGAAAATGTCAAATTTATAGTTTTAATAATGGATAAAAGAAACACTTTCAGTTAGTAGCCTGCGTATCTGTTACCTGCCATAGCAACGATAAACAAACAATTAATAATTTACATTGTGACAGTTGGTTTATAATTTAATAGCATTTTATAAGTATTTTCCAAATTACTGTTAAAAATAAGTAAAGTTCTATAAATTTTTATCCAATATTTTATTGCAATATCGTAGAAAAAATAGCATTTTCTACTCGAAATGAAATACGTTTTTTTCTCATTCGTGAAATTCTCATCACGAAAAAAACAGTATTTTCATCTCTTGTTGTAAAATATAATAATTTAATTATTCGAAAATAAAGAGTACGGTCCTGTGTAAAGTTGATTTTTAAGTAACGTGCGCCATACCGTATTTTCATGCAATATCCCAAATTATTTCCAAGGTTTTTAATTTTTTCTCTCACGTTAATTTAAAATCATACATGACATTTTTATATCTGATGTCATAATGTATTACTTGTAGTATTAACTAGAAATTAGTTGTTTTGATTGATTTTCCAGCATCGTTTATTTTAAAATTTTGTATCTACTGATTTATTTGTTGTTTTAGTTCTCTGTTTATTCGAGCTTGTATATTTGCTTGCAATCGGGCGCCGATATGTATAAAAAATAGGTAATGTTTTGATTTCGTATATTAAATAAAAAAAGTATTAGTTTTCGTTTGTAATAACCAAATTATCATTTTTTTATTAAAGCCCATATGCTTTCCATATTGCAAGACTCCCGCATCCATATTTGGCAATAAATAAAATTATTAGGTACATATATTATATCCATACACATTGTAAGAAAGAAAAACAGTGTAAATCAAAAACAAACAGTGAAAATATGAAAATAAATTTGTCTGAAAGACGCAGTTATACAAAAAACTTAATCATTTAGTTTACCTAATGTAGCGTGCTGCCATATTGTAACCATTTATTATAATGTTCTACAAGTACTGGCCATGACATAGAACCCTGAGAAGCCGTTTATTTTTAGTATCAACCTCTAAGGAACTATAGCCATAATTTTTCTCATCAACAATATACTTTGTTGCAAGTTTTCTTACCTTGAAGCCTTGAAAACAGAATTTTTTTATTCGCCACAGAATGTCGTGGCATATAATTACTCGCAACTATGACTACATTTATACGGAGTGGATGAATGGATAAGCAAATGCCTCACCCACACAACTCTCATTGGGTTTATTTTTTTACATCTGGCAATACTTTCTCAAAAACCGCATAATTGTATTTGCAGAACACGATGCAGACTTCATCTCAGTACGGGGAAACGTACAGGGTTGCTGAAAAAATTTTATTGTCCTAGTCAAAGTAAACGTAGTATTTGTCTCGAATTACTCAGACGACACTTTTCGAGACAAACTAGAAACATACGCGGCTGTTCTAAACCAGAGCCACTGATGGTCTCTACATGGAATCCAACCTACTAATTGAGTTATGACATGACACTCTTACTGTATAAACATTGTTTAAATCATGCCTCTACTGTCTCAACATCTGGAACTTCCATCTTTTATAAATTTATTATGTTTCTTGTGGCATATTTTCTATAAAATAACGTTTGTTTCACATAAATCTTACGTTCTATATTGTAATCTATTTCGGAAATGAAGTAAGAAAATGTCGTTTTTAATAGCCAAATTCACAAGAGTTACTCTTGGAGAGTTAGTGATATGAGATTTATTTAACAAAGGACAATAATAGTGCAGCAATATTTTATTGTTGCTCCAAAGATTTAGATAAATACATATTGTTTTAATTTGAACCGCCGCGCCTTCAAAAAATCTCGATGATTTTGAAAACAATGTTTATTTAATTGTTTGCGGTTTAACTTTACAGTTTGAATCCAATGAAGGAGAATATAATAAAATAAGTCCTATGCTCGAAGTTGAAAATATTTTGACATTTTTGTAGTAACTATTTAAGCATTGACTAACAGTAAGAGCATATTTCGAAAATAAGATTTGCAATTTAAAAAAAATCCTTAACGTTTATCAAACGTGATTAATTACACAGCAGCACAAAAAAAAGCCCATTACCAAAAACCGGACCCATTTTTCTTTATGTATTTTGACGTCCTGAAACCGAATCCGGCCACTAAAAACTTTAGTTTCGCATCATTTTTTGACTACAACTACTACAAGGACCAGATACTATAGAAATCACCTTTCGTATCATTAATAATTTCAACTTTTTAAAAAGAATTGTTTGGTCTTGTAAACTATTTTTTTATATTTAAACTATCTATACCTACATTTTTGAGGTCACTGATCACGTTATTGTTGCGGGAATTTCATTTTGACAGCTGCCAACAGTTGGCAGAAAAATCACTGTGACAGAAAAATCTACGGGAAGCGGATTACTTGACAATTGACAATACCGACGTGTTTGAGGTCACTGAGAATGATTTTGATGTCGGAATTTCATTTTGACAGCTGCCAACTGTCAAACTGACAGTATGAAAATTTCAACATTTTGAAAAGAAGGTTTATATGTTTAAACCATCAATATATTTTCGATTTTGAGGTCACTGATAATGATTTTGATGTCGGAATTTGATTTTGTCAGCTGCCAACTGTCAAACTGAATGTGAAAATTTCAACATTTTGAAAAGAAGTTTTTTATAATGTATAAATCTTCTCATCAAAATTGACGCATATTTAAACAGTGACCATAAGTTCAACCTTTAGTATTTTCTGAACTGCTTCCCCGATTTCAATCATCTTTTTTTTTAATTTTAGTTTGATTCTTCCAGAATCTTAGCATGAGGCTGGTTTATCCCTCTGGGGAATTCTTGTTTACTTACAGGTTATTATATTGATGGTGTCATTTTACCTATAAATTTAAAACGCCTTGTGGAGTGTCTTAATGCCTGTGCTGAAACCCAATAGCAATTACAATTTAGCCTCATTCTTTGCCAACATTTTGTTTTTTAAATCATCTTTTTATCACATTTGTGAGCGAAGATATGCCACCTTTTGTTCGTATATGTCAGTGTTTAGTAAAAAAAAAAAACAAAATTGTCTTCAAGAAATGGGTAAAACAATGAAATGGACAGCAAGAAGTCTCACAGAGAATGAGACTAAATTGTGATTACTATTGGGTTTCAACAAAGGCACTAAGACACTCCACAGGGCGTTTTAAATTTCTTGATAAAATGACACCGTCAATATAATATTCTCTAAGTCAACAAAAATACCTACCCCAGATAGGTAAACCAGCCTCATGCTAAGCTCTAGAAGAATCAAGCTACAATCCAAAAAAAAAAGATGATCGAAATCGGAGAAGTACCATACTAGTAAAAAAAATCACCTTTTAGTCACGTGTTATATGCAACATTTTTTGTATCGCCATTCGAAATTACAGAAACCCAATAAGTATTACAATTTTTTAAAATACGACAAATTGACAAATTATAATAATTACCACGTCGTCGATACTAAATTCTATTGTTTTCATAGAAAAAAATAATAAAAGTGTGTCAAGATATTAAAAACTAAGTGTTCATTTCATACTGTGAAAAAACAAATTTTTTTTACTGCCGATCGTAAAGTACTAACTTTCCGCACGCTGTAGAGTGCGTTAAGTTTAACTTTACGCACTAGCGCGTAAAGTGTTTTATCTTACGCACTAGTGCGTAAAGTAACATACTAAACAATTGCATACCTATTAGAGCACCTATAATAATCATATCTTACTTTTAAAAAGTTAAATGTGGTTATTTAATTTTATGTAGTCCATTTGTTTAATATCACGGTATTATTATAAAACATACCACCTAATTTTCAGTATTCTTTAACAATAATGAATAAATTATTTACAATTCTGAAGTTTCATTTATATTCTTGACATTGACATTAGACAAAGAAATAATAGACATTGATTAATTTCACTCATTTAAAATTAAGTGGGCTATAACAGTATTGTGATTTTTAAATGACATTTGAAATTTTGACGTAATAGGTAAGTTTCGACGTTTCACATTATTATTAGAGAATTTAGGTCCATTTCGGTAGTAGAAAAAATATTGTATGCAATTCGTGCGAAAAGTGAGGTTTTTTCACTCATGGGATTGTCGCATGAGCCGTAGGCCATTCGTGAAAAAATCTCACCTTACGCACTTGTTGCATAAATAACAATTTTTTCACACTTTTTTCTTTTTTCACACTTGTCAATATTGACATTGTTTTGATTAATTGAAACTATCAAGAAAATGACGTTTTAGGATATAGCGTTACAAAAACATTATTATTTAGAATTAATATGGCTTTTAATCAGCTTTGATACCAGTCCCATCCAACTTACCATTGTGACATATCAATAGCGCAAACTTAAATTTTTCGCGAATTTCTGGAGAAAATAAACTATTTTGTCAGTTGTGGAATCGAAATAGTATGCAAATTTTTGAGTTTTATGGAATAAGTCTTTTCGATTTTAAATTTAAATGCTATTCGTGATTTATCCAATTTTTTCGAAAATTAAACATGAAAACAAGGTATCCTGATTGATGAATTCCAATTCCTTTTTACCAAGATTCATTTAAATCAAAATACTGCCGAAAGTTATAAATGAATAAAATAAATAAATATACCTTCATTTCCATAGACTTTAACAAACATTGGAATGTTTTCAAAAGAGCGCGTGTATGATTTTCCAAAAGAGCAATTTTCCTCTAGGAAGTCCAGTTTTCTTCGACTTTTTCGAAACAAATTTCATTACCCTTCTTATAAAGCTAATCAAAAGGCATCTGTCAGTCTCAGTCTGTATCGGTTTTGAGTCATAACAGTTTTTATGAAAATTATCAAATGCTGGTAGCTCAACTTCTGGTTGGCTGACAACTTCCCATCTAGGTTTTTTTGTAAATAATTTTCTTTAATGTGAATTTGATGAATATCAGACGATAAAAGTTTTGGGTGCTCTTTTGTGACAACCAGACTCACAGACTGACAGACCAACAGACAAACCGGCAGACAGACACACGGGAGTTCTCTACAAGTTTCGATTTTCGTCCTCCGTTTACGAAAATCTCAACCGTAAGTACAGCACTTTTTTTTTTCAAAGTGTACGAACAAAGACGCATATTTTCGTATTAAATGGTTTTTGAATTAAGAAATAATGTGCTAAATCTTAATTAAGGCACACTATCCATAGTGAGTGGCCATTTCTCACCCCTACCACAAGATTTCTCAAATTTTCGATGTTCTTCCTCGACTTTCCACGCAGTTAATATGATATTAGATGTGCCAGATTTCAAATATCTATATAGTTCTAAGCAGATGATACACTCCCAAGGCAAAATTTATTGCTCCGTCTTAAAGGTATTATTGTATGTGAGTGAGTGAGTCTATTTGTAGTGGATATAAGACTACTCCTAATTTTTACCTCCTGGCGCAAAATTTTGTCTTCGAATTCCCCCTTTCACTTGGGGATAATTCAAATCTCTACTTTCTATGTGAGTTTCGAGTTGAATGAAAAACTCGCTCCTCTCTTTGAAGTCGGTTAATAAACCGATACATTTGAGTCTACCTGTTCTGTAACCTTCTCACAAAAATAAAAACTCTAGGACAAAATCACTAATTAGGATTCTGGTTATTCAAAAATAAACATCGTTAAAAAGGTCGGTCATTAAATGCCAGTTATTTGTTTCATTAGAAGATAGAATTATAATATAAGCGACGTTCTTGTTAAAATATTAAATAAATTTAATCATGTCGAACACATGTAAATAGTGATTTAGTATCGGCTACTTAGGATATAAATAGAAAATATACCTAACAGTAATTACCCCCGACATTGAAAAGCGCAAAAATCAACTTGCCAAGTTTTCTGGACTGAAACATTATTCTTGATACTTCAGAAAAATCAATCGACAAAATAATTATTTAAAATAGATGTCAAGAAACCTACACTTTTTGTTTCTTGGAAGTGCATGGACGTCATTTCTTAATGAGGTAAATAAAACATTATAACAAAATATAATTGTAAAAGTTTAGAAAACAGGAAAACCTTTTTAAAAATAAGGAACCAGCCAAGAATAATATGCAACACTAATATTTTCAAAATAATATAGGTATAATATCTGCATGAAATTTTCAAAGCTGTAGCTGTAACTGTAGCTTTTGTTTGGAGCAATAATCATTTCACCCCCTTCCAGCTTGGACGAAAATGTATATATGCTTCTTGTAATAATTTTTGTACATTCTCCACTATAAATTGGAGTAAATTTCACGACAAAATTAACAAGAATTAATTGTACAAACAGTACGACGAAGTGTATAATTAGATCTGCAGAATTCTTTTAATTTGTGGCCTTAACGAAGTGTATATGGAGACCAGGTGTACTTCTTGCTTCTTATCTTTAGTAGTGCACCAAGAAATCCACATCTTGGTTCCAGAAATATCATCTATACCGGGTGGTCTTCATCATCTCCTCTTATAATAACTTCCTTGTAATTTATGCAGCTCATTAAATGCATTCGCCTCGTTTATGCATCAAACACTATAAAAAGGTTTAACGTATTAATTTGCGAGCAAAAAATATAATTGACTGGGTGTTTAAATCCTACTATTCACTTTCAAGTACTTAGTACAAGTTGTAATGAATTCTGTGTATATTGTATCCAATTTACATTTACTCAGGATATTAATAATTGTGCTATTCTTGGTGTTCTTTCTTCAATGAGTTCAATGTAAATGAAAAATGTTTTGTATCTGAATATTTTCAAATATTTCACTTCCTGAAAATTTGTGATAGGTAAAGAGAAACAAAGGAGGTCCTACAGTTTATTGTGGAATTCGAGGTACATCAAGGGCATCGACAGTTCCAATTATGTCCGAAACAAAACACAAATATATCATTGATTTACTTCTGAAACAACTTTTCTTTCAATTATCGCTATAAATCACGAGTGTTCAATATTTGTTTTGAAAAATAAAGACTATTCTATTTGGTTTAAAAAAAATTGACTCAAAATTTGCGTAGTGAAACGGAATGGAATATACAAATTTTAACACACTATATTCAATTTTTGATGCAAGATATCGTGCAGTCTAAAGCTGTATTTATTATATTCGTTGTGATTTGTTACAATAGGACAGTTTAATGTATTTTACGGCTACATTTCCACGAGAGTTGCCAGAACGTTTTAATTCACATAAAAAGATTGCGAAAAAGTCAGTTAGAATAAATCCCACCATTATTGTGAACGATTCTATTTTAATAAAGGTCTTTGGCCACACTGTATATTCCCACCACTCTACTACTAACGCGTTTATTGACTTGTTTATTAATATCTTAATTAAAAGCAATTATATCCTCTCTTGATCTCCGACCGTTGCCAACTTTTTGTAATACATTTTGTTTTCTTCACGTATACGCGTACACAACTTACGCAATTTCGTAAATCTAAAGTATTTTTGTCTCTAAAATATTAGCGGCGATCCAAGCGTAAATAGAAAATCCTTGTAGGTAAAATAGTCTCGCATATGAGAGAAAAATCAAACCATATAAATTTTCGGAATGATTATCAGTTTTGTCAGTTAATGACGTGATAAAACACACTTTTATTCGCGAAATTAATCATACGTATTTACATAATTTTGGTTTTCATTGACATTACTCTTTTTTCAATAGACGGGAAAATGTCCAATATAACGCGGATAATCTATAAATAAATATGTATTTTGGTGTTATCACCATAATTGACGAATGCGTAGGCGTAACTAATAATTTACTCTAATTTGGTTAAACACATTTGATACTTTACAAACACCAAAATAATTATCAAGATTATAAGTAAATATGACGTTAAATGCTGTAACAAGGGCGCAATAAATTTTATTGGATCCAGAACTTTCACCGACTATTTCCTTTGATGATAGATTTAACGTTGAAAATTCAAAGATGTTGCCTGATTGGAATTATCAGAAATTTTATAACCACCAAAATAAGTCCAAAAGTGTCAAGCCACAATTTTTTTGGTCATGATCTCTGAAATTGATTCACCACTTATACACCATTTCTATCATGTATGGTTGAAATTTACATGGAACCTGAGATATCAGCTTTTATATAATCCGAAAGAGATGATCCTTTTCCAATGTGTTCAGAATCAATCCCCAAGAAATTCAAAGTGATCTCTTCTGATATATTCCCTCCAGATGGGATAATATTTAATTAAAACGTTTCTCATCCGAGATTCTGCTTCATCGTTAAGGATCAAAAACCGCAAATGTATTGGCTAGGGAATCTCCAATAACTAATAGCAACGAACATAAACCACTGCAAACCGTAAAGTTGGCGGTTGGACCATAACGTATGACATGATTTTTATATGAATGATTTTTGCATACGATATCTTCGTTCCATAAATAACACCTCACCTTGGAGATCCGGGGAATCCTGATCGAGACATTAAAATAAAAAAAAATCGATTACCTTAGAGGCAAAAGAATCTTTATTACTATTGTAGCAATGTTTAGTCAATTGGTTTGTGGTACTCATGTACCTTCTCCCATATTGTGGTTAATCAACAAACATTCAGAAAAAAATTACAGAACTGTGGCAGCTATTATTAAGGTTAATTTATTCAAAGGATGCTTACATTTTATGTTGACCTTTGTTCTTAATCTTATAATAACGAATGTATTTTAAAGGTATTCACATATATTTGCATAACTACAAAACACTTCGATTAATTTGGTGGTATATTTTTATTCATAAAATGTGATAATAAAAAATTATATATTTTTTTCTTAGTGCATGCCAAAGCAAAGGTTTACTTTGCGTTAATTTCCTTGTTCTAAAAATAAAAACTAATTAATCCGAAACAAATTAAATGATTAATTAGTAGGCACGCGAAATTTTCATGAAACGTGAACAATCTTTAAAATTTTGACAAGGTTATCACTCTTATTGGAAACTGGTTTGCTGATTAAGTAATTTTAATTTATAAATTCCTAATTGTTAATTTCGGAATTTCATTTTCGTAAATGAATTTGTTTCGTTACCAACGTCATCAACATCAATATCAAAAAACACTAAACACAATGTTCTCATTATTATTATCCTACATATCAAACGCATCTTCATAATAAATTAGTTATCCTAACCTAAGTAAAAGTTTTGATATAACTGTCAGTATTAGAGTTCTTATTATTGGCATCCACAATAATTGTTTTATTTAGTACATGTATTTGTAACCACAAGTTTGATTGACCACCAATCGGGGACCTTTCTTGCTTGTATAATAAACAAAATATATTTTTACGAAGATGTTAATTCAGAGCATGTTATTATTTGTAAAATATTTGCAATATTTAATGAGGCATTTGATTAAATCGTAATTATAAATTAGCGTGA
Organism: Rhagium mordax; assembly: GCA_963680705.1. NCBI lineage: Eukaryota > Metazoa > Arthropoda > Insecta > Coleoptera > Cerambycidae > Rhagium > Rhagium mordax. The sequence goes on from OY796657.1 coordinate 15,162,703, forward strand.
TAAATGACGTAGCAAGTTTTAAATGCAAACATAAGACTGGATATTGTTTGGAAAGCATGTTTTCAATCGAAGGACCAATCAGCCCAACCACAGGGGGTGGCAAAAAAAATAACGTTCAAAAATCGCTGTAGACCTCAAAATTTATTGGATCGTCTTACTTTTTTAATGTTCTTTTTATTTTTGTTCTTTGCTATAATTTTTTATAACTTAGATCTAAAATTGATTTTTTGTAAAAAAATATCGTTATTTTCAATTAAAATGGGTCTATACAGGTCACAAATACATATAGATTCGCCCAATTTAGTTTTAAAGATTTACTTTACAAATGGATAATAGATCTGCCAAAATAAAATTTTCGTTAATTTTTTTATCCTTGACAGCTGTCAAAATCACTGTCAAATTTAAAAATTGCAAAGTATTTCTTTTGTAATTTTGAAAATAATGAGATTTTTCATAAAACGAAAAAAAAATTTTTCTGTTTTTTATAATTGAAACACGAATTAAAATAACGTTTCCACTTTTGACAGCTGTCAAATTTCCTGTCGACTGAATAAAAATGCCATTTAATAATTATTTCCACAAATAAAGTTTTTCTGTTTTTATAAATGAAACACGATTTAAAATAACATTATCACTTTTGACAGCTGTCAAATATTCTGTCAACTGAATAAAAATGCCTTTTAATAATTATTTCCACAAATTACTTCAGTACTTAAAAATACATTTTTTATAGGTTTTGGAGGTACTGAATACGAAATTAATTTCATAAAATTATTGTTTGTTGTGATAGCTGCCAAAATTGCTGTCAAATTTAAAACTATGCAAGTTTGTCTTCCATAATTTTCTAAACTATGTGAATTTCCATAGAAGGGAAATCAAGTGTTTTTTTTTTTTAATTTGCTAGTTCCATAGTTGATATGAAAATAATATTATCTAAGTGTTAAGTTTTGGAGGTACTAAAAACGAAATTGACGTCAAAAAAATATTATGTTGATTGGCAGATGCCAAAATTGCTGTCAAATTTAAAAATTTACAATATATCTTTTGAAACTTTGATTTCCATAGAAGAAGATACATAAAATGTTTTAAAACTTTCTAGTTCAGTAATTATTGACATTTGACAGCTGTCAAAATTTCTGTCAACTTAATAAAAATACCATTTTTATTATTATTTTATTATTATTTCAACAAGTTGAAGTATTTAACAAACATTTATAGGTGTTGGAGGTACTGAATATGAAAGTAATACGAAAAAGATATACTTGCATATTTTGAAATTTAATAGTAGTTTTAGCAGCTACCAAAAAACATAATATTTTCTTGACTTCGATTTCGTATTTAGTACCCGCAAAACCTATAGAAAACTGTCTGCTCGGTACTTCAATTTATTGAAATAATTATTAAATGACATTTTTATTAGGTTGCCAGAAATGTTGACAGCTTCTAAAAATAGAAATAGCTATTTGTATCACTCGGGAGGAAAGTGCCACTTTTCCTCCCGTGGGTGAAGTTAAGCGGAGGGCAGTGATCACCAAGGAAGGAAAAAGCACTTTGATCCCGTGTAATACATATAATTTTTTCTCCTACCTGTATAATTAACTTATATATGTAAATAGATCAATTATTTGATTTTATTGAAACTATTTATTGAGTAAAGAAATAAAAACAAATCCTTAAATATATCTTAAATACATTATTTTTAGATGTTAGAATTATTGGTTATATTTATTTTCAATGTGCAATACACTTTCCTCCCTCATATGGGGGAAGAAAATACATTCCTCCCTAGGGAGGAAAAGTGGCATTTTCCTCCCTCATATGCGGGAGGAAAGTGTGTACTTTCCATTATGGTAGGAGGAGAATGTATTTTAATATTATGGAACTAGCAAATTTAAAAAAAAACACTTACATGGAAATTCGCATTGTTTCCAAAGTTAAGGAAGACAAATTTGCATATTTTTAAATTTGATAGCAATTTTGGTAGCTACCAATAAACAATATTTTTTTGTAATTTCATTTCAATACCTACGAAACCTATAGAAAAATGTCTGCTTTGTACTTTCATTTGTTCACATAATAATTATTAAGTGGCATTTTCATTAATTTGACAGGAAATTTGGCAGCTGCCAAAAGCGAAAAAATTTAGTAGTTTTAGATTTAGATTTAAAGAATTCTATATCTTTTTCTTTAAAAACTACAATGTCTTAAAAAATTACAAAAAACATACTTGTAAAATTTTTAATTTGGCACTGATTTTGGCAGCTTCCATAAGAATAAAAAAAAAGAAATGAAAATTTTATTTTGGCAGATCTATTATCTATTTTAAAAGTAAATATTTAAAACTAAATTGTGCGAATCTGAATACATATATTTGTGACCTGTAAACAGATTTTAATTGAAAAAAATGGATATTTTTTAATAAAAAATCAATTTTGGATACAAATTTAAAAAATTGTAACTAAAGATCAAAAATCCGGCTGAAGAATTTAAAAACGAACATTAAAAAAAAAATAAGAATAAAAATAAATTCTTAGCTCTACAGCGATTTTTCACCCACCCCACTGCGCAACGGACTGACAGAATGTTTGTTTGCATAGATGATATTAAAATATCTAGGTAGGTATGTTGTACCTTGAAATGAGTTTTGCTTCTTTACTTCTTGGGGCTGGGCCCAGCAATATCAGCAGTGTAGACTCCAGGGGGATTCACTTGCTATTTAATTATTGAAGATCACAACTGCACCTTTTTTATATAATTTTTATACTTGAGACGTTCTTTTTTTTATCACTATGGATATTAATAACAAATTGAAAATAAACAAAAGAAAGAAATTACAACTAACAGGTATAAGTATTTGTTGATTTAGATGGCAATATTTGATATTTATGAATATAAGTCATTTCTATTTATTTACTAAAATGGCACTTATATTGTGCAATAAGTACAATAACGCAATATTTACTTTTGTGCTTGTCAAATAGCATCAATAATTTCGATAAACCAATTAGGTTTTTTATTTATAAATTTTATTATTTTTATTTATTTATAATAAAATCTGCAGAGGTTATCTGCAAAGTTTAAATTTAAATGGCTTTACAAACGCCATTTAAGAGCGTCTGTATTATTATAACTACAAACTATAATCTAGAAAAGTTGCAACTGCGCGGAACTGGATTTTTTTTAAATTCACCAAGAGAATCGCAAAAAGGCAAAAATATGTTTTCAATTAGATTGGAGTTAATTTTGTACCTATATGAACTAATTTGGTATCAACTTTAATACAGATACAACATATGAGGGGCATAAAACTGTAAAACATAGTAAATATGAAAATCAAATGTGTATGTAGAACGAAGACGAAATTGTTCATCCATATAATATGTGTTAGAAAGGACACTAAAGGAAATCTTGTTTTCTACACTTCAATCAATGTATTATTTCTTATTAGTGCTTAAATTCAGGTTAGTCCTGTCGGCCTCTTCTCTTTTTTAAAAAACTCAAAAAACTGTAAACAAAAAGCAGCAACATAATACAAAATAACGTAACGTTTATTTATAAATAAAATAATACAGACAATAAATCATTAAAATTATATTAAACCAGTTTTTTATGCGTTTCAATGGAGGTTAACCAAATATTTAGTCCATTAAAATTAATAAAGGAGTTGCTTAATTAAAATCATTGAATTTATCTGTATGATAATTTTTGTTAATGGAACATAAATAACATTAATTGTACAAGCGGAAAAAATAATTATAATTAATAGCAATGCAAAAAACTTGAACATTTATTTGTGTGTTAAATGTTGAATCATCTGCTAGATCAGGCGAGGATTTTATAAGATCGGGTCAGGCAATCACATACGATTTCGTGCAGACACCGAAAGATTAGTATAAAAATTATTGTTGGCCTGTGTTTTTGAGATTGTTGGGTAACGTGCACTTTGTTGATAGTTGAGGTTAAGATGTAAATATTTTTAACGTATTTTTAAAAGTGGAGTTTGATGTTATTGCCAAAAGTGTAAAATTTCAATTCTTTGAACATAGTTGTAGACAAGCATGTGCGGAGGCGCCACATTTTCAAACGAAGGAATGATTTCTTCATCAATTTCGTTAAATTAATTGCCTAAATAAAGTCAAATAAAACTAAACGTTGCTAAAACGCAATAATATCCGACCCGACTGATATACCACATTAATTCTGAATGAAAGATCCATCCGATCCGATTAAAACTCTCGAAGGCGAAATTGACTACATCCTCAAGACAGTTCATGTGCGTTCGTCGCGTTGAGGTGCTCCCTTTTTTCTTTATTTCTCCCCGATACGTACACACTGAAAGGCGGCTTGTTAACGAATAAGAAGTGATCGGCCGATGAAAGGAACAAAAAGTAAAATTATGACTTCATCTCTTGATCGGGACAAAGACCACCGGCTGCTAACAAGCACAAGACATGCCTGATTACAGCCCACGGCCGTATTCACGCAACAATCATCCGTAAGATTATTCATAACTTTATTAGTGCAGCGTTTGAAAATTACCCGGTACATGTTTGTTTACTACACTTTATTTATAAGTACGTGCTCTCGTGTAGGTAAATAGGCGGATTATAATTTTTCAGCATTTGTTTTAGGTGCCGCTTTCAGTGGCGGCTCGACGGACTGTAATGAGCAAATATATAATTTTCGCATTTTGATTGGCCAATTTTTAATTTGGTGCAATATTACCAGATGGTTTACATTTAATTTACTTAACAATCATCAATTTAGAATGAAATTCAGAATTTATGTCATGCCAACTAGTTGTTTTAACAGATTCGACAATAATTTCAAAAGTTGTTTTCATGATTTCTGCGTCCAACAGCTTTATAATTACATTGGATATTTTTCTTATTATCATGCTTGTATGAAACCTGAATAAAAATGAAAACAGTTTAATAATTAACTAGAGTGATAAAGGAAAGCCGCATTTTCCTGAGAGTACTGAATCAACATAATTACAACTAGAAAATTAAGAAAAATGCAATACGATGAAGAAGAACACTGGTCCATCTCTACAAATAGTAGAATCAGATAAGCAAATCGATAAAATCAATCAATTATTAAACGTACTGCTATTTCTATTTAATCAACACCAGAAGGCATAAATGATCCATCAGAATTGACGAGTTGCAGTATTTTTATTCATTGATTTATTTTTACTATTTGAAGTTGTACAACACTTGTAACGAAGTGATTTTTCCAATCAAGGAATGTTCATTTTTGCTTTAAATATTACCGTCACTTGGGTACACCCTGCCGCTGTTTTTTAGTAAGTAAGTTCTGTTCTAGTTAAGTTATTAATGATTATTAAAAAGTCCGCTGGTAAACAAGCAACCAGGTAATTAATTGATTAATTTTCGACAATCCCCCGTATAATTAAAATCCGAGAATTATTATAAATAATGGCCGAGTTGGAAATAAAAATCATTCGTTACTAAAAATGTTAATCCGTATCCGTTTTAATTCGTTTCTTTTTGCAACATAGTATAGAAATTAAAAGTAACTCATTCCCGGTCATATACGTTCTGAGTTGATGCGCCTAATTGCATAATCCGCTGGACCTCTGCAAGTTACGCCGGGTTGTGCATCCGAGTCCGTCGTTTAAAGTCGGTGACCGCCTCTCTTTTAACACGACATATAGCTACGTCAGAAAGGTGATAAAATGCCAAATGGCACTCCAGTCGAGAGCAGATCCGATTTACCGCCAGCAATTGAAGATCAATCTGAAGCCGTCCATATTTCCGTACCGCCGCTCCGAGTTTTAATAGTAAATTTCTTTGAATATAATATTGGTAAGAATTCATCGTAACCTGCTACGTTCTGCAGGTACTGCCTTCAGTTAAGTATAGATATTGAGAGGTCTGATTTTCCGTGAGTATCGCCGTATATTGCTACCAAAGTAAACTAGAGCTAATTCATAATACCTCCGTTGGTTTATTCTTTTTATTATTGCATAAATTGTACACCAACTGATCAGATTTTCTCGCTCGGGTGATCTGAGAGGTTTCCATGTACAAGGGTTTCCGGAAAACCCACTGTAATTAGAAAAATCATTCCTAAATGTGCATCCACTGATTAGATTTTCTCGCTCGGGTGATCTGTGAGGTGTCAATGTACCAGGGTGACTAGAAAACTTGCTGTAAATAAAATAACCGTTCAAAATAATAGCTCTACGTTTGTGGCAGTAGTTCGCCGTATTTTCAATTATCAGTCAAAGACGTTAATATTAACCGATTGTCCGCCGTTTCCAATAGGATGTATTATAATACATCCTATTGGAAAGGTCCGTTTGCTTGTCGTACACAGTAAGGTATTAATCCAACGTATCCGAAAATTCCGCCGTAAAATCGCGTAAAGACCCTTGATTGCCAGCTTGACTTGTTTTTAATCATTTTGAAATAGTTTTATACACACTCGACTGTACAGTCGTGGAGGTTTTAGAGTAAATTAGTCTGTTTCCAATTACTGCTGAATACATACGTTATTTTAAAGAGGTAAAATTCACGAGTTATTATTTCTGTCATTTATTTCTGATTAACCCGTTTGAGCAGCATGATCGAAATCCATTAGATAGATCTCCAGCTCCGACCTCTGGCTATTCCGTATCTCCGCTGTTTCGCTATTCAGGGTTGTTCTCCCAATTAGGAGAGCCAAACAGTGTTGTTCTTTGCACTTAAAAATTAAAGGACTGGCGCCCGAGATTTCCGTATAAAAAGATTACGTAAGTATATTGACCGAAAGCACCGTAATAAATAGGCACCATTACACACTGCAAAGGGCGGAGATTTAAAAACTTTTCTCATGGTATTACCTACGTCTACAGTAAAATGTTCCCATGAAACTATTTTCCACAACACCACAGAGTTTAAGGTGAATTTTCTTTTTCATGGTGTCCCCAATATTGCATCTTGTTAGTCCTTTCTTTAATGACCTGTCTTACGATGTGTTTTTGGATAGTCTGTTAACTCTTCTTGATTTCTTCCTTGACAGAAGCTTCACTTCTTCTGTGCAATTTTTTTCCATCGCTGCAGTTCCTTCGTCATCTATTTCATCTTCATCGAGCACATTTGGGACGTCTGGTACGTTCTTGATCATTTCTCTGCCAGTATTGACTCTGGTAGTTGCTAATGTGACGGAACTTCTAACTGACGTAGATTTGGTAAAATACTGGCCCTTCAGATACTTAGATGAAAATAAATGGATATGCAGACTTCGTACAAAATTGTTGAAAAAGTTATTAGAGCAATAATTTGACATTGTTGTTTCAAAATGGCGCACATAGAGGTATAAAATAAATACAAAATGATTATGAAATGAAATGTAAAGAAACGAAAAACAAATAAATATGGAAATATAATTTATTCATAGTTTTATTTACATAAATAACAATGCACATAAATAACCCATCTGATACCAATCCTATTATGAAGTAACCTCAGATACTTCTGCAAACGTTTCCTGTAAAATTTTCTTCTCCATCGTTCTCGTACGATTCGATTATCCTCGTTTCCAGATTAGTTACAATACAATTAACATTTCGGATTACCATATAATAATAAATAGTTTATTAACCTTTGATCGATTATAATTATATTTTCAAAGAATACAAAAATAAAGTGAATAAACATGTTCTTTATTGATGAAAAGAAGACAAAACAAAAGAAACAGAAATAAAAGAGTATGCAGAGAGATAACACGATCGAGTTGTGTGGTCAGTGCGGTGGTTCTTTTCAGTGAGATTGCGCTTTTTCATTAGTCGCAAGGCCGATTATTGCCAAAGGCTGTTAAAGACTTAACATCTCTCAATTTCATTCGGCTTATTTAATAAAAATCAGACCGAAAGACGATAAAATTCTTTAATTGATACTGGAAAATAAAAACGGCAAGAATTTAGAACACAACGTCAAGTCATCTGCAGAGGCGTAGGTACTCATTATGAGACCACCTGTACGTTTTAAATAAGCGAAGAATTGCTGGATAATCAACAGGTAATGTTGATAATAGGAGTGCAAAACGACACCTACCTTCGGGGAGACGTTGTCGACTAATAAATAAATGATGACAAGAACATCGTGGCGCATATTCTATTATACTATTTTATATGATTAGGAAAAATGCCACCATGGGAGAAATGATTAATTGTCGCATTAAATCATAACTTACTACTTGGACAGTTCTATTTATCTCGCTCAGAAGTGCACATATGGGAGAAAACTAACATTCTGAGAATAGCAATAATACACGGATTTTCAATTAAAATCAATCTAAAGTGCTACTAACCAGATGAATCGTTACGAAGGCTGGAAGAGGTTCCAGCATCCCAAGTTTCTTGATTATTGACATATATATGTCTGTTTATAAAGCATAAACAAATAAGCAAGTTCTAGGTGTGTAAAGATGTCGTAAAATCAAACAAACTTATAGGGATCGTAAACCATATCGATTAACAAATGGAACGACTAAATCAGTGATAATAAAACTGGTGTAATAATTACTTCAGTCTTGACTTGATCTTTTTGTCTCACGTTGCACACCTGTTGCGTGCAGTCGTAATGCTGGCAGCAATCTAACTACGATTTAGTATGGGTAGGTAACGTGCATTCATACTTGGTGATCTCTAAACTGGTTCTTGTCTATTTTTATCGAACTCTTAAGATTGTTTTTGCCCAAGACTATTTAACGAAGCATTGTCTCAAAGTAATTTTTATGTTCATAAGGGACCTCATCATTAACATTTTTAGTTCCAGAAAATGATTTAATGGGTTACTCAGAAAAACGTCTTTGACATTAGAATCTTGCAATGGAATAAGAGTCACTATTAAACTAATTTCACTTCGCTAATAATGACTCCATAAAAAGACGAAAGTAATAATGCATTGATTTATTGGCGTCAATTAAATTTTGTTTGGAAAATATTATAATTTATAGAAAACGTACCACACTTAATGTACTACCTACTTTGTCATTTCTAAATGAATTAAAATGTACTACAAAACGAACGGTCGAGCTGAATCAAGAAAGCAACAGGTGTGTAAATTCTTAGGAAATTACTAATCAGCAGTTTATTTTTAGTTTTACTACAAATAAATACGTTTATTTAATAGGTGCCTTGGATATTAATAGCTTTAACAAATATTAAAATCGAAAATGAAAGCAAGGACATTTTCAATTCCTAATCGTGTGAATTTGTTCCTTTTAAGGTGACTCGCAGAATTTTATATCCAAGTAACTACGTAAGACGTGAAGCAATACATTTTATTTTTTAAAAGTACAATATTATTTAGCTCAGAATTAATCGCTGGCTAAAAGGTTCAATTTGTATAGAGCAAAATTTGTGCAAATGAAAATAAAGAACAAATTAATATAATTTTGTTTTTAATAACTATTCAACGATAAACTTCCTTGCGTAGATAGTGTAGATACATTACGACGACCTCTTATGTGGCGATTCATTATTAGTAAAAAGTATTTTGCGTCCTGCAAAGTGCATATTGTGTTTGACCACAACCTCAAAACCAAACGTTCTGGTTAGCTGTTTATAAGGTTACGGGAAGTTGTTGGAGAAATTGTCTGCAATCGTTAAGAATGAAATGAATAAAATTTAGTTCATAAACAACTAATTTTCGTTTTGAAACCAAAGAGCTCTGGAGGGTGGAGGGCTGGTACGGAATATTTTAATTCCTCTCCAGTTATCACTGAAAAATGTAAATTTACTTTAGCTTCGATTTGTGAGAACAAATAAAAGGTAATATAATTACTAAATCTGGTGAAAGTTTGCGAATGATAAATTAGGGCAACAAGAGCGTTGCCACACCAGAGGGAAATATCGAGATTGCTGTTTATTTCAATTAGGACCCACCAGCAAATATTTGTCAGTTAAACAGGTTTCGTGTATTAACATTTCGAATATATTTTCTTTTATCAACTTCGCCCATAACGTGTCAAGTGCGATGAACAATTTTTGTTGTTTTATTCAATAATTTTCTTCCTTCTATCGGTTTCCTCCGGATTCACCAATTAGGTATTTGTATAGTAACCTCAATAAAAGCTAATTGAATATGGCGTTTTTATTGGGTCTCGGCTTCATAGTTATTGAATAATTTTTGGATATTGGCATCGAACAACTCAATTATTACTCGTAACCAAGTGGCCGCTTCTGAACTCGCGGTTCAATTTAGTTCTAATAAAGCATAGACGCATATATATTTAATAAAACTAACTTACGTCTATAACAAGTGAGGATTATTTGTAAAGTGTTTCCAACATTAGATATACCTATTACCAGGGTTGGACTGAGCCGACGGGCTTTCTAGCGAATCTCCGAAATTTTATTTTTTATAAATTGTAAGACAAAACATTGGGCCGAATCGTTACTTTAATTTTAGATTTCAAGCGACGACTTACATTTTGCTTTTATGCTACTTATAACATAATCATAATAAAATATAGGTTATTCAAACAAAATTTTAGAACCGATATTGCACGTGAACAAAACAATTACAATAAGGAGAAATTCCCTATGTCATTTTATAATATGTGTTTAAGCTGAGAAAAAAGTTTGTTTGACAGTAAATCATCGAATATAAAAAAAGTTCCTTTCAACGAAACAGCTCTTTATCACACATCGAAATCAGAAAAATTCACGAAGCCATCCAGTTATTATTTTTTCGTTTCAGTATCTCTTTAAACGTGAATCTAAATACTTTTTAATCAATTCTAGCATGTTTTTAATTTCTGTACTAATTTATACTGTTTTTAATATAAAAAGTTTCCATTCATGGCACGGTTTGTTACTACGTACAGACCTCTTAACCTTTAATAAAACGTGGTCAGATAAGAGAAATATGTCTTTGTTTTGTGCGGCTTCGTTTTGGAAAAACGAAACGTTTGGTTTTCAGATTTTTTCAACAAATTTGAGGAATTTTCGAACCTTTGCTAAATCCGGGATTCCTTGTATGTAATATAAAAATTAATTTCACTTATTTTATTGAAGCAAGTAGGAGTGATATCAGCAAACTTCTGTTAAGTTAGTGAACTTTGGATATTAGCTTTTTTATTTCTTAATGTTTTTGTTAATTACGTCGATGTCCTCATGCTTTTATGACGTAAATACAGCAGATAAATAATTACAAGTAATTATTTCTATAACACACACATATTTTACTGAAGTATAATTAAACCGTGGACATTATTTTGTTCTAGTTGCAATATCTATTTAGGTACAATAATATTATACTAGTTCGCAAGCGAGAGCTCCTTTTCGTAACGTAAATTTATAATACGAAGTATTGTCTAAAAGTTATTTGTGACATCTTTCAGTTTTTTCTTTCTGTTCTTATTTGGGATTTACTGCCACACTTCTGAACATTACCCAGACAATCTAAAATTTATCTGGATTTTTTTAAAAGTCACAGGCGTAAAGGTTATTTTTTTTTTTATAATTGAAAATTCAGCTCTACAATTTTTGGACCATTTTTAATTTAACCCGTGACGCCTCATAATGAATGTGTTTGGGTTATGAATTATGATGGAATGACCACACAACAGTAGTTAATTTGTTGTTTGTCTTTTACAAGTTGGCATGCAATTCGTGGCGATCAGACAATGAAGTAAACACATATATGAAGAACTTACCAGTGCATTGGTGTCTCATGAAGTATGGATAATTGTCCCAGAAATACATTGTAAACATTATACAATAATGCCTAGATCTTCAGTTTCTTGGTATTATGTGCTTGTAGTGATTGCTGAAGGAATCCAAGAGAAGTCAGCCAATATAGCAAGTCACTTGCCGTTCAGTGTTAAGAACACAAATGTGCTTTTAATAACACGTTGTAGTTCCTCTAACTGAAACACAATCCAGCTTGTTGTTCAAGAAAATGGATCAAACGATAACCACGTCAGGGCCTGTAAAAGAACATAAATAATAATAGTGGAAACGTACTGGAACCATAATTTAGACTTTTAGTGAAATATTGATTTTTAGTTAGTAATTTGTGACACTTTGCACTTGATAAGACTTATAACATTTTTACGAAAAAAATTAATAGTGGACTTACATCCCTTTTATTGGCAGTTCTAATTGTCATTGTTTACTGTAATTTTCTAGCTTTTTAAACACATAAATATGTGAACGTTCTGTCCTTGTTTTGCACATCGACTTTTCCTGTAATAACTCAATTACAGAAATTATACATACTGATGTATACAATTGACTGATATGGAGATGTTTTGTATTGATGAGAAATGATAAAACAATAATACAAACTTTGATATAAATTGCTAAATACTACCAGCTTAAACTTCTGACTTCAACAAAGCGATTGAAAGCAATTTGAATTGATAGGTAAAAATCGGCTTAGCAATCAGCTGATTTTCAAAATATTATCTGGTATAAACTCTTAAATTAAGTAAATTCGTCTAATAATCGACACACCACAGAGCTCGATAACGTATACATACATATATCTGATTTATGAGTTTATTTAACCTCTTGTAACATCCATTACTATGTTTCATAATTGATTAAATCTAAATCCTTCGGTTTGTATTAATATACGAGATGTTGTAATTTAAGGCAGTGTTATCTAAGAACCCGACCCTGAACAAGTTAGTTAAATTTATTGTGTGTTTTCGAGAATATTGAACATTGTTTTGTGTTTTTGTTACGAACGGAGGAATAGATAGCTGTTACTTTAACAAGATTCCATCTATTTTGGATATAATATAGAATATACAACCCTAATTTTATTAAAGGTATTTTTTAACTTACTCACTATTTGATCAATATTAATTCGGTAGGATAAGGTAGAAGTAACGTTAAAAGTCATATTGGATATTCGATTGCAGTGCGAGCTACTTCACAAATCAGACAGCATGGCGACACGAGCCAGATGAAGTGTAGAGAGGGAACATTTTATGTGTTATTGCAGTTATACTTGTTAATAAACGGTTATTAATGATTCATTTTAGACAATAAAAATAGTTCTTGCATGTTTAAATTTTGTTTATAAGTTTTTTTTTAATTAACCTGGGTTGATATTTGAAAATTATTTGAAAATCGATAACTACTGTGAAAGAAGAAAAATATATAAAGCAGCACCTGTGGCAGCGGTGATGAAAGTCGCAACTAAAAAAATAAAAAGATGATATTAAAGTTAATTTATTCTGCAATATTTTGTTCAGTGGAAATCTATATACCAGTATTTCCAGTGCTATACAACAGTGTTATACTCATAGATAACACAGGCACACACACGAAAAAAGTGGTCTGTTCTGCTGTTATTTTGACTAGACCAAGTTATCTTTATGTATTTTGACGCGCTGAATTCGAATCCGGAATCAAAATTGTTCCATTACCGTCCAGTTTATTAATTTTGGAAAACTACCCTTAAGTTAGGAAAATTCCTCTGTATGGGTCGCCATAGCATTCGGTGTAATCGTGAAAACCGATTGGATGCAATTGGGAAATTATGTCTTTACGTATTTGGATGCACCCAGTTCGAATCGAAAGTGCTCCATCGCCGTTTAGTATTTTTTTTTCAAAAGCAAGTAACGTCCTGTATTTCCCGAAAATTGCTATAACCATTGAATAAGGAATGAACAAGATACGCGATGCAAATGGTAAAGTGCGAAGCCAATTCTGGCGGCGAGATTCTCAGTAAGTTGCTGGCATTCCTGTGATTCACGTAGTATGCTTTTGACGAACCTGTGTGTGTCGTGTCTGATTTTGTCATTTATAATCTAGTGGTAATAAAAATTGAATATTCAGGTTAATTTTAGTTTAAAATTATTACCGTAGTGTGTTCCCTCTGCCAGCCATTTCTCAACGTTTTAACCGTCACATAATTTTAAACTAAAATCAATCTAAACATTCAATTTTTATTACCACTAGATTGACTAGATTATAAATTATATAAAACCAGACACGATACAGTTTTATCAAATGCATACTAAGTGAATCACAGGAATGCCAGCAACTAGAATCTCGCCGCCAGCCTCACACTTTACCATTTGCATCGCGTATCTTGTTCATTCCTTAATCAATACTATAACTTAGTTATTCTGTGCCTATAGAGAGACGAAGATTAATGAACGATGTTTCTTGCCACGTAAATATACAGGGTGTCCCAAATTGCTTGATTTTGGCTGGTTTTCCTATTTCCAGACCAGGTAGAGAAAAACTGACATATGAGTCTAGACATTTTACAGATTCCGAAAAACTGTCAACTTTTTTATTTGTGGATATTTTTTCAAACGGTTAAAACTTTCTACATGCACTTTTTGTCGTAGAATAAGATGCAGTTGTCAAAAAAAATATATCGCTTTTCGATTGTTTGATATCAAAGCTAACTTTGTGGAAACCATAGTTAGCTTTAACTTTAGAAAATAGGAAAAAAAATAAGCTTTCCAAAAATATATATGCCAAGATATGTCTAGTCATCCTTGCTGCCAATATAACACATATCTCTTTAAAAATTACATTTCTTAACATTAAAAAAAGTTTTTCGGAATCTGTAAAATGTCAATTTTTGCCAATATCTCGGAAACGGTTAGAGATATCGAAATGTGGTTTTCACCAATCGGCGTTCCACAAAAATCGAGCTAGACTCATATGTCAGTTTTTCTCTACCTGGTCTGGAAATAGGAAAACCAGCCAAAATCAAGCAATTTGGGACACCCTGTACACTTACTTCTTTTTTCTCTTCCAACGAACTCTCTTGTATTCGAATAATCTACGCAGCAGTTTTCTTTTTATTTTCCTTTCATTCTGCTTGGTTTCCCTTTTTAGCGTTCAACAGAAATCTGTCATCGTGTTAATATCCCACCTTCCTTGGCATCGTATCTCCATTTCACTTATATCTTGATGAAATCTTTCTCGCTATAGCTCCTGAGATTTTTAGGAAAGTAGTCAAGGTGAGAGTGTAAAAAGTGCAATTTGAGATTCATCAAACAACCCAACTGTTTGAAATTTTCCAATAACTTTTCAACTAAATCCTGGTAATCCTCACTCTTCTCATTTCCCAAGATTGTGAAACTTTTTTGAAACTCAGCCATGCTGCTTTTTCAGCATCATTCATTTTTGTGATCATTAATTTAGCATCATTTATTTCGGTAAACTTCTTTCCTAAATAAGTCGATATCCTTGTAAAAAGCTTTGGCGAACTGTTTCACGAGACCAAATTTAATATGAAGCGGTGGAAGCAGAATATTTGATGGATCAACGAATGGATTATTCAACAGTTGGTTTGTTTGATGAATCTCAAATTGCACTTTTTACACTCTCACCTTGATTAGGTACTTCCCGAAAACCTCGGGAACTATAGTAAACAACAAGGAGAAAGATTTCATCGAAATATAGGTAAGTGAAATGGAGAGTTAATACCATGGAAGGTGGAATGGCAGATTTCTGTGGGTCGCTAAAGAGAGAAACTAAGCAGAATGAAAAGAAAAGAAGGAGAAACTGAAGGAGAAAAAAAAACTGGAAGGTGAAGGAGCAATTCTGATTCCAGATTCGAATATAGTCCGTCAAAATACATAAAGATAAGTTGGTCTAGTCAAATGAACAGCCCATTTTCTTTTGTGTGCCTGTACAAAATTTTTCATAAATTTTATTTTTGAGAAGCTCCTGGAGGAGTCATAAAAGGTGTATTTTTGAATATTATATATTAGAGAATTAATTAGAATATTAGAATTAGAGTCTCTTCGCCCCTAGAATTCTTGGTTAATATTGTGACAAAGAAAAAGTTGACTGAGCTGACTAGGCAGCAAACGAGTTTGTTTTCCACCAGTTACTTATTTTATATTATAAATTCCCCAAAACTGAATTTTCAAATTTTCTAACCGGTGTATTTTTTCCAGATGAGTCACCGATCATCAAAGAGTGTAAGAAGCACTCAGGCAGTTTGGGTGTGCATGGCCCTCGCATTGGTCCTCCAAATAACCACCGGTAGCCCGGCCAACAGGTCGCCGGCGCTACTCACACATCATCTCACCAAAAGGTCGTTCTTCGACTTACAGTGCAAAGGAGTCTACGACAAAAGCATATTTGCCAGGGTGGACCGCATCTGCGAGGACTGTTACAATCTCTTCAGGGAGCCCTCAATCCATTCACTATGCAGGTAAGAAGAGTAATATACTTTTTTAACTTCTTAATTTCAAATTCAGATCAACTCTGATCTGTAGTATTAAAAAAATATCTTTAAGATGAACGTATATTTCTTGAGTTGTATAAGGGATTCACACTTCAGTGAAAATATTGAGTCATTAGTGAACAAACTTGTGCGCGTTGGTGTTTCAACAATCGAGAAATTGTGCCATAATTATGACACATCACCAATAATTTTGTCGGCAAAAAATATACAATGGAGGTGGGTGGCACTTCTGTGAAAATCGGAATTGAAGACAATTTGCTAAAAGCATCCATATTTTTTTTTTATATACCTACTTCATACTTTTGGTATTAAAAATTTAAAGTGTTAATGGGATTTGTTGATTTGTAATAAAACACTTAGATTATTCGATTAAAATGTTTATCCTATAAGTTCATTTGTCTGTTTGAAGCTATTTGGAACTAAAATCTTTAATAGGAAGAGGCGGAAGAGCGGAATTAGGAAGTCCTGAATAATAAGAAATTAGAGTTTTTTTGAATGATTGCATTTTAGTATTATAAAGTTTTACAGTCAAATATGATCTTATTTTTTGGAAAATTGTTATTGCAGGCTGGGGAAGGGGTAAAAAATCCAAACATGTCGCCTTAAAATTGAAATTAAATGGGAATTTCGGGAGCTGCAGAGCAATTATAGAAATCGAGATGTGGAGGCAAAAGTGATTGGTTTTTACTTCATAAAATTGTTGTTTGCAACGCTAGAGAAAATTAGTGGTTGTTCTATGAGAAAAGTCAATTTGTTCGATTAAATTTGCGGCTGGCGTAAGCATAAATTACCATTTCGCAAGGTTCAGTTACTTTTATGTTTATAACCTAATGTGACCTAAAACGTGTCCCACATTGTAAATTCTACGTATACTACCTACAAAATAAAATCAGTCTGAAAGTCGTATTTATTTAACATCGAAATTCCCCGTTACTACATGCTTATTCTACACTTATATGTTCTTCCGAGCCATTCCACGAACAAAATAATTATGAATGATATTATGAATGTTTCTTATAAGATCATTTTTCTTACTTTACAAGGCCATTGATGTTGTATTTTTAAACCGACAGATACCATATGTTTCTAACTCTGCAGAACACCTTTAGTATGTTCATGTATTTATTAGCAAAATTCCCAGTATGAACTGTCTACATATTTTACTATAAATACCGGCTAGTTGTAACCAAATAAAATAGTAAAATTAACTAGAAACCGTCGAGGCATTTCCGGATTATTTCGACGATCAGCGTTTTAGGAAATTTGGAATGTCGTAACGAAATCTGTAATCAACGACATTCATCTGTGAGTCATTTTTTTTAAATTATTTCTCATGCCACGTTTTGATGAAATCTATTCCGATAATACAATTACAAATCGTAGCATTATTTTTTAATTATTGTTATTTTGAATATCTTACAACTGCCGGTATCTACCTAATTTTTAAAATACATTTTAATACCTGTTTTTGCTTGCATAATTCTAATTCTTTACTCCATCCATTGAAAAAAATGAATTAAATTGAAAGAAAATGTAGCAAGAAAAAAGTATAGAAAACCAGTATGAATTTATTGGTAGACAAAAGCAGGGTGGAGTAAACCAGCCCGGGAAACCCATTAGGCCAGCCCCGTTCTGTTACAACATCAAAAGAAATGTTTGCAATATAGTTGGTACCTAAATAGGATTTTTTTATTCGTTAAAAATAAATATCGGACCAGCCCCAAAGCCCCCAAAGCGACCGGCCGTCTGGGAATTCTCCCATCCTCCCCTCTTAGTGGAACAAAAGTGACTTTTTTTGTTCAAGTTAGTCTGCAGGTCTTAATAGGTACTTAAGCAATCGGAAAGTACTTTTTTTGAAACCTTCGTTTTTTAATTGCCTATCGATCTGCCGAGGTAGATTTTCGATTTTTGGCCCTAATTTTTTAAAATTTACCAAAGAAATTTGAATTTTCATCAAAAGAGGTGTTTTTTCTATAAATATCACTTTACTTTACTTTAGATTTTTCACTAACTTTTCAAAAATGTTCAAATGTCTTTGGATATTTTTGAAAAATTGGGATAAAGATCGAAATCTAGCTCGACAGATCAATAGGCAATAAAGAAGAGGATTTAAAAAAAAAATTGTCGTGATTACTTAAGAAATACTGTAAAGCGATATTTACACAAAATAGAGACGTTTTTTGATGAAAATATAACTGTCTGTTTTCAAATCAGTCTGCAGGTCTTGATACTTCAACAATCGTAAAGTTTTTTTTGTAAATATTCGCTTTTTAATTACCTATTGAGGTAGATTTTCGGTTTTTGCCCCTAAATTTTCAGAAATTTCCAAAGAAATTGGATAATTTTTGAAATGTTAGTGGCAAACATCGCGCTCGACAGATCGATAAGCAATCAATAAATGAAGAATTCAAAAAAAAATGTGATTACTTAAGAAACACGATCTGTAAAATATTTACACGAAAAAGACATTATTGGATGAATATTTAAACTTCTTTGGAAAATTTTGAAAAACTAGGGGCAAAAATCGAAAATCTACCGGATCGATAGGCAATTAAAAAACGAAGATTTAAAAAAAAGAACTTTCCGATTGCTTAAGTATTAAGACCTGCAGATTGATTTAAACAAAAAGTCACTTTTGTCCCACTGTGCGCCCCTGGACAAAAGTAATCATTTGGAAATATGTTATTTTAAAATCTAAGTAAAGAATATACTTCGTAAGCACATTGTTTTCAATTCCATATTAATGCGCCATTTCGTCAATTTTCAACTTTTTTTTCATGTTCACCAATATGGAGCAGTAGATACTATATCCTGTTCACTCATCCAAAATTATTGTTAATTTTACGGCCATTGTATCAATGATCATAACTAATAGTAGGAAAGCCCTCGACCAGGATTTTTGACATCATCGCAACACGAAGATTCTATTTTTTTTTTTTTTTTCATCAGTTCTGAGAGGCAGGTTGGTTCTAGCTCTCCTGAAAGTTCAGTCGAAAAAATCCTCCGAGGAGCGGAGCAAGTCTCCGAAGTAGTTTTTCGGCAAAATCGACGTTTATAAAAAATTCATATCTCGGCTAATATCGGAGATGGACCTAAAAAAAAATAGTTCTTCATTTTTCCTTCTTCTTGCCCGCCGTCCGGGTTCGGATTCTCTAGATCCAAAAGGAAAGGCTGTGGCGCGTTTCTAAAAGATACATGTTTGAAAAATCTCTAAAATTCGACAAAATCGCCTTTTTCAAAAATTCATAACTTTCTTAGGAGGCAAAATCGAAAAAAACGATTAGGATTTTCTAAATTACATCTAGTTTTCAAAAAATATACATATATACGCCGCCGGTCCATCTCGAAGGAGGCGCGAGTTATTAAGCTCGACCCGGATGCGTGTTTGGAGAGATTGGAAAAATTTAAAAAATTGCGAAAACACGAAATCTTTAAACGAAAAATCGCTACCGGACCGCCGTTCTGGTAAGAAATCCAAGGTAGAGGGTCCAACTTAGAATTACATCGTAAATCGCACGGTACCGCTGCGATTTTCGAGGCAGTAGGAGCGAAAGTAAAAGTGTAATATTGACGTTTTGACGAAAATTTTGAAGTTGGGTTAAAATTTGCAAATATCTTGTTCTCGCATCTCTTTCTAATCTGAAATCTCACAAATTTTACACAATCCTCCGACATGAGGTATTGAAACGTTAATAACTTTCTTAAATACTCGAAGGATCGCTACGAAATATAGCCTAAAAGATTTTCCCGACACGAAGACTCCTATAAAATACGCCGCCACGCGCCGACACTCGCCCGGAAAAAGCCTTTGAGGCGGCAAAGTGTACATAAAAAACTCACATGAAATTAGAGCGAGTCTGCCTGATCACCGTAAATTTCTTTTACCGACTGAAAACTATTTTCACCCTTTTCGCAACATTCTCTGGGATTCTCTTTCATAAATAAAACTTGTTTCTTTTGACCCGAATTAAACATTTTTCATGAAATTACCAGAGTCGTGATAATTCGAAATTTTGGTCGAGGGCTCTCCTACTATTTATAGTTATTAAGAAACAGACAAAAAATCAAAAGACAGAAAATTACTTTTGGCAAGTTTATACATTTAGAAAAGTATTAAAGTTTGTGTGGAAGTCTTTTAAGAACTGTAAAACGGGCATATCTGAAAAATATACAGATATCCCTTTGGGCTCCAGTTGTTTTATTGTTTTCTGAATAAAATATATAAGACCTAAAATATATATGATTTACCTCTCGTTTGGACATTGCAATGCAATTTTCTTCATAAACTTTAGTTGGATTAATAAAGACCCTTAACTCTTCTTTTATATAATCGACTATCAATAATGTATTTCATTATCAAGATAAACAATTAAATTATTTCCCAGCATTCTATTTTAATAACAGTTTGTTACTGTAATTATTGGCCTATATCCCACTTAAGCCTAACGAAAAAATATCCTATAACGGCCTTTTAAACATTCACAGAATATTTTTCAGGACAAAATTGTTTACGCCGATAACACTATATGGCATAGTTTATCACAAACAATTAAATTACAATTATTATTACCATTACCGCCAACATACTGATGTGATAAAGTCATAATTAAATTGATAATAAATATTTCAGATTCTGTACTTAGCAATTTACACGGCCAATAATTTCTTGTTTGTTTTATTTTTTTTTGGGTATTTGGGTTATTGCTTTTATTTTTATTTTATTTTTTTTTTACTTATTTTCTTCCAGGCAAAACTGTTTTACAACAAACATCTTCAAGGGATGTGTTGACACTTTACAGCTCTCGGATGAGTTAGAACAAATCCAGATATGGATAAAACAATTACACGGGGCGGAACCTGTGGTCTAGGTACACAAAAGCACGCTTTTTATTTTTTTTAACACACTAACCTATTTTTAATACCAGTTTCTAACCTCACCCTTTAATCACCCTTACTCCTCTTTGTTTACTGCTATTTTTTCCGTACGTTGCAAGGACTAAATATTTTTTGCTCCTACTTTTTCTCCTGTTTTTAATTTCAATTTATACGTTTTCTTTTATTTTTGCTCACTTCTTGAAATCATTTTTTAAGAAGGTGCTACGAACTCGTCAGGCATATTTTTTATAGGACAATGAGGTATTTTTATTGTTCGCATTTTTGTTTGAGAGTCGTTTTAATGGAAAACAGGTTTTAAATAATATTTTTCGTTTTTACTGAACGTCTTGTATGAAATTTTTAAGAGATTATGTATTTCTGTATATCATGCAAAGTCAGCGGAATTTTTAAGAATTCTACATTTTTTGTACTTTTCTAAGAATTTTTGAGCAACGTTTTCCCGCATAATATGTGCATGTCACCAATATTAATATTACTACTTCTTAATTCTTTGGATATAAACGTTAAGGAAACGATAATACCTTTCACTAAATAATGTTGAATTAAATTCACAGTGATATTTATATTTTTACTTCAAATGTGCTAATTTTACGGGTATACATTACCCTAAATTCACTATCAACACAAAGAATTTTTTAGTAGTAATATTCAGTCCTATTAACTTCACAATTATAAACTATGAACATTTTTTTGGCTTTTTAAATATTATTGTTAACTATACGTTTAGTCCACTTTAATTATTGTTTATATTTATAATTAATTAAAAATAAATTAAATAATGAACATATTATGAAAAAGCCAAAAAACTGTAATTTCTGCATGCAATATGGAAAGGAAGCTAATTTAAATTTTTCTGTTTAGGTCCGAATGTTTTTCCACCAAAATTTTCAAAGGGTGTGTCGAGAGCTTGTTGATGTTAGAAGATTGGCAAAAACTCAAAAAAATGATTGAGTATTTGGGAAAATGAATGTTTTCGAACGCCCATTGTCCTATGATTCTAGTCGTTAATTAAATCACCAATAGGCGATTAATGTATTATATTTTAGGTATTTTGACAGAATTTGTGAATCTCTTTTTCTACTTTAATTGGTCAATATTTATTTATTTGTATTTATTTGCAGTTAAAATACTTAGTCGTTTAGCTTGAGCTCCACGTTTTTCCACAATTGTTTGCGACCAAAGAAAGTAGAGTGATAAAAATTTCATGAAATTATTTTCAACCTTCTGGAAAATAATTACATGAGAAACTATTCAACATCACTTCATAAAAGTATTAAATTGTCCGTACATAAATATATCAGTAGGGCCCCTTATTTATTATTGTCACATAAAATATTGAGTTATTTTCAGCGGCTGGAAAAATAATTCAACATTTCTCATCATTATTTAATTCATTATCATTCTGATATATTTATATTTAAAATTATTTATTTACTTTTGTTGAGATTATTTTTTATTATTTTAAGTACATATTTATAATTTTGTCTTCAGAAAAAATGCGATATCGAAGCCAGTAAAACCGTACCAAATTTTATTTTTATTTTTATTTAAAAGCTAGGCTTTGGTAACTCACTTTTATTGAAGATTTTTTTTATGACATTCCAGTATCAGTATTGTATATGTAGAAGTTGTCATATTTATCGTACACCCGGTGCCTCAAATAGTATTCTAAGAACTTGATCAAACTTTCTTTTCTGTAAAAATAACTATTTTGCTACGTATTTGAAAACTTATTTAAATGTATTTTTATAACTCAAAAACTCAACTAACAGAATCGTGACAAAATATGTTTTAGTTATTTTTATAGTAAGAAACTGATTAGCATTTTATTTATTTATTATTATTTTTTTTTTTTGTGAAAGTCAATTTATACAAATGTTTATATGTATAACTACTTACATTATATACTCGTTATATAAATTTTATTGTTTTTGTTGGTATGTGTTTTATTTCCGCAGATACTGCGGTTTTAAAATGCATGTAAAATATTGTGTAAATTTTAAAAATTGTAATTGTTAAATGGCAGCTTCAAGTAAATAGTCTATTAAAATATTTTGAAAATTGCACTTTGTTTTAATTTTCCACAACCAGTATGAGGTATCCCTGACATGAAATAGTAGAATAAAAATGAAATTGGTAATGAATTTTCATAAATGATTATAAACACATAACCACAGAACTAGGCAACCATATACACACTCCTATAACATGTGCAGGAAGAACATAATGTAAGTCTGGTTGCCTATTTTTGGTCTCGTGATTTACGATCATTTATAAAAGCTGTCAACAACTG
This sequence comes from Rhagium mordax, assembly GCA_963680705.1. NCBI lineage: Eukaryota > Metazoa > Arthropoda > Insecta > Coleoptera > Cerambycidae > Rhagium > Rhagium mordax. The sequence goes on from OY796657.1 coordinate 15,186,085, forward strand.
TCAAATAAAGTAGATTCACCCTCCTCCCCACATTGATAGAGATTTTTTCTTCATTGTGTGGCCACAAACAGAATGGGAATTAAATATTAAACACTACCCAGTTCTATTCTTCAACTCATGGGGCAAGTTACCACACATCCAGTGGTTTCAGATTAGCGGTAAATGACAGCCTTAAAAGTGATATTATATCTTTCATCCACCATGAAAAAAAGTACGAATAAAGACCTTTACTTGTCTCTTTATTTTAAGAATTGACAAAAACATTTATATTATTAGCTCATGAATTTAAATGTTAGGAATTTTGCTGTTATACTTCCCGATTTTCTTGCAAGCACATACACTTGCTTCAGGTATATGGAGGAAAAAAAAGTGTTTTATATACCGGGTGTAAATGAAATTAGGCTCACCCCTATAACTTTTTTGTTTTTTCAGATATCATTTTGAAATTTTGGTAGTTGCAATAACAAGTAAATTTGAATTAATGCATGTTAAAATAATAATTTTAGCACTTCCGGTTTCATCGGAAATGACCGTAACATCTGATTTTTAAATGGAACACCCTGTATATTTTTACATTTTTTGATTCAAGGACTTATTCTGCATTGCATACGATGGTATCAACTTCGAGGAAGAAACATAACCTCAAACATTTTTTTAGGATAAAGGATAATCTAATTTGGCATCTAGGGAGCTATGACTGCTGAAAAACTTTTCTTTCTGAGCCGTTGAGTATTGGAAAAATAAAATCGTGATATTAAGTGAGCTAACTTTGCTTTTATAGCCATTTATCCATCTCGGAAATGGTTTTTTCGATTTAAGAATTTCTTTTTAAATGGAACCATTACACCTCATTATGCCATTTTAATAGAGATTGTCTTTACCTACATTTCGATAAAGAAGGAAGATAGGTAAAGAAAATCTCTATTAAAATGGCATAATGAGGAAATGAGGTATAATGATGCCATTTTAAAAAAAATACTTATATCGAAAAAACTATTTTTATTCGAATGTCTCAAAAAATGACGTTTCTCGGTCAGAAAACAAAAACGAAAGGTAGAACTTTTCTAGCTACTTCAAGTAAACGACCTGAAAAGACTTTTCAGGCCTCGGCCTGAAAAGTGACAGACAAAAAGATTAAGCGTTTTAGTTACCTACCTTTTAAAATGCTGGCCCTTTTTTTCTACTGTAAAATGGTAATGCACTTGTAAATAAAACTTCAATTCAAGCAATTTTAATTGAATAAAATAAGAGATTTCTGAATTTTATTTAATTCGATACTAATTTCAAGCAAACTGATATGACAGCAGTTGTGCAGTTGTTATTTATTAATATCTGGCCTTATAGTTCACAGCCGTCTACAAACAAACTTGAAAATTGTATCATTTGCGGGGTAGCAAAGTAAATCTAAAGAACATAATATTTTAATTTTCCCTATCATTTTAATATCCATATAAGCACATTCGAATAAAAAATATTGTATGTCACACAGACGAAAAACCGTTTTTCGGACTCCTACGAATTGCCAGCCTCGACTGCGTCTCGGCTGGCAATATTTCGTAGTCGCCCGAAAAACTAGATTTTTCGTTTTTCGTCCTTATGACATAAACTACTATTCCGTGATGTTTAAATGGCTATAAAAGCAAAGTTAGCTCACTTAATATCCTGATTTTATTTTTCCAATACTCGATGACTCAGAAAGAAAAGTTTTTCAGCAGTCATGGCTCCCTAGATGCCAACTTAAATTGTCCTAAAAAATGTTTGAGGTTATGTTTCTTCCTCGAAGTTGATAGTTGATACCATCGTAGGCATCGTATGCAGAATTAATCCCTGAATCCAAAAATGTAAAAATATACAGGGTGTTCCATTTAAAAAACAGATGTTACGGTCATTTCCGGTGAAACCGGAAGTGCTAGAATCATTTTATTAACACGCATTAATTCAAATTTACTTGTTATTGCAACTGCCAAAATTTCAAAATGATATCTGAAAAAACAAAAAAGTTATAGGGTGACTGGTGAGCCTAATTTCATTTACACCCGGTATACAGTGTGTCCCAGATTGGGGCCCGATGCATTGCTATCTCGTTTATTAACGGAGATGGAACGATGGTTAAATGGGGAAAGTTTTACAGATTTTAATGGCCATTTCGAATCCGTTTTCAAATTTTATGTAGCACCCATAGTTTTTGAGTAATTTTCAAAAAACTAAAAGATTGCTATTTTTTATTTCCTCCATAACTTATTAAGCATTATTTATGCAGGTTGGAAACTTGCACATTATTAGAACACTTTTTAAAAATACATCTAATAGTGATAGCAAAATTTTTCTACCGGCACTTGTTCTCGAGACTGACACATTAACTTTTGTTTTTCTTATGGGCGCCATATTGGATTTTTATTTGATTAAATAGCATTTTTTATGCGCTTTTCAACGATGTATCACAATCTGAAAAAATTCTATACTGAGGTAGCAACGTAATAGAAAAACAGGTTTTTTAATGGTAGGCTCTGAACAAAATTGGCAATTGTTCATAATATCTGTTTTCTCCTCATTAGAAAACCTTAGCGCCATATTCTTATTTAAAATTATTAATACCTACTCTTAAATAAACTAGTGAAACCAAAAAAATAACAAAAAGGAACTCTTAACAATGAAACTCAACAAAAATAAACAAAGTAACAACACAAAAGAAGAACAAAACCAGCAAATAATATAACTAGATTGCTAGATACAAGTTAAATGGTCAAAAATATTTAATTAATATCACTAGGATACGTTAAGTAGGCTATGCAAAATATGGTGGAAAACAAAACGTTTCCAATTAATTATTGTGACAATTCGTCAGAAAATTGTGCGTCGTTGAAGTATTTGAAGAGTTATATTATTTGCTGATTTTGTTCTTCTTTTGTGTTGTTACTTTGTTTATTGTTGTTAAGTTTCATTGTTAAGAGTTCCTTTTTGTTATTTTTTTGGGTTCACTAGTTTATTTAAGAGTAGGTATTAATAATTTTAAATAAGAATATGGCGTTAAGGTTTTCTAATGAGGAGAAAACAGATATTATGAACAATTGCCAATTTTGTTCATAGCCTACCATTAAAAAACCTGTTTTTCTATTACGTTGCTACCTCAGTATAGAATTTTTTCAGGTTGTGATACATCGTTGAAAAGCGCATAAAAAATGCTATTTAATCAAATAAAAATCCAATATGGTGCCCATAAGAAAAACAAAAGTTAATGTGTCAGTCTCGAAAACAAGTGACGGCAGAAAAATTTTGCTATCACTATTAGATGTATTTTTAAAAAGTGTTCTAATAATGTACAAGTTTCCAACCTGCATAAATAATGCTTAAAAAGTTATGGAGGAAACAAAAAAAAGCAAACTTTCAGTTTTCTGAAAATTATTCAAAAACTATAGGTGCTACATGGAATTTGAAAACAGATTCGAAATAGCCATAAAAATCTGCAAAACTTTCCCCATTTAACCATCGTTCCATCTCCGTTAATAAGCGAGATAGCAATGCATCGGGCCCCAATCTGGGACACACTGTATAGGCTGGTAAAACATGGCGTTCCCAGTTCCCATGCACATTTTTATGGAGTCAGTAAATATCTGCCGATATAGAGCCAGTATCGAATTATTATTCATGCCTTAAAATATGGATTGGATTCCATTCTTAAATACACATGAATTTTACTAAATACAACACTTCATTTTTAAAATGGTTAGACTATTCCCTACACAAAAATCTTTTCTTTCATTTTTATTTACAATAACGTTTGTAAAGAAAAGATCTGTTTTCTTTTTAATATAGGTTCATTTATTTCTCTCTATAGTAGGCCCAAAAAGAGTAGTCAGTAAACTCAGGGGGAACTAGTTGTGGTTTTCATCTCTGGTAGGCGGATAAAACTTGATATATTTTTCTCAATTATATGGGATTATATGGTAAAAAAAGCTGCCGCTTCTGTATTCCATAACAGCTAAATACTTTGAAGAATTGCCGGTGAATGTTTTGATTTACTGACTACTCTTTTTGGCCCTACTATAGGTACCTACTTGTAGCTTTCAAGAATAATTACAAATTCAACTAGAAATAATTTATTTTTTTAAATATACATATAACATAATATATTGTTAAATATCACAAATAAAATATAGACGAAAATAATATACACCTAGTAACACAATAATCACAATAAAACTAATACTAAAGTTGGGTTCAGCATTATCTTAGAAGTCCTATCATAATATCAATATCAACTATAAATGAGGGAGGATCGGAACAAAACCCTTTTGTTTCTTAGAACCAAAATTGGAATGGAACCTGCATTTGATAAATAAATGATAAAAGAAATAGACCCGGATCCACATATTTTTTAGCTCTTTTCCAATCTGATCGCAATTATTTTTTTCAATCAAGTTCAATTAAAACGACCCTCTGCTCCAGACATTAATTTTTATTGCAGGTTTTGACGAAACTGGTAACGTGAATTTTATCATTAGTGGGATTGGAATGGAATTGGAACTGTAACTTGTTTGGGCCCCTCTCCCCTGCTTATAACAAACAAGTTCATACACCTGTTACTTTTTTTAGAAAAAAAAAACATTAGACTGTAATAAAACGGATATGAAATGTGAAAAATTCATGCATTGTATTTTCAATGAAAAGACTTATATTGTTTAAATGTTATTTGTGGCATTTCATAAATTATTTCTTTCCTTTTCTTTTTTGGGATTTATTACCACATTCCTCGAGATTCCTATCCAAAAAATTCGATTTATCTAAAAAATATTCAAATTAACCAGTTTAAAACTGGGAAATAACCTCTACGCCTTTGACGTAATGTCAGAGGATCAGTTAGAGGGTGTTTTTTGACAACTAATAGGAATTAAATTAATACAAAAATACTGCGCTGACGTTTCGGAAACTATATCCGTTTCCTTTTTCAAAGTTTAAGCTTTAGATTTTTATGTAACGTGTAGAATAACACGGCATAAAATAAAAATTGTTTATATCATTTCCATAGATACTTACCATAGAAATCTTGAAAAATATACTAAATAATATTAATTTTATTGATTTCTTCTCTCAACATTGGTAACCAAGTTGATCAAAATTCTACCGAACAATTTGATACGCATTTATCTTCATTAAGTAAAATTATTGCAGATTCTTTGATTTTTCTTTTTTTGCTGTCTGCTTCTTTGGTCAAAATTTTTGCTGAATTAGAAAAGGTGATTTTGAAAAATCTAAAATTTGTGAACATGCTTGGGAAAACGATCACAGGATAAAATGGGATTCAGCAAAAATTTTGACCAAAGAAGCAGACAGCAAAAAAAAGAAAAATCAAAGAATCTGCAATAATTTTACTTAATGAAGATAAATACGTATCAAATTGTTCGGTAGAATTTTGTTCAACTTGGTTACCAATGTTGAGAGAAGAACTCAATAAAATTAATATTATTTAGTATATTTTTCAAGATTTCTATGGTAAGTATCTATGGAAATGATATAAACAATTTTTATTTTATGCCGTGTTATTCTACACCTTACATAAAAATCTAAAGCTTAAACTTTGAAAAAGGAAACGGATATAGTTTCCGAAACGTCAGCGCAGTATTTTTGTATTAATTTAATTCCTATTAGTTGTCAAAAAACACCCTCTAACTGATCCTCTGACATTACGTCAAAGGCGTAGAGGTTATTTCCCAGTTTTAAACTGGTTAATTTGAATATTTTTTAGATAAATCGAATTTTTTGGATAGGAATCTCGAGGAATGTGGTAATAAATCCCAAAAAAGAAAAGGAAAGAAATAAAAGACTTATAATTAAAGTACAGCAATACCTCACAACCCCGACTGTTTGAAACCAGACTAATCGAGGAACTAAATAAATACATACAAAAAATGATAATTAGCTAAAAAAATTCTCCGTTTTTTCATAAATAAAACGCGATCAATAAATTCAAATGTTTTTATTGGAAATAATTTTAAAAAATGCATGATGTATTTCATAATTCATTTAAATTTCTAAAAATTGCACTATTGATATCCGCACATTTTTCTTCATTGGCCTTTTCTCTTCATGCATTTCTTTGTAACAATGAATTGCATTGTTTATCGTTTGTCGAATTGTAAGGCTACGTTAAATATTGGGATCAATTTATGCTTTGACAAGGTATCAATAATTCCAGCACAGCACAGTCGTCATTGTCTAAGTTATTCTCCTGTTCTTCATAAGCCCGTTGTTCATTTATGTTAATAAGAGTTTCATTATCCAGTTCATTACTGTTCGATTCGACAAACTCAAAACTTTGACGGAATCTAACTATTTTTGTATAAGAAAATAATTTTGTGTACTTACTAATTTTTTAGAATTAATTTTTATTTTGCACAATAAAATTCAGTTTGTTTTATAATTTTCACACTGGACTATAGTGAATCCGGCCTGATCGAAGCCGAACTATGTGAGGTATTGCTGTATTGATGATAGTCAATACCTGAATCTAGTCAACACATTTACAGTTGTTAATGATAAAAACGCAAGCACAAAACAAGAAAACAACCACTTTTTAAAATAGGAGAGTTGCACGAAATAATTCATACTAAGATTAAGATAAGATTAAGATGTGAAACGTAATTTGAAGAGGTGGTAAATTCATATAATATATTGGTCAATATTTTAAACGTAAGATGATTTGAAAACTAGCACAAACATTTAAAATCGTTAATTGTTCTTCCTTGTTATTCTAAGGTTAGTTTCTCAAATAAGTGGAAAGATGAAGCAAGGAAAAAAGGAATTTAACAGAGACGGTATTATCGTCATAGGTAAAAGCCTTTACCATTTGTAGTCGTGTAATAATTATAACATCACAACTACTTTTCCTTTCTTTACGATGCTTTGATATCCATACTCACTTTAGATCCACTTACTCAATATTATAATATATATATATTTTTTTTGATATGTGTACAGAATAAATATTTATTTATTTTAGCCATTTTGGATTTAGCTTTCTAATATCAATTTTTATTAATGAGTTTATTGTACTATTGTAGCTAGCTCTCGATTTAAAGATTAATAATATAATAACAATCCCTTTTTGATGCTGCTAATAAAGATAATTCTTTTTTATTTTCTTTTACATTGTATTTAAAAAAAATTGGTTTATGTAATATTAAAAAGCTTGAACTTGTCCAATTTTTAATATTATAGGCATAGAATGATTCCTATAACGTGTTCATCCGAATTGTGGATTGGCCAGAAAAAAAAATTATAGATAGTATTTTTACAACAATTTTGAAAATTTCTCTAAACAACAAAAAATGCTTCCCAATTTGGTTTTTGTCAACACTTGATAAAACGAAAAGAAACATTAAAGTCGGATTTCAGGCGTTTCTTACAAAGTCTTTAGTTAGACAATAATAACTTTTTTAACTAATATACATGGTTATTTTGACCCTCTTGGGATGAGAAAAAGGAAATTAAAATAACTAGTCATTACACTATAGTTTTATATCCTCTTCATTTTGAAAAAGTTAAAAATAAAATAAATTATTTTTACAAACAACCACAAATTGGGTGAGAACGTTATAGGAATCACTCTGTAAATACTTAAAACTTTTAACACTAAGTATAGTGTAGAAACATGTCAATCGGAACTATGACTTTTTTTGTATTAATTTTTTAAAGTTTTATACCCCAATTTTGTTTTATTACTTTTATCAATAATTTATTTTGATATTCAATTCGTGCCTTAAGATATGGTAGTGCATGTCTACTTCAATAATATCCCTATAAAATAACGAACATAATAATCATTACTAAAAAAACATGAAACACACTGACAAATATAAATATGATATGTTTGGATCAGCCGACAGATACTTTTATGCCAATGAAAAGAATATAATTTTGAATCAGGAAATCAGAAAAAATGGCATTTTGGAGTTGTGAGAACCCAACTTTGATGCTTGTACCTCTAAAACTAATCTATCGTTTAACGTGTCTGTAATGGGTCCTTGCTCATTTTCTCATTATATAGTTAATTTTCCTTTATTCTGTATGCATTATTAAACTTAAACGCTTAGAAGCGAAGTTATCAGCGGAAACATGGAAAAGTACAGTTTTTGAGGCATTTTACTGTTTTTTTATTACAACTTGAAAAGATAAAAGTAATTAAATATGGAGGTATTATTAATTAATGTTAATTTCATAATTTCACTACTGATAAGATATAAAGCAAAACATTTTAAAAATACATCGCTGATGCTTGATAACTTTTAAAACATGTCCAACTGAATTTCCACTAAGCCTATTATTTAAAAACATAGTCCTTGCACAAATGTGACCCGAAATATCATGTGAAGTTACACACTTTGCATCTCACTTTTTAATGGTATATTCATAGCATTAACCATATCAAATCAAGTAATTAGGCTAAAATTGGCATTTCGGTATCAAAGTATAGTAATAATGCATACACAAAAAACATTAGCGAAAATCAAAGGTATGCGATCTTTTTCGCTACCAAATTTATTTAAAATATTTATAAACTGTGTGCCTATTTTCTAGTAAATATCTCTTTATTTATTTAAGTAGTATTGCCAGCTATATGTAAACTATACGTATACATAAGAAACTGAGGTATTTAAAACTCAATTCATTTTTTAATAAATAGTGTAGTAAAAAATACTTCTCAGATCTACATTTTTACTTCCATAATTCGTTAAAATTTCAGTAGCGTCTACATCATACCTAGTCCTATTATTAAACTTATAATTTTTTAAAATCCTAGCATTTCTTTTTGAACTTTAATACAATCTTTTGCGTTTTGAAGGGGGCTTTTTTTCTGCATTAGCACCTCTGCTACTTCATAAAACTTGTCTTCGTTTCTTCTCAAATACATAATGGCATCTCTCCTTAACTGTTCCAGCTTTCGAGAATCCGTTTCTACCATGCTTACCATCTCGGTCAGGTAGGGATTGAAACGATAGTAGATATTGTCAGGTAGTAAGTCATTTAACATAGTATGGACAGCTAAAAATATTAATGCTATAATTGCCATATGAATTTAAATTTTTTTTTTTATATTTTTATTTCATTTTATGTTTTTTTGTAATCAGTACCAAAAGAGAATATGAAATATTACCGAAAAAGGTTATATTAACATTATTTACCTTCAGTATCAGTTGCACTATCTAAAATTTTATAAAATTTATTAGCCCAAGATGTACTGCTTGAAACAGAATTGTCATCTTGATGTTGTTTTGCAAACTCAACTGGTGATGGCACTGTTCGACCTGTACCACAAGATACAACACACTGTATGGGTGTATCGGGCCATATCAATTTCGCTTCATGTAGAGCTATAGCTGTTGGATTATTAACAAGAATACCTCCGTCCTAAAACATAAAGTTTCATTTTTCTCCTATTAATCGAATTTGAAATTTTCAATTGAAGAAAAACAATTATTTTCTGTATTATTATCATTAGGAGATTTATGAGTTGATAAATTGATTATAATTTTTAGGGCACGCCAGAGGGTGGAAAAATGAAGGTAATAATGACAAAATTCAATATACATTTTTCTTTGCATAAAATAATATTTTTGGTACATTCTTTCAGTTTTCAATTTATAAGTTTTAAATAATGTACCCCTATACTTTTTGCATTATATTATTTTCTGCGTAAAATAAAATGAAATCGAGATATTTCCTCTTAAAGTCAAAAGAAACTGTACCACCCCAAAAGATGAAAGAATTATTTTACTATGTTTCCACTGATAATTTAATTTAATTAGATTACTTCACTTGATATCACTAGTTCAAAAAGAATTTTTCCAACATTCACTTTATAATGTTTCGAGTAATTTTTTGATAAAAATGTCTTATATACGAAATTTTAGTAGACCATACCTGATGTAAAAAATTTCCCAATTTATATTCCTCAAAATAGGTTGGAGCTGCAGCTGAAGCTCTTGCAGCTTGCCAAACTTCACAATCATTGATACCTGAATATTGGGATTGAAATTTCCATGGTAATGAGTAATTTCGAAAAACAAATGCAGATAACTGTGCTTGATTTACTACTGCAGAAACTGCGCACATCTAAAAAAGAAAATATTTATAATAGAATTGAGAATACAAAAAAATTGTATGTGTGCATTTTCGAAAATATAACTTTTATTTAATACTGGATTGGACTTATTATATTAAACTGTTTGCCCGAGAATGTTCCTAAAAGCACTTCCACAGAGTTTACACTAATATGATGATTTGTTTCTTTTGTTTAATGTTGCAGACCTTAGAACGCTTAGAAGTATTTTTGGACATCGCTAAAGAAGGATCAACTGTACCATTGATTGTTTGGATATGTGACGTGAATTATTTTGTTCCATTAAGTTTCTCATTCTAAGTGAACCATAAATGACATTTTTGAATGAATAATAATTATATGTTAAAAATAAAGTTCCACTTTCAAGAAGTAAGATTATTTGCAAATTTAATATTTTGTGCGATAATGTGCAACATAAAACATAACCTTAAATGAAAAGTGCGTCAGGAGTAATAGGTGGCTATAAAATGTTGTCATCAATATTATATTATATATTACGACGTTATAGCAACTGCTATACAGCCGTCCGACTTTACGTCATCTTAATGTTCGTCAACTAGTTTTAAATTAATTAAGAAAGATTTGGTATTCCTGTTACTACCTATTAAAAGCCAACTTTAGGGTTTATGTTATCATTTATGTTATGTATACTTTTAAATAGACAAATTTTGCTAATATTTACAAACATTCCGTTTTCCTTTATTTATAATATTTGCAAATATCATAATCCAATCAGAAATACCTCAATTAAAACTTTGGCTATACTACGAGTTATTGTAATCATTTTGGACAACAGACAACAGTATATTTTGTCCTAACTTGTTCAATATATATTTTTTGACTATACTTAATAACTGAACAAATACCTTTGGGCAATTTGGATCTCGTGAAGTACTAATAAGTTGATTACTGCCTAAATGTTCTCTTAGTTTCTTTTCCCAAAGAGCTGTATCATAATATGAATGACTCCAAACAAGACTTCCGGTGCCTCGCCAAGAAGATTGCTTAAAAACCTCTTTACTTATCTCCTCATAACCATAAGATATTTCATCCAAAGAATGACGATGAATACCTAGTAAAGTTTTGAAAATTATAATTTCTACTCGGCCTAGGTCAGAAAAGTAAGTTTCTTGTACCGTTTTCTGATAGTTATTTAGCAACGGACTAAAATACTAAAATAGGATATTTTGAGATCTGAAATTGCGCCGAGAAAGTAGACATTCCTGAGCGATTTCACAAAAAATTTTACTGCTGGTTTCCAAAGGAATAGAATTATCGATATAACAGTTAATTTTTTCTACATAACACCACACATTCAAGGAATATTGTAAATTATATTTTAGTACATCTAAGTTGTCAAAAATGAAAAATAATACAATAAAGTACATTTTAAAAATATACATTGTGTTACGGAAAATAAAGTAGCCAGTAAATTAATAATATAACGATAATAAGTTCTTTAATGATAATACAAAGAAAAATCTGTTCGGGAATACCTACTATAGTAACCAAAAATCTTTACCAAATTTACCTATTGAAAAAGACAGAATAGCTCCAGTACTAACTCCACAGAAAAAGTCAAATAATTCATAAACTCTTTTTCCAGTTAATTCTTCCAATTTTTTGAGCATCTCCAAAACCAGTAGTCCTCTTATTCCTCCACCATCAATAGCAAGGATTCTTACGCCTTTTCCTGCAACAGGATCTGCATAGCCCAGAATAGCTAAAGCTTCTCTTATAGCACTTTGAATTAGTTCACTTTTTCCTTTCGCTCGAATGAATAACAGCAGCCGTATTGCTCCTACCTTAAATCAAATTTAGATAAAGGTGGAAAGATATCTAAAATAGTAAAATTTATTTGAATTATTTTAATCAACTTCAGATATATACAATACCAGATCCAATTGAATAATTTGTTGGTGCGATTAAGATTAAAAAAATATCATTTGGTAAAAATGTTTAAACAAGTATTAACAGTTAGCTATTCAGCTAACTTGTCGTTCCTAAATTAAAACTACCGCATTGTTCATTGTTCAAGTATCTTACAAATCGTACAGATCTAAATAAACATTATTTTAACTCCAACGATTACATCAGACATACTAATTACCTTCACAGCTTTACTTTTAACTTCTGGGTGCTGCTTTATATGAAAAATTAATCCTTCAATTCCTTGCAAAATTAATTCCTCAGATTTTGCACTTTCCAGAGTTAGTAATATTTGATCGGTTTTTGATGATATGCAAGACTAAAAAAGAAACAAAACAAACTGTTGTTTATCATATATTATGCCTTTCATTTAAAGTTTACCTCTGATATTGCTACGTTACATTTCCACTTTGGCACTACTTCCTTATTTACTTGATCTTTTATGGCAATTTTATTTTTTGGTCTATTGAATACACTGGGCACATTAGAATCATCTTTTTTATCCAAGCCAACGATTTCTTTCATGAAGTTATTTCCAGTTTCAAAATATTTTATTACATTATTAGTATATAAAGAGGGTGGTAACTTTTGGATAACCTGTAAAAACTCTTTGCTAAACGTATATTGAATGGACTTATCATTTGTAATTTTTGAAATGGCATCTTTCAAATTGTTTAAAATCTTCCATTGATTCATAGACATATTTTAAATTGCTGGTTATATTTGATGTTTCCCAACAACACTTAGGTATTGTATTAAAAACGTGGTAAAATAATCAATTCATTTCATTACAAACACTTCAATTGGTTTTGATCACAAACAGAAAAAATATTTGGCAATTATACCTATAAAGAAAAATATTACTGCATTACGTTAACTTACACATTAATTAAGAATTATAGATTTGCTTTACTACCTAGGTACATCACAATAACATGTAACACATAATTAACATTCTAATAATCTCAAATATTTAATTTTAGACCACCTTGATTGTTGTACTGACATTGACGTTTACGAGTAGTTTCAAAAATATTGGTGAAATTAGGAAGATATTAATCCATGCTTCTTCTTCTTATTATATGTAGTTACTGGTGTGAAGTTAGCAATGCGTTGCCAGCAGTGCCACGACGGGGACCACGGGGTGCGTTCAGTCAACACAGCTGCTGGTTGTTGATACAGGTTGCCGTTCGGCGTAAACTCGCTGAATTTTTTGAGTTAACGGTTTTTCAAAAATTTTATTTTATTTTCGGTTTGTCTCCTATGCCGAGTTTTTGACGGTTGATTGAGAATTTTCTCCGGTTAACTGCGGTTTAGCTCGTGATTGGTGTATTTTTAAATAGGAATTTATTTTAACCAATCACAACTCAAACCACAGCTAACCAAACCAGTGGTTTAGGTCGCCAGAAAACCCTTAAGCTTCGTTTACAACCAAATCGAAATTACGCTGTAGTGATGCGAGAGAAAAAAATACGGTTCGTTTTTTTTGTTTTAAACCGGTTTTTTTTCACGAAAAATACACAAGGCTTGTTTTTTGGTATTTTTTAAATCAATTTGGTGTTGAAATTAGTGATTAATAAGCTTATTTAAACTTATTAAAATTGATGATCTTAATATACTGTATTTATTTTAAGAGCAAGGTTAAGTGAATCGAGAAATTTTCTTACGAAAAAAATAAACATTGTTTTATTGTTTAATAATTCTAATAAAAAAAAATTATTTGATAAGTATATCATGATTCATGCTTCTTACACAGAACAGGTAATTATTACCCATGGATGATAGAATCTAACCGGTCAACGCTTTCAAGCAGCAGCTGTTCTTCTGATGTCATAATAGATATCGAGATGGTCAAGGAGTAAACTAGAGTTCACATTTCTACGGCGCGGCAGATAAAAAATTCCCGACAAAGGAACACGTGCGGCGGCTCCATTCTGAAAGCTCGCTTTGCTCGATTACCTCATTTGCCGTTCGGTAATAGACAATGCATGCTCTTTTAGATCTGCTCTGCGTTCGGTAACCATAAATACGAGCGGTCAGCGCTACCTCGTTTAGCTCGGCTTCAAGACGTCGAGCAAACAGATTTTTTAGGGTTCTTCTGTGATCTGTGTCTCCGACACTATCTAAGTACAACCAAGAAGACTGTTCTCTAGGTTTCTTGAGTACAACATAACAGAACACATTGATTAAATAAACTGCATTGTTTTTTCTGAGTGATACACCAAAATAAAAAAATAATAATAATTTATGGGGTTATGTTTTATGTTCCTCCTTGGCTCCTTGGTATCCGTTCGGTAATTAAATTGGGCTCATTTGCCTCGGTGATCACGTGTGATAAATCTGTATCTGCTCGCTCGCCTCTGGATTTTTAAAACCGAACGCAGTAATTGAATCGTTAAAGAGGCCTTTCTGCTTTGTAAATGCGGCATTTTTTTCCTGCTTTATAAATATATGAACTACACTATACGGAGTATGTATGCGCAACACAACATATGACGGCAATTTCGAGTTTTAAATGGAAAAGAAAACTATTCCAACAATAATTATTTTCAAAAAATAGGTACGTAGAAATGTCGATATAGAAATTATAGAATCAAAAAAACATATCAGTATCGCAGTTTGGCCATAAATAACACGAAAAAACGAAAAATACGAGAAAAAACCGTTTTTTTCAACTGAAAAGAACGTCAACATCAAAAAAACCGTTTTTTTACATCACTAACGCTGACACGTAAATTGTGCGTGCTAGTATTTGTGGAACCCACTTCTCTATGTTTACAATATACAATGGACGACACGACACAACGCCTTGCACCAGCACAACACGAACAGCTGAGTCAGCTGACTGCCCTGAAAACTGACCAAAACCTAACTTTATTTTTTAAACTAAAATGAAGTGCTTGAAAAATGGATCAGAAGTAAGAACAATGATGATGGGGAAACGAAAGAAAAGAGGGTGGTATTACAAACAGCAAGAGAATTGCCATTATTTTTCATGAGTTCATCGTTCATCTTAATTGCATTATTTCTATACGATTTACAGGACGTGTCCCACACGAGTTTTCAACAATATTAATTAATAATTCAACCTTATCCATATTCATATTAATCACATTATTCATATTCTATGTAGAAAACAACGGAAAAAAAATATCTAATCTCAACATTACATAAACAAATTTGACTTTTGTTTTGGCACATTCACCAAAGTACTCAATAGCACGCACAAAGCTTGGCTTCGCCAAACTTCGGCACACTTTTTGGTTTGTGGGCACGTGCTGTGCCGTGCCCAACAAAGTTTTGCGGAAACAGTGTCATAAAGAAATCAAATCATTTGCCAAACTTCAGCACGAAAATTGTGCGTGCTGGAAAACTAGGTTGTAAACGAAGCTTTGCTGACAAAGTTCATATCTTAATTCTGTGATGTGACATGTTCTGTGGCAACGACTATTGTCTATCGTTCTTCGTTCTGTGGTATATTTTTAAACACATAGAACACAGAATACAGAATAGAATTTTTAAATGTCAATATTGTCAATTTGTCAAGAAGTAAAACAACGAATTTGAAAATGAATCCCGTACTTTTGCGTAAACAGTTAAAAGACAATGCGTCTGATTTACAAGACTTCTGTAAAGATCTCAAGTCCTGGGGAGAAGAAATGAGAAAAAAAGAAGAATCATTAAAGAATAAAGACAATGAAGTATTGTTACCATAACCTCAAAAAACATTATATATCTATATCATTATTTTTTTAGAATATGGCATCCAATAGTAAAATGAGAAAAATTACTAGAGGCGAAAAAAAGATCCCAAGAAAGGAGACGAAGTTAAAGAAACCCGTTACAAAGATAGGCGTAACGGATTATTCTGCTTGGGACAAGTTTGACGCAGATGCTGAATGTGAAAAATTGGAAGATACAAATGAAGATTCGGAGTTAACAGATGAGTGTAATGATGGCATGCATGATGAGGCCCTTGTTGAAAAAGAAAAAGTAACTATTCCAAAGAGTAATTATTAGTAAATATCCCGAACAGCTCTTAATGGCGGATTCTTTATATATGACTGATGGTCGAGAGGTAGTCCACCTGCCTCTCACCCAAAAGTTCTGGGTTTGATTTCTAGTCGTGGTAGTGGAAAATACTGCGAGAGGAATTTTTGCACTTTATACGGATATTGGGTGCATGCCCCTTATCTCTAAATGTGTAGCCTCCTCCCACACAAGGCTCTACTAGAGTTTTCCGGGATAAATTAAGGAAGTCGTAATTCCATCTGGTGTTATTATTATATTTTAGTATTCAAAGACATAATTTCTAATACAATTTTGTCGAAACTCCAATAGTTTTTAACTAGATTTTTCTTCTCAATTAATTAACAAATAATTAGCGGCAAATTTTGAAGTACATACTTATATTTATGAAAATATTGATTTTGGTATGGTTGTTCCACTAACTTCACGTGAACTTAGCAGAACACCCAAAAAGTTTGAAAAAATAATAGCAAAAATGTTTTTCTTCGCAATTAGCAAATAATTATAGTCGGGCCAAAAAGAGTACTCAGTAAATCAAAACATTCACCGGCAATTCTTCAAAGTATTTAGCTGTTATGGAATACAGAAGCGGCAGCTTTTTTTACCATATAATCCCATATAATTGAGAAAAATATATCAAGTTTTATTCGCCTACCAGAGATGAACACCACAACTAGTTCCCCCTGAGTTTACTGACTACTCTTTTTGGCCCTACTATAGTGGAAAATCTAAAGCCTATACCCAATTTTATTTTCCAAAGTTGTTCTGCTAAGTTTACATACATCATTGGGTTAAAGGCTAATGCACTAATGTCAAAGTAGATAATACCATGATATTTTTATTTAATGAGCACAGGGTATTTAATTACTAATTACTAATTTAAGTACTTGTAATCGAAAAATTTGCAAGAAGTTTATTAAATTTTCTGTAGCATTTATAGCAGTCATCTATAAATAAATTACTTACTATGTAGTTTCTGTATAGGGCAACAAACATGTGAAAAATCAAAACTGGGATGAAGCTATCAAATGTTACTCTAAAGCTATTGAATGTTATTCATATGATCCCATTTTCTTTGCCAATCGGGCCCTCTGTTACTTAAAGAAAAGCAAGTGAGTATTACATGCCGGACTTTTTACAAATAATTATTTCCATTTGGATTGTATACCATGTTTTAGTTTCCAAGAAGCAGAAAATGACTGCACTTTGTCATTAAAATTAGATAGCACATACGTTAAGGCTTACCAGAGGCGTGCTGCAGCTCGAGAGGGGCTAAACAAGTTAGATCATGCCGAATTTGATCTATTAAAAGTGCTGGAATTTGAACCCAAAAATAAGGAATCAATTTCATCGTTAGAAAATCTAAGAAAAAGACTTGGGAAAATAGAGAAGGTAGTAAAATATATTTTTTACTCATGATTATAAATATGGATGTCTGGCTCCTCTTGCCGTACCTAATTAGGGTTGATAAATTTAAATTGGTCATCATGAGGATGATCGTGATGGTCACTTTAGATTTATACTTATTTATATGTGTTTTATATATAAAAGAAATCTCTAATGGAAGATCTATGAAGGTTTAAATTAGTGATTCGCATAATCATATTATTTTGATAATCGAATTATAGCATTTTAAATAGTTGATTGAGTCGATCTTTACTTGATGGAAATCCATGTTAACATTGAATGAAATAAATCTTAACTGTTTTATGATTTCCACAAATCTTTTATATTTATATATTTCACAAAATATATAAACTACATAAGAATTGTTTCGCCACACAGTGGCTTCATCAGATGTTGAGTACTAGACTAAACTACTTCCTACAGAACAAGGGTACCTATTTAAAGTCTTCTAGAGTATAATAAAATATTAACAGAGTTGTAAAATTAATTTTGAATAGGTGGGTAGCTTAAATATGAATAAATATGAAAAAATCAAGAAGTATTCAACAAAAACAGAATAAACTCACTCTCTCGATATCAAATATTAACAATATTGTAAAATTAATTTTGAATGGGTACATAGTTTAAACATAAATAAAAATATGAGACAATCAAGAAGTATTCAAATAAACAGATATGGTAGATATATGGTTAAAACAGATTTAACAATGGGGAAGAATTAGTTTCAAGTTGGTCATTTAGGATTATATCTGAATTTTTCAATTTGTTAATTTCCAAAGATTCTAATAATGTTAATTTTGGTCCTTTATTTTCTGAATATAAAATATCAAAGTTTTCATTAAATTGATGATTTTCTTCGAACAGATGATTAGCGTAAGTAGAATCATCTTTTCTATGTGTAAAGCTTCTTTTGTGCTCTCCTATTCTTTTCTTAAAACTTCTTCCGGTTTGACCAATATAGACTTTAGGGCAGGTACCACAGGTTAGCTTATAGATTCCTGATTTATTATCTTTCTTAATTTTATCCTTATTATTTTTAATAAATTTACCAAGTGTATTTGTAGTTTTATAAGCAATATTAATATTTTGTTTTTTCAAATTTTTAGCAACTTTCTCTGTAGGTTTGCCGATATAAGTGAGGGTGTTGAATTTTGATATATTTGTTTTAAATTTTGGATAAACTAATTCTATTGCTTTTTTATAAGATTTATTAGCGAGAATATTATCAATCATTGTTGCGGTATAGCCGTTGTTAATTGCAATTTGTTTTATTATGCCTAATTCTTTTTCGAAATTTTCCCTAGATAGCGGAATGTTAATTAATCTGTGTACCATACTATTATAAGCAGCTAGATTATGTTGTAAAGGGTGTGTCGAACTATTATGTTATTGTAGTATCAGTATGAGAGCTTTTATGGTATATGGAAAATTCATGTAAATTATTGGTTTTGGAAATTGTTAAATCTAAAAAATTAATAGAGTTATTCTCTTCTATTTCAATAGTGAATTTTATGTTCGGATGTAAATTATTAATATATTCTAAAACATTATTTAATTGTCTTTGGGTCCCTGATATCATCTACATATCTATACCAATATATGAATAAACTTATAAACTCTTAGTGTTAAATTTAAGTGATGTTATTAGCAATAAGGAATCTAGTTGAAAGCACAGTCTTTCAAGGCGGGCGGCATGTTCAGAACTCAGTTGATGCCTTCCCAATTATTTGTATATAGTTTAGTTTCTATGAACCCAAAATAAATGTTAATGTTTAGATAGGCAGGTTATTTCTAATTTTCTAGAATACATTAATATAATTGTAGCAGTGCTGAATGCAATGCATTCATTTATAACCTTTACAGCCCCTTTTGAAATAGGGTTTCCCTATATATTTATTTTGTCTGTTTATAACATCATTTAATTTGGGAATTACCCATCTGTAATTATACTACCTTTATTGTAATGTATAACCTCAGTTCTTAGTATAGGTCACTTTGTGTCCCGTAATTAGTTTTAGGTTCCTTTAAAATAGTCAAGGCACGATAGAACAAATGTTATTCCTAGTTAAGAATCACCACGATGCACATTCACTAAGTAACGTTAGACGACTACAGTTTTGTTTCTATCTATGTTGTGTAAATACTAAGTAGTGTTAAATATATAATTTTGAAATGAACAAGTATGTTTATTTCTGGTCCTTCGAGCAATAATAACTATACAGATGTGGTGCAGCAGCACAAAAAGTGGTTTACATTAAACATTAGAATATATTAATAATTTACATCCGAACATAAAATTCACTATTGAAATAGAAGAGAATAACTCTATTAATTTTTTAGATTTAACAATTTCCAAAACCAATAATTTACATGAATTTTCCATATACCATAAAAGCTCTCATACTGATACTACAATACATAATAGTTCGACACACCCTTTACAACATAAACTAGCTGCTTATAATAGTATGGTACACAGATTAATTAACATTCCGCTATCTAGGGAAAATTTCGAAAAAGAATTAGGCATAATAAAACAAATTGCAATTAACAACGGCTATACCGCAACAATGATTGATAATATTCTCGCTAATAAATCTTTTAAAAGAGCAATATAATTAGTTTATCCAAAATTTAAAACAAATATATCAAAATTCAACACCCTCACTTATATCGGCAAACCTACAGAGAAAGTTGCTAAAAATTTGAAAAAACAAAATATTAATATTGCTTATAAAACTACAAATACACTTGGTAAATTTATTAAAAATAATAAGGATAAAATTAAGAAAGATAATAAATCAGGAATCTATAAGCTAACCTGTGGTATCTGCCCTAAAGTCTATATTGGTCAAACCGGAAGAAGTTTTAAGAAAAGAATAGGAGAGCACAAAAGAAGCTTTACACATAGAAAAGATGATTCTACTTACGCTAATCATCTGTTCGAAGAAAATCAACAATTTAATGAAAACTTTGATATTTTATATTCAGAAAATAAGGGACCAAAATTAACATTATTAGAATCTTTGGAAATTAACAAATTGAAAAATTCAGATATAATCCTAAATGACCAACTTGAAACTAATTCTTCCCCATTGTTAAATCTGTTTTAATCATATATCTACCATATCTGTTTATTTGAATACTTCTTGATTGTCTCATATTTTTATTTATGTTTAAACTATGTACCCCAGGGGTGGGCAACCTACGGCCCGTGGGCCAACTTTGGCCCGAGAAAGTGCTTAATGCGGCCCGCGAAAATCTGTTTTAAATACATAAGAATTGGCCCGCAGATCGCAGAACTCAATATAACTTTTAATTTTGGTATCGATTCTTGAGACAAATTGGCAAATTCTTAAAAATATCCTTCACTGTTGTTCCACGAAATTCGTTCCTCGTCCTAAAAAAAGCCTAAAAAGGTTGCCCACCCCTGATGTACCCATTCAAAATTAATTTTACAATATTGTTAATATTTGATATCGAGAGAGTGAGTTTATTCTGTTTTTGTTGAATACTTCTTGATTTTTTCATATTTATTCATATTTAAGCTACCCACCTATTCAAAATTAATTTTACAACTCTGTTAATATTTTATTATACTCTAGAAGACTTTAAATACCCTTGTTCTGTAGGAAGTAGTTTAGTCTAGTACTCAACATCTGACGAAGCCACTGTGTGGCGAAACAATTGTTATGTAGTTTATATATTTTGTGAAATATATAAATATAAAAGATTTGTGGAAATCATAAAACAGTTAAGTTTTATTTCATTCAATGTTATAGCATTTTAACTATTATAACAATCGAATGATAAATCGAATTATTTTTAATCTGGACCGGTTAATATTTCGAAAAATAACTCGTCTCAATTCGACCTCACTCGACCAAGAAGAGATAACAAATTAAGAGTTTTAGAGTCCAGGTCAAGAGCAGGACTAACTCACTCAGTCTCAGTCAGCTCAGCATTTATTTTTATTTAGTCAGCACACGTACTTTTTGATTATTAATTACGATTGTGTTTTAATATAGATGTTAATTTAAATTCAAAAAATAAATCGTCTAATTTCTAATAATTGGAATTATTTTAGTAAATCGAATAAGAGCAACCTCGCTATATGTAAGCCTTGTGAAAAAATGTCAAATATTTTATTGATACAATGAATTTAAGGCAGTATTTGTTGAGGATTCATCCAGCAGAAAAAACCTTGATAATTAAATTGTACAAGTTATTTCAATAATCGGATGACAGATTATATTAAATCGATTTATCCCATTACAAGTTTAAATTGATTGTATCATTAACATTAGCCATTATTTGTTGGTTAGAAGAACCACCTATATAACTAGTGAACTAGTGGACATAAAAAAATCCAAGAAATTAACATTTATTAATATGTTGACAAAAATATGTTTATTTTTTACTGAATTTAACACGTGAAGTTTCTATATTATTAAGACCTATAAAAATTAGCAGTGTTATTATTATTGTCTGAAAATTATTGTAACTTTTAGCCTGTTGAACATCGCCCAGTGTCCAAATTTACTGCCACTAGAGGTAAATCAAATGTCAACTATCAGCCAAGTCCTACTGAATTTATATCTTTGCCAAAACCAGAAGGCGATATTACTGAAACCAAGAAAGTAGTTGATACAAGCAAATCAGTGCCGACTTGGCCTAAAGAAGACAATATAATATTAGTAAAACCTATAAAGAAACCACCGCATTTAAGATCTCAAAAGCCTCTAAAGAGAATTGACATAATAGAAGTTGATAATAGCCCAACTGAAATCAATAAAATTGAAGTTACTGCACCTGTTGCACCAGAAGCAGTAAAAAAACATGTATTTGAAAAAAAAGAAATTGAAAAGGTAGACGAAGATCCTCCAAAAGTTGTATCTGCTTTTAAAAAGAAACAACAAGAGAAAGATTTGAAGACGGCTAATTATTCTTCTGCTTGGCCTAGACCTGATCAACAAATTGATTGTCTTAAAAGTGATGATTTTAAGGTCATTGAAAAGCAAAATCCTGAAATATACATTAATAAAGCATTGAATATTAGTAAAGAGTTAAAGAATACATCAAATATAAATATTAGCAGCAATGAAAATAAAAAATTCATTGAGATCGAAACAAATACCGACTTTACAACACCTAAAACATCTGTGCAGTTTTATTTAACTTGGAAAAATTTGAAGAGTACAGAGGAGAAATATAAATACTTGAAAATGATACCACCTCAAAATTTGCCAAAAATATTTTTGGATTCTTTGGAAAGTAATGTATTTAGCAATATTTTAGAGGTCTTAGTTAAACATTTTATTGAGAATAAAGATTGCATTTTCAACATTTTGGATTATTTAACACAAGTCAAGAGATTTGGAACATTCACCATATTTATGTCGTCATCAGACAAAAACAGTAAGTTATTTAATAATTTTTTTTTGCCAATTTTATAATTGCGCTATTGGCATGACACTATTGTGATGACTGTTGTTCTACATTAATATTGTGTCACTGTCGTCACAACTTGGCAAACAATAATTGAGATATCTCACTAGGCTACACATGAAAATGAGTAATATACGAGTAGGTTTTAATCTACTAAGA
The DNA here is from genome assembly GCA_963680705.1 of Rhagium mordax. NCBI lineage: Eukaryota > Metazoa > Arthropoda > Insecta > Coleoptera > Cerambycidae > Rhagium > Rhagium mordax. Next base: position 15,209,174 of record OY796657.1, read on the forward strand.
TCTGCGTCTGCGCATAGAACCTGCATGCCAAGTTATGATACGACTGCTATACATCTATTTAAGTTCAGAAAACTTACGGAATCTCAACTCATTTACTTTAATTGTTTTCTTAAGACATTCATTGTTTATGAGTGCATAAATTAAAACAAGGAGATATGAGACTATTGTTATGTCTATTTTTTACTGAATCAGAAAATGAGGGTTACAGGTTTTTAAAACAGTATGATAATATAAATATCAAATTTTAATTTTTTTTTTGTGGTAAACTTATAATTAAATATTCTTTTCTCCTACTTGATTTGGTAATAAATGTTTAAACTGAATAATATAATTTTATTCGCATCATTATTTAGGTTTTTATAAGCTAGACTTTTTACAAGACCAGACTTTTTACTTTATTTTGAACTATTGAATAGATCCCTCAGTAAAAATATTTTTAATATTAAGAACCCTAGCACCTACATGTTTGAAACATTTATATTTATATCTATATCGTTTTATCAATATTGTAAGTATTTACAGTGTATGTCGAATATTTTTTAAATAACCTGAACAGATATGGAGGCGCTGTGTTATCGATAACTTTATATAAAAGTTTTATTCATTTTAATCACTTATTTAACGTCACCCTATTTCCCTTATATAAAAGTACTACGTGTAATAATGCCAACCTGTTTTCCATTTTTAGGATGTTTAAATTTGCATAAAATGGAAATGATGTAAACACCAGGCCAAAAAAATTTTTGTTGGATAATAATTTTATTTATTTTAGTATATTTAGTTCATTAATATACCGGTTGGCCACGAGTCAATATACCTCCCCAATTTTTTGGCCCTTTTTTAATTTAAAAATTTTATTTTTGGTATACATGAGTAAGACAAATGTGGGCTATTTTTAAACTAACAGGAACGAAAATATCATTTCCGGTAGAACCGGAAGTGATATCAACTTTTTTTTCTTAAATAGAATGACCGTGTTTTTTTGTGGTGTTTTATAAAGCATGAAATTCTAACTGCAACAGTTTTTTCCAATTTCAAAAATTCCAAAAAATAAGTGAGATACAAACGATTTTTTATTTTTTACAAAATGGCCATGTCAGATGAATGTGATGTAAGAAAATTACTGATTCTACATCTATATTACATATAATATACAGAGCGCACAAAAAGTCTGGAATACACGAAACGTCTCCTAAAATAGTGTATTTTCGCAAAAATACTCGGACAGGTCGATTTTTAAATTGAATATTTGCCATGTTTTAAAATAATTAAGGAATTTGAACAGTGGCCTTACTACTGAGCTGGAAAAATAATTTAAATTTCGTTTTATTTCTACCCCTATTTATTTTTTCTTAAAAAAGAGTTTTGAATACCGTAGCATAAACATTTTGCTAGCTTATATAAAAAAAAATTAAAAATTGTCTCCCTTTTGTTGTCGTTGTTGATTATATTTTATGTTCTCCGATTATAAAATATGATTGGAAAGAACAAATTCTAGAAATAATAAATATTGGACCAAACTATTATCAAACAGGAAATAGACTTTGACCACCTATATTAATACGTATGTTTCATTTTATTTTACAATTTTAATGAATTATAAAATTTTTTCCATATCTTAACGTTTCAAAATGAATACATTTTTTCGAATTATTTTTAGCCAACCTAATTAAACTTTTATGCAACCTTATTCAAAATAGGTGTTCTCTCAAATTTAAGGAAAAAAATTCATTTCATTTAGAAACTTTCAAACAATTTTTCCACCCCAGCAGTATCCCACTGTACAAATTCCTTAACTATTTTAAAATATGATATATTCAATTTAAAACTCATATATTATTTTTGGAGACATTCATGTGTTTTGCCCCCACTTATTAATTAATTAATAAATATAGAGAAAAATGTTGTTTTGCAATAATAGGTATAGGGTGACACACGAGACATGTAACACTCTGTAATTTTGCTATTCAAAAAGTTAAAATTTTGAACTTTGGTTGAGTTGTATATTACATAATTGTCCTTTTTTTGAGCATATCAAACATTTCCTTAAACTTCCGGTTTAAGGGGAAGTGACCCAAACTTTGTTATTTTAAATGGTACCCGTACGTATATATTTTTTTCCTATCTGATTCGTCTTTAAATTCTCTTTTCAACCATGTATCGCACCATGGCATTTGTTTTTAAACTGACAGTTAATAATCATTTTATTGTATTAAGTATAGGTGGCCATGATATGAACCTTGGCAGATATTGATGCTTAGTGTGCCGTGATATCGAAAGACCTCTGGTACGAAACTTTGTGTCTCATATTTTTTTGGGCATAATCAGTAGCTGAACAGACTAACTAGATCTTTCTTATTTAAAAGAAAAAATGTCTAAACAACCCACGATATCATAAAAACTAAGATAGGAACTCCATTTTTTTATTTGACCTACTTAAGAAATACTTATTTCTCTTTTATTTTCGGCCAATACAATTGCTGTACCTATCTTATTTTGCTTTCTTCATTAAAATTAGTATCGATAATTATTGCATCAACAACATACGAATTACTACACAAGTAATGATTCCGATTTGTTTGCACTCGTCCAACGTACTCAGCGTCTCATTGGTGCGCCACGTGTTTGTAACCAATGGTTTTTCATTAATTTTTTCAAATGTTTTTTATTTATTGAATAATTCCTTTTACCTTCTTTTATTTTGTTTCCACCGCCTGTCAAAAAAGGACGATTATGTATAATATACAACTCTCCCAAAGTTCAAAATTTTAACTTTTTAAATAGCAAAGTTACAGAGTGTTACATGTCTCCCGTGTCACCCGGTATACCTATTCAGATTTATTTATTTATTATCATTATTGAAATTTATATCCTATACTTATATTTTAAGTTATAAATTAATTATGTATAATAATAATAATTATTGGCATAAAGTAAAAGTAGTGTGGTTAATTTACTTAACCAGGTTTTACCTTTTGTAATCATACCTTTATTTCTTATATTATTTTTTTTTTTTTAATTTTATTGAGTGTGTCGCATCAACCATGTAGGTTATTAGCGACATTACAATACATTTTCACAGTTACAGATTTACATTTTTTCCAGAATATTTATATCGGATAGGAATAACATTAAGTTTTTTATATTACACTTATCATCTAAGGCTTTTTTTAAAACGTTAGGAATTTGTCTATTTTTTCTTTGTTGGTTATATTTTGGACACTCTAGTATTCTTATATTATTGTTTCCAGCGATTTGAATATCTTTTTTACTTTACATATAATTAGTTATTACATTATTATATCCTTATTTTCAACGAGGGCGGATACAGAGGGGGGATGGGGCGATCGCCCTCCCAGAACTGAAGAATGAAACATTTTTTTTTATTAACCCGAATTTTTTGAATACATATATCATGTAGGTAGGTACTAGGTATAATGTCAGTTCTATTGGGTTCCGCCCCTCCAGAAAAAATAGATTCTGGATCCGTCCTTGATTCAAATGTAAATAATTTTATGATTATAACTTAAGTATTATATTATGCATATATTATATAAAATGATATTTACTGAATAATTATTGCTGATAGAATTTTTTTTTTTTTAGATTTATGGAAATTGTTTGATTATATTAAAGAAACTGAGCAGAAAAGTAAGGAAGAAGTTGATAGATTAATACAAAAATACGAGTTATAAGCATTGTTAGTTGTTTTTTTTTTTTGAGGTCAAATATAGATATTTACAGAGTTTTTTTTATGCACGCCTTGTGTAGTTGAGTTAATATACTTTCTTACTCTATATATACCTACTATAATTACTAATAAAACGTTTAAGATAATAAACTGTTTTATTTTAAATATACCTACGATACTTTTTATTACTATATATGATCGTGATCAATCAACGCTACTATATCATCGAGAATATTATAATATAATGCGAATTATTATCGTGTATTCGTGTGTACAGTAAACAATCGGTACCTATTTATTATGTTGATGTTGTCAGATTTAGATTTGAGGAAACAAAGTAAAGTAGGTAATTCGAGAAACTGTTAAGTGTTCTCGATAGTAAACATGTTTATTTACCTCGTGCGCGCGTGCTGTTGTTTTTGTAATGGTTTTAAATCGGGCACGTGTGTGCATGTATATCCATAAGATAAGTTAAATTTAACTATAAACTACCTGTTACCCGTTGCTACGAATTAATATTAATATCGAAATTCATTTTTTTACAATAAAATAAAAAGTGAACTGTTTACAAAAACACAGACAAAATACTGAAACCCTTTGATCTTTCCGCCTGGACGGGACTTATCGTTGTTGAAAACAGTCGTCGGCGACCCAAAATCTCCAAAATGTTTCTTATTTTGGAAACTTAAGTTGCTGTTTTGTCGAAATCGACAGAGTTGCTGATTTGTTGCGGTTTTGTCCTTCGACCATATAGGAATAGACCCCGTTTGCTTACGTTTTGCGTCTACAATCGTAGAAGGGAACAATAGCGGGTCGGGGGAGACGAGTAGAGTTCGATTCCATGGGTGTGTATCATTTATATAGGGGGCCAATATCCAAATGAATTGTAGAATTTGTTGCTGTTTTCAATTGTACGTCCTCTACTTTTCAATCCCAAAGCATCTAACCAATTTTTTTCTTGCATGAGACTCTTTAGGAAACACAATAAACATTTTACTATCCCTTTTCTACGTTCATGATTTATGTTTACTTACCTGTGGAATGGTCGACCAGGTCCCTAATCACAATATTTTCTACAAATAACACATTTATTCACCATTCTGAACAATAAATACACCTTAATAACAACTCAAAACAATAGGATCAAATAGCAATACGGCGACCACGCATGTCATAATTATACTTCATAAAAGTATATAGACAGGCAAATCATGATGACTTTTCACGATATAAACTAAGAATTTTTTTTTGTCTTTTTAGTGCTAATTATATAGCGGGAAGTTTTAAAAGACATAGGTAATTTAATAATAATTAGAAAATTCTTTTTCTAACTTTCCCTAAAATTGCTATTAAATGATACAATTTGGCACAAATGCATCGCTTACCACCCTCCGTTCCCCACCGTTATTCTTCCATTCATCGAAAACGTAAGCAAACGGGGTCTATTCCTATATGGTCGAAAGGTTTTGTCGGTTTGGTGGAAATTCGCCTTAATAGGGTGAGTTGCTTTATTCACCGGTTGATTCATCAGATGTGTTTTATCTCATTCTAACCTCGAAGATAGAATGAGATAAAACACATATCTGATGGATCAACCGGTGAATAATAAAGCAACTCGCCCATTTGTAACGAAGTGATTTTTTCCAGACAAGGAATGTTCATTTTTGCTTTAAATATTACCGTCACTTGGGTACACCCTGCCACTGTTTTAGTAAGTAAGTCATGTTCTAATTAAGTTATTAATGAGTTGTTAAAAAAGTCCGCTGGTAAACAAACAGTCAAGTAATTAACTGATTAATTTTCGACAATTCCTCGTATAAGTAAAATCCGAGAATTATTATAAATAATGGCCGAGTCGGAAATAAAAATCATTCGTTACTAAAATTGTTAAGCCTCGTCAGTTTTCATCCGTTTCTTTTTGCAACATAGTATAGAAATTGCAACTAACTCATTTCCGGTTAGATACGTGCTGAGTTGATGCACCAAGATGCATAATCCGCTGCACCTCTGCAAGTTACGCTGGGATATGCATCCGAGTACGTCGTTTAAAGTCGGTGACCACCTCTCTTTTAACACGACAGATACGTCATAAAGTTTACAAAAAGGGTAAGAACAGTCACTTCACTCTCATTCCGTGCTGATTCGCATTCCGTCCTCCTTCTCATTCCGAGAAAACCGGCAGCAGTTCAGGTTCATTCCGAAATAGTCCGCATATCAGATCCGTTCGACCGCCAGCAATTGACGATCAACCTGAATCCGTAAATCTTTCCGTGCCGCCGCTCCGATTTTTAATAGTAAATTCCTTAGAGTATAACATTGGTAAGAATTCAACGCAACCTGCTACCTTCTGCAGGTACTGCCTTCAGTTAAGTATAGATATTAAGAGATTTTATTGTCCGTCGTTTAAAGTCGGTGACCACCTCTCTTTTAACACGACAGATACGTCATAAAGTTTACAAAAAGGGTAAGAACAGTCACTTCACTCTCATTCCGTGCTGATTCGCATTCCGTCCTCCTTCTCATTCCGAGAAAACCGGCAGCAGTTCAGGTTCATTCCGAAATAGTCCGCATATCAGATCCGTTCGACCGCCAGCAATTGACGATCAACCTGAATCCGTAAATCTTTCCGTGCCGCCGCTCCGATTTTTAATAGTAAATTCCTTAGAGTATAACATTGGTAAGAATTCAACGCAACCTGCTACCTTCTGCAGGTACTGCCTTCAGTTAAGTATAGATATTAAGAGATTTTATTGTCCGTCAGTATCGCCGTATTTTACTACCAAAGTAAACTAGAGCTTATTAGTAATACACCTCCCTCCGTTGGTCTTTTATTTTGTTAATATATGCAAAGACTGCTGAGATCTGTTCTCTTGGGCCATCTTAAAAGTCCCCTTGCATAATAGGTTACCGGAAAACCTACGTGAAATAAATAGTCATTATATGCATCAACTGTGTGTATCTGTTCACTTGGGCCATACGTACAGGAGATCCGCATAGAACCGACTCGCAAAACTTATATTATTCAACATAATTATCTAATAAATAGCTCTACGTTTGCGGCAGTAGTTTATCGTTTGCTTCAATATTTTGTCTAGACTCAAATATCTATAGCTAACGGACTGCCCGCCGTTTATAATCCTAGTGGAAAGGTACGTTTGCTTGTCGTACATAGTAAAATATCCATACAACGTCTCCGTAAATTCCGCCGTGAAATCGCGTAAAGACTTTTGATTGCCAGCTTGACTGATTTATAATTATTTAAAAAATAGTTTTATACATACACGACTGCATAGTCGTGGAGGTTTTAGAATAAATTAATTTGTTCATTCTTATTCCTGAATAAACACGTTATTTTAAAGAGGTAAACTTCACGAGTTATTATTTCTGTCATTTGTTTCTGATTAACCTGTTTGAGCAGTATGACCGAATTCCATTAGATAGGTCTCCAGCTCCGACCTCTGGCTATTCCGTATCATCCGCTGTTTTGCTACTCAGGGTTGTTCTCCCAATTAGGAGAGCCAAAAAAGACAGTGTAGTTCTTCGCACTTAAAAATTGAAGGACTGGCGCCCGAGATTTCCGTAGAAAGAAAAAGATTACGTAAATATAGTGACCAAAAGCACCGTAATAAATAGGCACCATCACACATTTTGTGATGACGCTTACGTAAGCTGTAGTGTTTGCAACTTACTTCCACAAACAGTATTTCTAGGTTTGTTACCTTTATATTATTTACACGGAATCTCTTTGTTTATAGTGCAAAAAACAGCACTTTATTTCCTGGCGGTTTCCAATAAAATCCTATAGGTAACTGCAATGAAGAACGGAGTGATACAGGGGGGTCATGTAATGAATACGCTGTATTAGTGATGACGTATAGCGGCCATTTTTTGTATCCAAACAAACTCTTTTACCTTTGTTTTGTATATTATATGATGTTTCCGTTTGTGAATTTTTAAGTGTATTAAAAGCAGTTTTAACAAAAGTCGATCAATATAACTATCAACGCTAGGTATCTCCTTTTATAAAATATTTAAATCTTCATAACCTTAAAGTTTGTTTGGATACAGCGGCGAGACTTTGACGTCACACTAATAGCCCCGGTTGCTTATGTGAACAGACTTGAGCAATTGATAATACGGGCTATTAGTGTGACGTCAAAGTCGCCGCTGTATCCAAAAATATTATAATATATAAAACAAAGGTAAAATATAATAGTTTGTTTAGATACAAAAAATGGCCGCTATACGTCATCACTATAATGCAGCGTATACCTGTTTAATTAAATATTCCCTACTTGAAATAATAACACGGAGTGTTCAGAGGCCAATATAAAACATTTATTCATTTACCAATAATTGTGTACAAAATAAACGTGAAATTCTTAGGGCTAGCAATATTTACAAGGGGGTATTGTAGAATATATTTTTTTTTTATTGAATGTAATTTACAATCTACTCCAATACAATGAGTAATAAGTAAATGTGATAATTAGTTTCTATCTTTGTAGGTGGAACCGCCAAATGGCAGTGCACCTTAATTAATTAAATCTTCTGGCCATATTCTCTTCAGTCTTCTGGTGGCAAGTGGTTGATTGTTTAGTTCTTGTACTAGTGGATTGTCGTGGGAGAGATTTCTTTTTCTGTGGCTGTTTGCATGCTGTCCAATAGTTTCGTTGACAAATTGTATTTTCAAATCTTCATGGAGGGTTTTATTAGATATATACCATAGGGCGTCTGCCATCATTCTGAGGGTTTTAGATTGATATGTTTGTAAGACCTTATGTTTGAAGGTTTTGCACAACCCCAGAGTTCGATGCCATATGTCCATATATGGGTTTTAGGATAATTTTATATATAAGTGAGTTTATTTTTTAACGACAATTGAGACTTTCTGTTGATTAACCAATTCATCTGTCTCGTTTTTATGACAAGCTGTTGTTTTTTGGCTATAATGTGGATTTTACCGCGTTTTTGATTGGAATTGGTTGATTGTTTATTGTTACCTGTGGACATATACTGCGTCTTGTTGTAAACGTGATTTGTGTGGATTTATGATTGTTGACTTTTATTTTCCATTTAGTTAACCAATCTTCTAGTAAATTAAGATGGTTTTGTAGATTTTCTGATGCTATATCTGGGTTTTCATTGACAGAGAGGATTGCCGTGTCGTCAGCAAATGTGGCTATATGGGTGTCTTCTGTCGTTGGAATATCCGCTGTGTATACCAGATACAGGAAGGGTCCTAGAACACTGCCTTGAGGTACTCCGGATTTTATGAGGTGATAATTGTTTACGTCCTTATCCATTTTGATGTCAAGTATCTGTCACTTAGATATGATTGTAATATTAGATAAATTTGTCCTGGTAGAGTCTTTTTTAGTTTATACAAGAGGCCTTGGTGCCACACTTTGTCAAATGCCTGCTGAATATCCAAAAAGACAGATGCGCACATTTTCTTGTTCTCCAAACTTTCTCTTATTAGGTTAACAATTTTATGGCATTGTTGTATTGTAGAATGCTTCTCTCTGAAGCCGAATTGATGTGATGGTATAAGATATTGTGAGATATTGTGAATAGAGCGTATACTGGGAAACAAGAGTGGTTCGCGGCGGAAATATCGCGTGGTCGGTAAAACGCGGATAGCGGGTTTCAGGTATTTTATTTCACTTCCACGGGCAGTCAAGGATACTAGCGAGATTTTATTAATTTATAATGATAGATTTTTACGGGGCCTGTTGCCGTTGCTTCAAAGTAGAGTGCTACTACGAAAAAGATGTATTTCATTTATTTCTACCCTCGGACGATGGTGACGCTCCAATCGTTTTCACGCAACGAAGTGTCAATTCTCCTTTGTTATTTAATGTCGGATGGATCATTGAGACTCCAATCGTTTTCACGCAATAAAGTGTCAATTCTCCTTGTTATTTAACTGTGTAACTGAAAAAGCACTTCGTTACACCATACACTATGGTTTCTCCACCACACTCCACGCGAGATGGTTAAAATAACATGATTTACGCCTAGCTCTCTGGGCTTGTAATGTCAGTTTCGTGGCAAATGTGACTGTGTAATGTTAGTGTCAGTTGTATTATTGATGTGACATACGCGATTAATCGATTGTTTGAGTGTTATAGCTATTAACATATCTAGGAATGTTATAAAAACATAAAACACACCACAGAAATTAGACAACCCCCAAATCCAAAGCCAAAGGCTGTCCGGAAGGGGGCTACACATTTGAAAAAACGCAGACAAACATCCATACCCACCGACATTGCCATTTGCCGGTGCCCGGTCTCGAACCGGGACTCGATAGGCAGTGTAGCCAGAGCCATGTCTGTCACTCACGCCTTAGCCCACTGCGTCACCGAGTCGGTTATGAGTATCATAACTGCCGCAGATGTCGGTTTCGCTAAGGCTGTTGTGATTCATAAACATCCGTGATTTGTTCAATAATAGTTTATCGGTTTCAAAAAATAAAGACATTTATTAATAACAAGGAGCAGTAGTGATACATTTCAGTATTTAATTATTATTGTTTGGAGTTTCCTGTCTGTTTCTATTAATAAATAGCCCTATATTTTCAATATTTATTATTTCATCTGTTGACAGTTGTTGACAGATCTGTATTGTAATATTACCGTACAAGCTGTTGGCATGGCAGTAAATATTACTGTACAAATTTAGTTATGACTTACTTACCAGCCTACTTTTGTATATGAAACAATGGATTATAATATCCTGAAACCGATAAATATTTTTATTTACGAATTAGTCCAATCATATTAGGTACTCTTGTGGTGCAAAATGTTGAGGAGTTTTGTAACTTGGCATGATTGTAGACTTGGGGGCCTTATGTTTACGACCTCGAGCGACCGCCGCTCGCACCGCCATCTTGGAAGAATGCCGCACAAAATTAGTTTTTGACATGTAACTCCGTTCCTGTAGGTTTTAGAGAAAAGGTTTCTGATTAAAAGTTGGAGAGGATGAAATTTGCTACAAAGATGCTTCTATACATTTTTTCCTTAGACCAATAACTTCCTAGTTACAGGGCCGAACAGTAAGGCCAATTTTTTTAAATCGCAGAAAAGCGGCATTAGCGCAATTTTTTATTAACAAAAAAGTGTTAGGCTACCCCTTTTTCTACGCCACTGAATGGTGGTATCAGATTTAAAATACTATACATGCAGTCATCGGTAGTCTTGAGTAACACATTAGCTCGCTCACGAAAATTTAGATTCCTCTGCCTACTCTGTTAGAGATAGGTATAGCTAAATAACTGATCTGCCAGTCGACACTATAACACCGTGTATTTTGAAAACGAAGCGTTTTTCGACAAAACTGTATAGAGGTTTTAGTTTTATTTTAACGTTCTCAACAAGCTCTTAAATTTATGGTAGATCAATTTAAAAACACCTTGTATAATAAAAATCAAAGTTTTACTTTTAAAACAAAAGTTTTAATTAATGGACGTTTCGAGGGCGATCGCCTTCGTCTTCAGCATTGGTACATTATTTTAAACACTTAAAACTTACTAAAAACTTCATAACATTTATATCTTTATCATTATAAATTTATTTTGTTCTGATGAACTATATATTGCCTTATTAACACTTCCATTTAACGTATATGAAACATTTTTACTTTTAATATTTAATTTTGATTAAAATAATTGATGTCTGAATTGTGACTACGTCTGCTTCTACCATTTTATTATATAAAATCAATATACTCAAGAATACTAAAAGTAAAATAAAGAGCTTAGAATGGCTACGAATAAATATTGAAGAAAATTTTTAGACTAATATATATGGGCCCCCCAAAAAATTAAGCTATAATTAATTATCAAATATTGAGATACGAAAAATCCTACTATATATACGGGACGGAGCCCCCTCGGGACGGGGGCCCTGGCATTTTGCCAGTCATCCTGCCGCTACCCTGTTACGCCACTGAATTTCCAATTAACAGCTTTACTTTTTACAATTTTTTCTCATCTTAAGATGTATGTCCTATTATATATTTAGTACACATATACAGGGTGTTGCATCACGAGAGGGACATATAGCTTAATGGTAGATAGCGGGCATCAATAATTATAAGAACGACCCATAGAAATACCTCAATGGCCATTCATTACTAAGTTACAGGGTGATTTATGATTCTTGGCCAAAACTTCTTTTTATGATAACTTTGAAAGGGAATGGAATAATGGATTCATATTTGGTACAACTAATACACTAATGATCCTTAACAAGTACATGTATAAGAGGAAAAAAAAATCCAGGTCCGGATTGAATAAAATTTAGCTTTCTTTTTTACCTCTAGAAAACATCACCCTGTATACTTTTTTTAAATTTCGAAAAGTTCAGTTGGACAATAAACTTATTATTATTATTTTTTATTATTATACAATATTCAAAAAGAACCCAAAAAAATAAGCAAAATAGCCTGCGGTTAATTTTTTTGTTACACTTTTGTGGTTTTTTATAAACTTTATAAACGAGTTAGGTTACGTATCATTGAAATAAGGTTGACAAACTGAAACATTCATTTTTCTACTACACAGTAGACATAAAATAAAAAAAAACAATTTAGGTCTTAGGAGCAAGTTAATTTAATAAAAAAATCAACAATTAATAGAAAGCGGAAAGCAGAACAAATTAAAACCGAAATAAATACATAATTTACAATAATTATAGACAATGTATAACAAACTAGTAACTACGTAGTTATGTATGTATAATTTGAGACTAAAATGTATTCACATTAAAGTAAATTCTCGAAGTGTCCTCCCCCAACTTCTATACATTTTCTTGTTCGTTTAGTTAGGTTACCAATTGTTTTACGTATCATTGCCGGATTATTTCGTATTTCGTCACAGATTGTAACAATACGACGGATTAATTGTTCTCTACTATTAATTTCGCAACACTATAAACTTTAGTTTTTAAGTGGCCCCATAAAAAATAATCACAAGGATTACAATCTGGAGACCTCGATGGCCATTCATGCGGACCCCCGCGACCAATCCATCTGTTTGGATACTCATTATTTAAGTATTCTCTAACTTGAATACTAAAATGAGGTGGAGCCCCATCATGTTGAAAAAACATGCTTCTAATATATGGACATTTTCTAACATATTCGGTAAGATGTTTTGAAGAAAATTGCAATAAACATCACCATTCAACCGTTCCTCAAAAAAATGTGGTCCTATCAAATATCCATTCACAAGCCCGATCCATACATTTACAGAAAACCTGTGTTGCGAATGGCAGTGGCGTTTCGCATCTGGATTTTCATGTGCCCATTCATGATTGTTTCTTGAGTTATTTATTCCATCCATCGTAAATTGCGCCTCATCGGTAAATAAGGTTCTGTACATGACAGGGCGGTGGTTGGACAACCACCGACAAAAAGCCAGGCGGTGGATATTGTCGCCTGGTTCAAGACGCTGTACCTGCTGAATGTGATATGGATAATATTGTTCTCTTTTCAGTGTTCTCCATACTCTCCAATGCGGAACACCAGTAGTAGAACTAATTCTTCTGGTGCTAATTCTTGGGTTTTGTTGAACCATATTTAAAATATTGTTTAGTTCCTGCTCATCTTGTTGTAAAATTCGCTCTACAAATGCAGAAGTAGGAAACTTTCCGTGTTGTCTTGAATACTGAAACACCGCACCAAAAGTTTTATGATTAGGGTGCCGACGACCAGGAAAACGCAGTTGATACTCCCTCTCCGCTGACCTACCATTTCCATTACAAAACCCATAGATGAATATCATATCAGCATATTCCTCGTTCGAAAATTTTCGTGGCATAGCTACACTTAATTTTCACAATTTAAAGCACAATACAACTAAATACATTAAATGACATACAATGAATTATTCAACTGTTTCCTTTTTATTGTCATTTTAAGTAAGCCTACTATGATTGATTTGATCACGAGTATTAGGGCCATCTTTTTACCACGGATATTTAAAACATGTATGAGCTTTTGGATAAACTCAGAACATCTAGCTTCAATCACACTTTCGCTAATTTGAGTTAATGATTTGCATCATGCATATAACATCGGGTTGAAACAACACCCACTGAACGAGGTGTTGTTGGTTGAAAGCCATTTTCTTGTACATAATCCATATTTAAAAAACCACAAAAGTGTAACAAAAAAATTAACCAGGCTATTTTGCTTATTTTTTTGGTAACTGTGAGAGATAAGTACATCCCTCTGGTGGTCAGTTGCTACTACCAGTCAAGACATCGAAGATGTCTAGTGACCGATAGCGGCTTGCCAAGCAAGCACCAAGAGCGGCGACCTCTAGCCCTGATGGACTAAAACATGCTTAATAAATAGGATTATAGGAAACAACTACTGGACGGGCAAAGGCCCCGACTCCCATTGAATTATACCTATAAATCCAAAATTGGTAGCCAAATTTGTTATTTGTCTTTTCTCCACCAGACACAGACCGGTTTCGAACTCTTTATGTTCTCATCAGTGTGCCACAGGTAGCTGAAAAGACAAATAACAAAGGCAAACCAAACTGGTCTATGGCAGACCCAGCACATAGTAACTGTGAGAGATAAGTACATCCCTCTGGTGGTCAGTTGCTACTACCAGTCAAGACATCGAAGATGTCTAGTGACCGATAGCGGCTTGCCAAGCAAGCACCAAGAGCGGCGACCTCTAGCCCTGATGGACTAAAACATGCTTAATAAATAGGATTATAGGAAACAACTACTGGACGGGCAAAGGCCCCGACTCCCATTGAATTATACCTATAAATCCAAAATTGGTAGCCAAATTTGTTATTTGTCTTTTCTCCACCAGACACAGACCGGTTTCGAACTCTTTATGTTCTCATCAGTGTGCCACAGGTAGCTGTGGGAGTCGGGGCCTTTGCCCGTCCAGTAGTTGTTTCCTATAATCCTATTTATTAAGCATGTTTTAGTCCATCAGGGCTAGAGGTCGCCGCTCTTGGTGCTTGCTTGGCAAGCCGCTATCGGTCACTAGACATCTTCGATGTCTTGACTGGTAGTAGCAACTGACCACCAGAGGGATGTACTTATCTCTCACAGTTACTATGTGCTGGGTCTGCCATAGACCAGTTTGGTTTGCCTTTGTTATTTGTCTTTTCAGCTACCTGTGGCACACTGATGAGAACATAAAGAGTTCGAAACCGGTCTGTGTCTGGTGGAGAAAAGACAAATAACAAATTTGGCTACCAATTTTGGATTTATAGGTATAATTCAATGGGAGTCGGGGCCTTTGCCCGTCCAGTAGTTGTTTCCTATAATCCTATTTATTAAGCATGTTTTAGTCCATCAGGGCTAGAGGTCGCCGCTCTTGGTGCTTGCTTGGCAAGCCGCTATCGGTCACTAGACATCTTCGATGTCTTGACTGGTAGTAGCAACTGACCACCAGAGGGATGTACTTATCTCTCACAGTTACTATGTGCTGGGTCTGCCATAGACCAGTTTGGTTTGCCTTTGTTATTTGTCTTTTCAGCTACCTGTGGCACACTGATGAGAACATAAAGAGTTCGAAACCGGTCTGTGTCTGGTGGAGAAAAGACAAATAACAAATTTGGCTACCAATTTTGGATTTATAGGTATAATTCAATGGGAGTCGGGGCCTTTGCCCGTCCAGTAGTTGTTTCCTATAATCCTATTTATTAAGCATGTTTTAGTCCATCAGGGCTAGAGGTCGCCGCTCTTGGTGCTTGCTTGGCAAGCCGCTATCGGTCACTAGACATCTTCGATGTCTTGACTGGTAGTAGCAACTGACCACCAGAGGGATGTACTTATCTCTCATAGTTACTATGTGCTGGGTCTGCCATAGACCAGTTTGGTTTGCCTTTGTTATTTGTCTTTTCAGCTACCTGTGGCACACTGATGAGAACATAAAGAGTTCGAAACCGGTCTGTGTCTGGTGGAGAAAAGACAAATAACAAATTTGGCTACCAATTTTGGATTTATAGGTATAATTCAATGGGAGTCGGGGCCTTTGCCCGTCCAGTAGTTGTTTCCTATAATCCTATTTATTAAGCATGTTTTAGTCCATCAGGGCTAGAGGTCGCCGCTCTTGGTGCTTGCTTGGCAAGCCGCTATCGGTCACTAGACATCTTCGATGTCTTGACTGGTAGTAGCAACTGACCACCAGAGGGATGTACTTATCTCTCACAGTTACTATGTGCTGGGTCTGCCATAGACCAGTTTGGTTTGCCTTTGTTATTTGTCTTTTCAGCTACCTGTGGCACACTGATGAGAACATAAAGAGTTCGAAACCGGTCTGTGTCTGGTGGAGAAAAGACAAATAACAAATTTGGCTACCAATTTTGGATTTATAGGTATAATTCAATGGGAGTCGGGGCCTTTGCCCGTCCAGTAGTTGTTTCCTATAATCCTATTTATTAAGCATGTTTTAGTCCATCAGGGCTAGAGGTCGCCGCTCTTGGTGCTTGCTTGGCAAGCCGCTATCGGTCACTAGACATCTTCGATGTCTTGACTGGTAGTAGCAACTGACCACCAGAGGGATGTACTTATCTCTCACAGTTACTATGTGCTGGGTCTGCCATAGACCAGTTTGGTTTGCCTTTGTTATTTGTCTTTTCAGCTACCTGTGGCACACTGATGAGAACATAAAGAGTTCGAAACCGGTCTGTGTCTGGTGGAGAAAAGACAAATAACAAATTTGGCTACCAATTTTGGATTTATAGGTATAATTCAATGGGAGTCGGGGCCTTTGCCCGTCCAGTAGTTGTTTCCTATAATCCTATTTATTATTTTTTTGGTGTTCTTTTGAATATAGTATCGAAATGTAAAAAAAGTATACAGGGTGATGTTTTCTATAGGTAAAAAAGAAAGCTAAATTTTATTCAATCCGGACCTGGATTTTTTTTCCTCTTATACATGTACTTGTGAAGGATCATTAGTGTATTAGTTGTACCAAATATGAATCAATTATTCCATTCCCTTTCAAAGTTATCATAAAAAGAAGTTTTGGCCAAGAATCATAAATCACCCTGTAACTTAGTAATGAATGGCCATTGAGGTATTTCTATGGGTCGTTCTTATAATTATTGATGCCCGCTATCTACCATTAAGCTATGTCCCTCTCGTGATGCAACACCCTGTATATTGACCTAAATTAAATAAATAAATTTTTTAATCTCTATAAAACTGTACCTATACTTATTATATATTAATTGACGCATTTTTTACATACTTTATTTCCATTTTTTCACATCTATTTTTACACATACGCCACACACGTCTGGCTTAAATTCCTTTAATAAAAGTGGTATGATTTTAGGAGGGGCGTGCCTAACATCGTACGATGCGGAATGGTATGACACTTTTTGAAAACCCAATCCTTTCTCTGGAGATGAAAAATAGAATGATTTTGTTTATACTCACGTGTAATGTTATTTTATGTTTGAGTCAACGCGCTTGTTTTCGACCTAGCAAATATCCGCGATACGTGGACGTTGGAACGTAAATTGTTTATTTACATCAACAGTATATATCAGCGCAAAAATATTATTTATAGTAGTCAGTTTATATTATCTCAAGCGGTACCGTGAACAGTGAAATATACCTTAATAAGCGACACACCTTTTTTAACTCTGGAAAGACAATACAAAGATAATTCATATTATATTTTAACAGAGTTAGGTATAATTTAAAATTGTGTGCTGTGATAATAATAACTATAAACATTCTAATAATGTCTTCGTTAAAACATATATCGCATTGTAGATGTGTGTCTATAGCTCAAAAAAGGTATTGTATATATGTACTATAAATATTGTATTACATTTTGATTAAATTTCGTTCAATGATTATTTTAAATTTGGAGTCGTATATTTTCGTCGCGGGTGCCTGTATTTGCGTTTATGCTTATAATAGGTATATTATATAATTATATGTGTATATAATATTTGTAATATTACGTGAGATTCATCATGTATTTCTCTAGGTTCAATATTCAGAAATATTATTTATTAGAGCAGGGTATAAAAAATAAAAATACGTGATACGTGCAAATAAGACAACACCAAAAAGTGATGGGCGCCACAGAAAACAGATGATTGCCTTTTATGTTCTGTGAAGGCACAGAATTAATTATTAATTCTGTGGTGAAGGGTTGTTATATGCTATGAAAATGAAAATGACACTCACGGAACATAAAAGGAATGAGATATAAGATAAGTTTATGTGGAATACAGTGGAATAAAAGTAAATTTCAAAATAAAAGTTATATTTTAACAAAATAGAGATAAAAAAGTTCTAAAATTTCATACGACAGTTTTAGAAGATTAAAATAGATATAGATTGGACTATTTGTTTTGTTAATTGTTATTTTCTACACATGGACCATCCAGTCAGTAGGTATTTACAAACTGTCAAAATCAGCTGTTCGAAATGCACATCTGCATGCATGTATCTTTATAAAAATTAGTCCAAAAATAATTTTAACCTCCGCTTTATATTTAATTTCGCGTTAATGATTATTTTTAAATACTGGTGATGATGCCATAATCATATCTTAAAGCGTCATTCGATTTAAATTAGATTTCAAGATGATTCCAGTAATATTTACTTATCTTCTTAGACGTTTGAACTCCGGATCCTCAAATGCCCTAGATGCAGCTAAAATGCAGGCGAAAAGTGTTGTATTGACTCAGTGGAAACTTATTAACGAATTGAAAGCCTATTTGTCAAAGTTAACTACAGACAAAACTTTTGAACAAGCCTTGAACAAAGAATTTGCTCAATTTCTTCAAAAAATTGATGCTAAAACATACGGAAGTGATTTGATTAGGTATTTTACGTCACAAACATCACAAACTACTGCTCTACCGAAAAAACTCGAAGGAGGTGTTAAACAAGAACAAAGAATATTTCCAAGTGTATTAAATGGGTTGAAAATTGGAAATAAAATTGAAGAAAAGAAACAAATCATACCGAAATGGAAACTGACTAAACCTGTTTCAAAGGTAACTACCTCACGTATTAAATTTATTTTATACCTCTACATGTTTGTTGCATACCGAATGTAATATTGCTGTTTTATTCTTTTTCAAGGAAAAAATTTCTTCTCATGTTAGTCACGTTTTATCATCTATAATAGTAGCAGACTGCGATATCGCCAAATTAATCAGTATTGAAGATTTAGTGTGTTACCTTAAACAATATCCTGAAGCAAAACACAGTGCTGTTAAGGTATTGTACCTAGTTTATTTAAAATTATTAGCTAGGATAAAAACAATAAAAACTACATAGGTGCAAACATATAATAATAATAATACACCACATGTAATAACGACCCCCTTTATCCCAGAAGGCTGAGCCTTGTGCGGGAGGGGGCTACACATTTAAAGACAAGGACCACACATCCAATATCCGTGTATAATGGAAAAATCCCTCTCACAGTATTTTCCATTGCCACGACCGGGATTCGAACCCGGGACTTTTGGGTGAGAGGCAGGTACTCTACCATCTCGACCATCAGTCATATATAAGTAGGAGGTATTTACTTTTACCCCTTGTCTACTAACGAAGGGATCTCTAATTTTATTGACAGTACCTATGTCTCAAGTATGTAGTAATGGCTGTGTAAATTCTAATTTCTTACATCCTTTCATGTTATAGCACCTCCGTGGTTTTTACTGCATAGATGGAACAGTTAATTGTTAATTGTCATTGTGAAATATTTAAATATACAAACACTAAACAATATTTATTAATATTAATTTGATTTACTTTATATGCGGGATTTATAGACCTCTGTTTATTATTTTTAATTCTAGGAAGGTGCCATACGTATTCTGCTACGTATTCGTCAAACTACAGCTGATACAAACATATTGGAAGCTGCAAATGAGGCTTTTGCCTTGCTAGGGTACACGGATCCAGTGCCAGGCAGTGGAATACGTATTTTATCGATTGACGGAGGGGGTATAAGAGGAGTATTGGTAATTGAAATGCTAAGAAAGCTGGAAGAGCTTTGCGGCAAACCTATATACGAAATGTTTGATGTTATTTGTGGAGTTAGCACTGGGGCTATAATAGCCACACTTTTAGGTGAGATAAAATTTTTTCGGAAAATATGACATTGGCGTGCCAAAATTAGATATAGGAATAAAATCTTTCGAGAGAACACCAACGATTAATAATAATTTTTTTCAAATGTAGGTACATAAATCGCTAATTATTCATACTTTTCTAAGATGAGGCAAACAAATGACTTCATAAAAAATAAATGGTAATAATGGTTGGTTAATTTCAGATTCATATTGACAAAACTAAATTCGCTAGTTCAGTAGAGGTTTGATTGATTAAAACATTTTTAATTAGCATTATTAAATTAATGCTTATCCTTGTTTTCTTAGTTGTAAGGTATAATTGATTCCACTAATTTAATATTTTATTTTAGGTTTAAAACATAAAACGTTGGACGAAACGTTGGATATTTATAGAAATTTAAGCATGCAAATTTTTACACAGTCTACTCTTAGAGGAACTAGTAGTTTGGTTTGGAGTCATTCTTATTATGACACAGCATTATGGGAAAAACTACTAAAGGCACAATGGGATAATAAGATTCTGATTGAAACCCGACGAAATCTAAAAGTGCCAAAGGTACGTATTAATATAGTTCAAAAAGTTTAGTGATTAGGTACTTGATGAAAGAATTTTAGTATTTGCATAATTATTCAAAAATAGAAAAATGTGAAACACGTTTTCAGCAGATAAAAAAAAATAAAATGAAGGTCATTTAACTTAGAGTAGTATTTCCTGTATCTATTTTTCTGAACTATGTCATATGAGTGGAGTGATTTTCTAAAAATAGTCAGCTATAGTTTTAAAAATTCAATATGATTTAGTACGCAATTTTTATGAGATTTATTTCCTTGAATATTAAATTTAGCTGACATTAGAGATTATTTTAAAAAACTATTGTGCTAATTTTGTTACGTTCTGGAAACACATTCTAGTACTGTAGATAAACGAAGTTTTGATTAAGAATATTTTTGAGGGTTTAATAAATTAGCAGATACAAATTTTAATCGTTCTATAATACATTGTAAATAAATAAACGCATAAATTTATAAGCAACCAAGGTCGGTATATGATTAAATGGGAAAAATTATAATTTTAATTAATGGTCCCGAGTTGTTTGTAAACAAATGATTAAATTGAAAATATATAATATATGTTAATGCCTTTAGATAAAAAGTTATTTATAGATGAATCTTACGATAAAAAAATATATATTTGCAGTTGTTCAAGTTACCGTGAAATAAGGAGGGATATTCATTTTAGTACCGAAAGAAAATGCCATAAATGTGACATTACTTTTAGCTTCAAGTTAATGTAAAAAAAATATTGATTTTAAAAATATCTACGTCTGTTTAAATATTTTACAACTTGAAAGGCTTTTATGAGCTATCATTAGCTAGTTGAGCAATATCTTAAGAAAGAGGTGGCGAATAATACCTTTATATCGATCAAGAGAAAGGTTATGACCAGAAATAGAGAATCATTCGGACGTCTGAACTCTTTTTTTTTTTTCTTGAAATAAAAAAGCAACTTGAATACACAGAAGTATAATATTTTTTCACCAAAAAGTGTATTTTCTACTGAACAATATGATTTTTTAGCGTAATAATATTCAAAAAAAAGTCACTGTATGAAATCGTTATTTTAAATTTTAATTTTTTATTTTCAGTTCTGTGCAATTTCAGCTGTAGTAAATCAATCCCGCTTATCGGCTTACGTATTTAGGAATTATGATTTACCATGTAAAGTGCAGTCACAATACCTTGGTGGATATAATCATCAAGTATGGGAGTCCGTAAGAGCATCAGCTGCTGCACCTACTTACTTTGAGGAATATAAAATTGGAAATATGTTACATCAGGTAATCCACATCTTTAATTAGAATATAAAATATATAAAAAATATTTTTAACAAAGGTTCTGGACCAGCTATATCATATTTATGCGGTGTTTTTTGTGTTATAGGTCCTATTTAAAGAAAACACTTATTTTTAATTTTCCGACGTTTCGGTTATGTACTTAACCATCCTCAGGCTATCAAACTTTGGTTTTCCGCATTTTTATTATAAGATAAATCCCAGGATTTTCCAATAGATAATTATTTGATTTTTTATTTAAGTTTAGCTGTACCTCTATACCCATATATGGTATACAGTAAATTCACTTTTCAACCAAAGCACTTTGTGAGTGAATAGGAGAGAATAAAGCGAGAGCGCTAACATTCTGAGATCGACATGCAGTCACGCATGTGTAGTGCTCTCGCTTTACTGCTATCTCCTATTCACTCACAAACTGCTTTGGTTCAAAAGTGAATATACTGTATATGCAATTATATACATATTATATATGTCGTTAAAATATTATTGTTATTAATTTAAAAGATATTTTCTGGTGGATCAAGCTGAACAGAGTGAACTCTGTTCAGCTTGCAGCTAAACTTAAATAAAAAATCAAATAATTATCTATTGGAAAATCCTGGGATTTATCTTATAATAAAAACGCGGAAAACCAAAGTTTGATAGCCCTGAGGATTGTTAAATACATAACCGAAAAGTTGGCAAATTAAAAATAAATGTTTTCTTTAATTATGACCTATAACCCAAAAAAACACCGCATAAATATATAAAAAATATTTGTTTCATAATTCGTTTCCCATCCTGTAACTGCCGATTTCAGGATATTAAAAATTACTATATTTTTCTTTAGGATGGTGGAATTCTAGTAAACAATCCAACGGCAATCGCCATTCATGAAGCAAAACTACTCTGGCCCACAACTCCAATTCAGTGTGTCATATCTTTTGGAACTGGTAGGACTGCCCCTAATCCTATAGACCCCTTTACCGAGCCTACTATCGCCACAATCAACAACTCTTCTTGGAAGAAAAAGTTTTTCGCTATTCTTGATAGCGCAACAGATACTGAAGGTAAATATATTTTCCTATCAACATAATTTATAGTCCTCAAACAGTAATCTAATATCAACATAAAATAAATTTGAAGTTAGTAGTTACAGAACTACGTGATATTGTATTTAGCACTTTTATATTTTTTTCTGGCACAAGGAAAAAGTTGTACAAGTCATTTTTGTTCCAGGTGTTCACACGATGCTGTGCGATCTACTCCCTCCAAGTATTTATTACCGTTTTAATCCTTACTTAACAGAAATGTTAGATATGGCAGAAATCGACCCCACCAAATTGGAACAGATAAAAAGAGATGCTTTAATGTACTTACGTAGAAATGAAGATAAATTTCAAGACGCTGCAAAAGCTTTAAGTGCAACTAAAACGCACACACAAAAAGTATTGGATTGGGTGAATTTACAGAGGGAAATTCTCGGTTTTAATCGGATATAAGTTTTATATACAAAATAAAGGTACAATTTAGGCAACTGGAGGCTTTATACCTAGGTGATAAAAAGCAACTGTGATCTATTTAAATATATTAACTTCTTATAAAATAAAAACTTTGTTGTATATATATCTATGCACAGAATTGTGATAATTTTATAAGAAAAATATTTTTACAAAACCATAAATTATTGACAAAATACAAAATACCGTTTTATTTACTTCTTTATACCAAGCATGACAGTTTTATAGCTTCCCCAATTCTTTTTCATCCAACTTTCATTCTTTTAAGTTTATATTAACTCCAGTTCTATACTATAGAGCAAAACTGAAAATTAAAAATGTATGTGATGTGTTAGTCGATTTTAATACAAAAAAACAAATAGTTCGTTTCTTATAAAATCAGCGGCGGAGAGTGAAGTTCAACAAAAAATATTTTTTTAATGTTGCACAGGGTGTAGAAAAATGCAGTGCAAAATTGTTAAATTTTAACTCTCGGCACCTGTTCCTATGGTAGTTTTAGAACTGTCATCATAATGACATTTAGTGACTGGTAGATATCTCCGGACATACGGTTTGTGTTTCTTGTTCATGCCGGCAGCGTGCTGGTAGAGGGCTCGTGAATACATCACAGCGCGTACAAGTAATCGTTTCACATATAATCAGAAAAATCGATGGTTTTGAGGAGTTTGAGGGAGGACGGTTGCTTCAGGGGGTAGGAACTCCTTTGTATTTGAAAACTATTCCCTCGATGAGTTTCTGGAGCACCGCAAATCAGCCATAAAAAGGATAGATTCATAAACAGGCTGAATAGACAGTCTTCCGAAAATGTTACTACATATTAATATAAAAAAAATAAAAAATACTTTTGCAAAATTATAATGTAAGTTTTAATACTTAATATTAACTGTATAAATACAACAATGCATACAACATAAGGTAAAAACTTATAATTATCAATCTCTGTTGTTGCAAACACGTATGGAAGTCTTTCCCATAACAACAATCATACCATCATCTTGTAAATCTTTTAGAGCATCTTCAAATTGTTCACGTGTAACCATCTACAAAGAAAATACAAAGTGTAAAAATAAAGATGAAGATTTTGTTTTAATCATATTTAAGATGTGGGCAACGTTAAAGTGGGCACTACAGACATATTGAGCATATGTATTAAGCCATAATTCTCTTATGTGTAATTTTAATGAAGCAATACAAATTTCCCGTGAAGTATTTCAGTCTCTGAATGGCGGAAATCACATTTGAATGTTTAGTGTTCCTCACCAAAAATTATTTACCACTTTCTCCGAAACCGCAAAGGGAAGGAGTCACGTCTTACAAGCTTTATACTTATTATATTTTTACAATCGTTTCAATTGAAACTTTGCAAGAATAAAAATATATTTTGCATTTTAACAATTGAGTCAGAATTATTATAGATGTCAACTAAGTCGTCCTAATAAAAATTCAAGCGCGCATGTCTATTAAAAAGAGTATAAGTTTCGAGTTTTGACTGATGACAAAAGCTTATTACGACACCAAAATAGAAAACCATATGTATTTTGTTATACAGCATGATACATACATTGAAAAAACAAATATGCAGGAAAACCTTGTAATAAGTATACTTTAAATCTAAACCGTTGGCTTACCATATTTGAGCTTTCCTTTAATTCCGTATGAAGTTTCTGGTAGTTGATAATGGGTACTTTTCCTTTACTTTCGATTAATTTCTTAACTGACTGCGCCAGTTCTACCCTACGCTTACGAGCAGCACTACTTAAACCAGTTGTCAATATGCCAACGTCAATTTTACCAGAAAGAGGATCAGTAGCAGACTGCTTTAGGGCTTCTCGATGTAACCTTAAAAACAAATTAAAATCGAAACACATTACATTTAACTTTTTCGCTTTCTCTATGTTTTACCTGTAGGCTTCTTCTACGTCGTCAACTTCTACAATTTGTGAGAAACGCACTTTGGCATGTGATTCAGAAAGTCGAATAAGTGATTCCAGTTGTCGAGGGTATGCAGAAATTTGACCACGTCCAGAACCAATTTTACGCATATCCACATAAGATTGAATAAGTTTTTGAGCTGCCTCATCACTCAACTTTGGATGAACATGTTCTTTGGCGTAGGCAATATAATCTCTTAAAATAGACATGTCCTAAAGCAGAAACGAAACAGATGAATAAACCTGAATTAATTTTTAAGTTGCTTTTTTACTCACTAAAACTTCATCTTCTTCTTGGTCTCTTGTTTTATAATAGAGCGAAACTAAATGACGGGCTAGTCTTCTATCAAAAAGTTCATTTTGGGGATCCAGAATTAAGAAAATCAAGTCAAACCTAAAATATTTTGTTATTAATATTACGAAGAAAATAACCTAATTTGAAAAAATCATAATAAATAGGATTATAGGAAACAACTACTGGACGGGCAAAGGCCCCGACTCCCATTGAATTATACCTATAAATCCAAAATTGGTAGCCAAATTTGTTATTTGTCTTTTCCCCACCAGACACAGACCGGTTTCGAACTCTTTATGTTCTCATCAGTGTGCCACAGGTAGCTGAAAAGACAAATAACAAAGGCAAACCAGACTGGTCTATGGCAGACCCAGCACATAGTAACTGTGAGAGATAAGTACATCCCTCTGGTGGTCAGTTGCTACTACCAGTCAAGACATCGAAGATGTCTAGTGACCGATAGCGGCTTGCCAAGCAAGCACCAAGAGCGGCGACCTCTAGCCCTGATGGACTAAAACATGCTTAATAAATAGGATTATAGGAAACAACTACTGGACGGGCAAAGGCCCCGACTCCCATTGAATTATACCTATAAATCCAAAATTGGTAGCCAAATTTGTTATTTGTCTTTTCCCCACCAGACACAGACCGGTTTCGAACTCTTTATGTTCTCATCAGTGTGCCACAGGTAGCTGAAAAGACAAATAACAAAGGCAAACCAGACTGGTCTATGGCAGACCCAGCACATAGTAACTGTGAGAGATAAGTACATCCCTCTGGTGGTCAGTTGCTACTACCAGTCAAGACATCGAAGATGTCTAGTGACCGATAGCGGCTTGCCAAGCAAGCACCAAGAGCGGCGACCTCTAGCCCTGATGGACTAAAACATGCTTAATAAATAGGATTATAGGAAACAACTACTGGACGGGCAAAGGCCCCGACTCCCATTGAATTATACCGGTCACTAGACATCTTCGATGTCTTGACTGGTAGTAGCAACTGACCACCAGAGGGATGTACTTATCTCTCACAGTTACTATGTGCTGGGTCTGCCATAGACCAGTCTGGTTTGCCTTTGTTATTTGTCTTTTCAGCTACCTGTGGCACACTGATGAGAACATAAAGAGTTCGAAACCGGTCTGTGTCTGGTGGGGAAAAGACAAATAACAAATTTGGCTACCAATTTTGGATTTATAGGTATAATTCAATGGGAGTCGGGGCCTTTGCCCGTCCAGTAGTTGTTTCCTATAATCCTATTTATTAAGCATGTTTTAGTCCATCAGGGCTAGAGGTCGCCGCTCTTGGTGCTTGCTTGGCAAGCCGCTATCGGTCACTAGACATCTTCGATGTCTTGACTGGTAGTAGCAACTGACCACCAGAGGGATGTACTTATCTCTCACAGTTACTATGTGCTGGGTCTGCCATAGACCAGTCTGGTTTGCCTTTGTTATTTGTCTTTTCAGCTACCTGTGGCACACTGATGAGAACATAAAGAGTTCGAAACCGGTCTGTGTCTGGTGGGGAAAAGACAAATAACAAATTTGGCTACCAATTTTGGATTTATAGGTATAATTCAATGGGAGTCGGGGCCTTTGCCCGTCCAGTAGTTGTTTCCTATAATCCTATTTATTAAGCATGTTTTAGTCCATCAGGGCTAGAGGTCGCCGCTCTTGGTGCTTGCTTGGCAAGCCGCTATCGGTCACTAGACATCTTCGATGTCTTGACTGGTAGTAGCAACTGACCACCAGAGGGATGTACTTATCTCTCACAGTTACTTTGAAAAAATCATGTTATAGATATATGAATATCTCTCAAGAACACCTCGGACAGACAACAAAATTGTTGCAGTCACAAAAAAATATGGATGATTTAATGAAGCAAAAAGCAATTAATACAATCAGTATTAATAAAATATATTGAAGGAAACTGTTGATCAATTTTAATCATATTATTTCCCCTCATTAAAACTTTAAAAGATTAAAATCGTTTTGCGTATTATTGGAACACAAACCGACTAAAAATGTTTTGTTTTGTATTGTTTTCATTTTAAACAAATGAAGTGTTACGACTATTTTTATTAGTTTAGCATCTTGCTTTTTAAACAGTTTATATTTTTATTTTGTCCATTCAAAGTTTCATTTCGTTCAACAGATTATTTTCAAATTAAATCAACATCGACAATTTTTTTTTAAATTTGCTAAGAGGCATATCTGAAATAGCGTGAAAAATAGCATATTAAATATGAGAAATTTAAAGAATTTCCAATCGAAATTTTCCCAGGCTTTACAGTAGCAATTTGTTCACTATAAAAAATATACTGCAGTATTTGTTTCTGATTGAACTAATTTATATCACGCCATAATTTTGCCTACCTTGATAACAGGGTATGTGGCAATTGCACATTTTCAATAATGGTCTTATTTTTATTCCACTGAGACTCACAGGGATTAGCTCCGGCCAAAATAGATGTTCTTGCATTTAACTGGCAAATAATACCAGCCTTGGCGATACTCAAAGTTTGTTGTTCCATGACCTAAGAAAACTCATTTAAAAGATCTTTACAGTAATTAAGGAAGGCATTGTATACCTCATGAAGAACACTACGAGTTGAATCGTTCATTTTATCAAACTCATCAATACAACAAATACCATTATCTGCAAGAACCAAAGCTCCCGTTTGAAGGACTAACTGGCGGGTTTCAGTGTCTTTAGTTACATACGCCGTCAGACCTACTGCTGATGAGCCTTTGCCAGATGTGTACTGACTTCTAGGCACCAAATTATAGACATACTGCAATAACTGTGACTTCGAAGTACCTGATTAGAGAGGATAAAAATAACTTCATCATAAAAGAAACTATACATAGGTGTTATGAACTTATGGAACAAAATTTAATGAAAGAAAATTTATGATTAACTTGTCCCAATCGCGTAAATATTTTTAGAAATATTATCACTTTTTACTGGAACTAAAATGTTTGAGTACCTAAACAGATTGGGAAAGTTCAACTTTTACAACTATTTCAGAGTAATGTCGTTTGTTTTTAGTTGTTAATTTGCACTTATTATTGTTTGAAATTTAAAAAAACCAAGGGTGTTCGTTTTTAAGAAATCAAATTAATTTATAAGAGCATTTGCACTTTTAAAACATTGGATATACTATACAGCAATAAAAAAAGAAGTTCATAAACAATCTGTATAGAATAGTATAGTCAGCTGTTGCACATACTTTTTTGTTGTTTCTACAAATAACTGCACTGAAAAAACAAGATTAGTTGGTACGTTTTCTTACCTGGGTCCCCACATAATAATATATTGATTTCAGCTCTGAAATTCGACCGTCCAGAAGTAACAAAAGTTTTCTTGGTGCCTCCAAAAAGTTGCAAGAGTATCCCTTTTTTAACATCTTCATTTTCATAAATGGAGGGAGCAATTGCTCGAGCCAAACGCTCATAAATATCCGGCTTTTGAGCAAGAATATTTAATAATTCAATTCTTTCTGGAGGAAATCGATGATCCTTACTGTATTTTGATAAAGAAAAACACATTTTTTTATGTATCGGCTAACTGCATTTAATAAGTTTAAAATTGCCTACTTACCCATCTTCTTCCTCATATAGTCTCTTCTGATCAATTTTTCTAAAATGCAACACATCAATATGGGTCTTATAAACTGAACGTATATTCCTCATACGGGGATTCACCTGTATTGGTTGTGCTCTATAAATACCAGTTACAGTAACACGATCACCAGGATGTACGGCATCAACTAAGTCATTGTGTGCGAATAGTACTACAGTATGTGGGGTCTGGCCAGCAGGCATATCATCTAAAATAAAATTGTTATTGTTGACGAAAAATGTGAAAGAAATTCAATTTAAAACACGATATTATTTTTCACAGTACGAAAAGTCAATTGTGTGGAATTTATCTCTAAATGTGTCCTATATATTGAAAAAAATTCAATTGTCTTAAATCGCTTGGCATGTTTTGATATTTAAAATTAAAAATCTTACCTGGTGATTCTTGTAGTTTTATCATTTGTTTGTCGGTAAACTGTGACCGATTATGCACCAACGTGAAACAATGATTGGTATTACAACTGGAGCATAACGTGGGTTCAGTAATACGACCTCTATCGATTTCCACAGTCGTTGAAAACTGGCAGACAATACATTTGAAAAAGGCTTCTCTCATTTCGGGCATAATATTAGAGGTACGAATTACCATCCCACTGACTGTTATAAGTTGGTCAATGTCTAAAAAATAAGACGTCAATGAGTAATTTTGAATTGACTTAAACATTTTGGAATTAACCTTCTGGATTTAAGGACCTCATATTCCTCGTTTTCTCTGCATTAAACGGCCTCACTTGAATTTGGTGATCCAGAACTGCTGCAGGATAACGTTCATAAAACATCTCATTTACTGTCATATCAAATGTAGGAATCACTTCTTGGGGATAACAAACTAACTGTCGATACAGGTTTGCGTCATAAGTCTCTATATGAGCACAGTTGACATTTAAAAAAGGTTCTTCTAATGTGTGAATCTAAAATGTTTATAATTAATGAAGACATAAATCCCAATAAAAATGATTTGTTTCATTCCATCCACTAGTGGCCTCTGTCAAGGGGTAATTCGCTACCTATATACAGTCGAACTCGGCTATAGCGAACCTCCAAGGGACCCGTAAAACCGTTCGTTATATGCGAACGTTCGTTATAAAAGATCGACAAAAAAACAGCTTCAACTTAGAGAGCCCGTGATTACGGCAAATTTGTGCATTTGCACAGCCATTTTCCAGCTTGCGAATTAATTTAACTTATCCGACAAAGAAATAGATTTTCTATTTGTTTTCAACATTAGCCATTATTCAAATGCAAATTCAACACGCAATTTAGCACCCACTCAAACAAAAGATTAATTGTAGGTAACTTGCAGAAACTTGTTTGCAAATTCGTCGTGCGCCGTTCGTTCGATATTGAGTCAACAAACCACTCGCTAGTTCGTTATAACCGAGTTTAGAGGTCCGCCGGGCCAAAAATGCGGTATGTTATAACCGAGTGTTCGTTATATCCGAGTTCGTTATAGCCGAACAAAAATACATGCGCTTAATAGGGACTTCGGACGGGACTTTTCGATTCGTTCGTTATAACCGAGTGTTCGTTATATCCCGTGTTCGTTATATCCAAGTTCGACCGTATATACAGGGTGTTTCAGTTTTTTCGTTAATAACTTCTGTAAACGATAGAACATATCAAAATAATAGGAGTCTTCCCTATAACATTTTCCTCTAAAACGTTTCGTTTTCGAGATACAGGGTGTTAAACTTTTAAAAAATTATTACTATTTATTCGTTATCTCCTAAACAAATAAAGATTTTTTATTCAAATTTTATACACTTTAGTCATAATAAAAGACCAATTTTTTTACGTTCCAAAAGTTTTTCTTACAAAAGCAGTGGCATAGTTATGGGGTTCTGCAAATATTTAAACCCCCTGAACTTCTACGCCAATGATCAGAAATTATATTTTTATACAAATTGTAAAACTTTGATGTATTTCCCATAAAAAAGTAATCCTGATAAAAGTCGGTAGGAGGCTTTCTGTTCGAGATATTTAGATTCTTACTAATCAGGGGTATCCTTGCACTTTCTATTGACAGGCTATTTGCTAAACAAATTAAAGAATTATTTTAATACATATTTATTTAAAATGATAAATGATTAATAATCTACAATAAATGCTCAAAATGATATCCATTTTTTTATGTTTATGTTGTGAATGATTTAACGCCTACTTAATCCTGTAATTTTCAACCAAGATGTAATTCCTTAATATACCCCTGATTAGTAAGAATCTCCTCCTAGCGACTTTTATCAGGAGTACTTTTTTATGGGAAATACATCAAAGTTTTACAATTTATGTAAAAATATAATTCCTGATCATTGGCGTAGAAGTTCAGGGGGTTTAAATACGGACAGAACCCCATAACTACGCCACTGCTTTTGTAAGAAAAACTTTTGGAACGTCAAAAAATTGGTCTTTTATTATGACTAAAGTGTACAAAATTTGAATAAAAAATCTTTCATTTGTTTAGGAGATAATGAATAAATAGTAATAATTTTTTAAAAGTTTAACGCCCTGTATCTTGAAAACGAAACGTTTTAGAGAAAAATGTTATAGGAAAGACTCCTATTATTTTGATATGTTTTATAGTTTACAGAAGTTATGAACGAAAAAACTGAAACACCCTGTATATATATACACTATTGGTAACGTTTAATCTTGGAAGCCGATATAAATGCATCAGACGGAGATAACTTAAAGCATTTACAAGTTAAACAGACAACGCGCTATCCCCTAACTCCCACCTTCCATTCTTTACAACACGCAGTCGAAGGGGACGACGGAATCGGGCGAATGTGTCGAGCGGCCGCGGTGTCGCGGCACAGGTCACCTGTGGGCCCTGTGGCACGGCTAGGTCGGCTGAGACGATGTCGTCGAGCGCGCTACACGCACATCCCCTCTTTAGTAGGAGTGTAGGAATGGTTAGGCATCTCTTGTTAACTGAAGGCTTTGCCTCTATGTACCTTCTCTCTTAGTTGCATTACAGATTTCGCATTCCAAAGTCGAAGCTTGCCAACAGTGTATATATATATATTTTTATTTCAGTGCATATTCTGTACCTACCTCTTCAAGTTTTTGTAAATAAAGTGGTTCATTGAGATTCATATCATCAGTTCTTTCATCTTCTTCTGCATTTGGGTCAATAAAACGTAGGATAAATTGCTTAAATTTTTCTTTGCATTCAGAAACTGAAACATTAGTACCCCAAATGACCAAATGCGGTGCTGTAGAATCGGATTCTTGACTTTCTGGAATGGCCTCTAACTGTGAAGTTTCATGCAGAATTAAAAATTAATTCAAAAAGATGTTATATTAATTGCCAATTCAGCTAAATCGGATGACTACAAGGTAATGTATACTCCAGATAGATAACAGAAATTTAAAAAATATATACACATCAAGACACTTTTTGTGGTGTACGGTGTACCCAATGAGATTCTATTTCCAATTTGCCCAGAGATGCCAAATTTTAAATATTAAATGGTACTTATTTTCTTTTTGGAATATCATAAAACATGTTAATATTCTATGCAGAATACTTTTTGAAAATCGAAAATAGGTTTAAGAATCTGTCTATAAAAATCACATTTATATAAAAACAAATGTCAAATGCATTCAAGAATCAACACAACAAAGAAAGGTTTAAGAGACAACAATTTTTAACTTCCATAATAATGGGCACTGGGTAAAAAAAAAAGTAAGTTCCCCTATTTGAAAAAATTTTAAAATATAAGAAAATTGCATTGTCACCATTCTCTCCTTATTTAGCAACATCTTTGCGTTGACCTCAACTTGGTGGATCTATATTTATATTTACCAAATATTATTGAAATATTAGTTATTAAACTAATGCACAGATATTTTTCTAAAGGGTTTTTTTGGAAGTATTTTTAAGAATTTTTAATTTTATTAATATTTTTTCATTTTCATGGTACTGGTACCAAAAATAAATTTAATTCTTAATATTAATTTGATTTAAGTGGGTCAATGAATTTTTATGTCAAGGTATTACAACATAAAAAAACTGAAAAAATTATTAGGTACCTTTGAAAAGTTTCAAACTGAATATTATCTTGTCAGTATGACAGTTTTATATATTTGTATAATCTATTAATTTCCTTTATATTTATAATTTCATACTTTATTTTTCTTATGCATTTATTTGGGATGTTTGATACGTTAAAAAACAGATCTTAAATAAAATGGAAAATTTTGTAAGTTTATATAGTCAAATATGCATTTATATAATGGTGCTGTTAGTTTGCATTGTGCTTAAGCGTTTAAACAGAAAAAAATATATTATTAGTGGTAAGAATTTTTTTCCTTTCTAAATTTCATATTAAAATTAAATATAATCACAGATTCAGAGTTTATATACAATTCTGACTGCCCAATTTGCTTTGAAGCGTTCTCAATACCAGTAAAATCAGGATGTGGTCATGGGTTTTGTTTAGACTGCTTATACACATATTGGAAAAAACCTAGTTGGAACAATTTGTGTCCGCTTTGCAGAAAATCAATATTCAATTTAAGGCCGATTCAAGTAAGTTCAACGCTTAATTTTCTTGTATATTCATTATTGTTAGTATTTATTTAACTGAAAAGATTCACATAAAACCCTTTTTTAGAACGAAAGATCCGATTATTTGGAAGAGAGTGAAGAGATATTGGAAAAAATAAAAAAAATGTCATCTAAACTAAATCTTCACAACTTCACCATAGGTGACATTTCTAGATCAACATTTTACCCATGTGTTTTTTTTGCAGTATTTCTGTTCATGTGGACATATGCTGTTTCAAATCTAAATAAAACAATTTATTTTGTAATCGGGATCTATAATTCATTATATGATATAAAAACAGAAATAGATGTATAAATCGTTTTTTGTTTTTTTTTTGTATTAAATAGAAGAAGAAAACTTTTACTACTTTGAGCTGCGGGTACAATCTGGTCAATATAGAACCTTATACATTTCTAAGAAATTTTTATGTAAGCATAATAATAACAAAAATATCCGATTTGATATATTTATATTGATGCTCCACTTCTAAACATAAACACAAAATCTATTTGACATAAAAATCATTGAGACCACTTTAGAATGCCCTGTCGACTATTACAAAAATGACTAGTTTTTTTATAACTATAAAGGCTTAGCCTCCAGGAAAAGATAAAATATTGGATTGAATTACATTTCTGTAATATTCGACAATAATAGCTTTCTAAAGCAGTCTTAATGATTTTTATGTTTATGTCAAATAGATTTTGTATTTGTATGTTCAGAGTGGAGCATAAATAATATAAATATATCAAATTGGATTTTTGTTATTATTATGTTTATATAAAACCTAAATAAAGTCATTTATAAACAATACTTCCCAAGCAAAGAAACAAAATTATAATAATTTCCAAGAAACTTTTGTGAGTTTAATGGGGCAAAAAACTATATCGGTAGAAATAATACGTATAAATTTACAATCCATGAGAAATAGAGTAAATTATTTTAATGTACTTCTTAGCTAAAAAAATTATCTTGTACTAAATAAAAAATTCCAACGTTGCTGCAGAACATAAAAATAGTGGTGTTTATATTTTTGTATGCGACCTATTTTGATGCTCAACATAGCATCACCCAAGTGAGTAACGAGAAAGATTTTAAGGTATGAATGGTATGATGTAATTATGCAAACTCGATAGTTCTTTATCGTTTACCAAGTAGTCACATTTCAATTTTTATCAAAGAAAAACTGAAACAATTAGAGAAAAATGGATAGCTCAGAATAAAAGGAGGCTTTAACTTTAACATAAATTTTGTGGTAGCTAGTTTAAAATGACATTACGGATATTTTAAATGCAAAGTGGTATAAGTAATTTCCGAAGCAGAAACCTGTATATTTCTCTGTTTCAATTTTCAGACCTATGTCAGATTTTGCAAGAATCTAAAATATCTACTGACAATATATTTACTAATTTTGAAGTGCATACTTAC
Source organism: Rhagium mordax (assembly GCA_963680705.1). Classification (NCBI taxonomy): domain Eukaryota; kingdom Metazoa; phylum Arthropoda; class Insecta; order Coleoptera; family Cerambycidae; genus Rhagium; species Rhagium mordax. Next base: position 15,244,167 of record OY796657.1, read on the forward strand.
TGCGGCATCTCCTCCAACATTAACCTGCCTTATTCTTTTATCGGATCGAACATCCGGTCTCATTCGAATTGGTGTTCCTCTTATACCAGACCTCGGAGTTCTGATAGAGCCTAAGGAGCTAGGGGTACCATAATTGAGTGGAGAGCTCAAGTCAATTTCACTCATGGCAAGACCTGAAGTAAAAGTAAACGTTTATAGTAAATTAAAATACATTAATTTATAGTTTGTATCTACAATGTGATTCATGTAAATTTCACAGCTTTACCACTTTTGAAGGTTCGCTTTTAAAAATATAGTTTTCGAACGCTGAGAAGAGAATTAAAAAAGATCTCAAAATGTGACAATTTACAGAATATCTCAGAAGATTAAAATTAAAAAAAAGCGGAAAACCATTCTTACTGTTTAAATGTTATTTGTGGCATTTCATAAATTATTTCTTTCCTTTTCTTTGTTTGGGATTTATTACCACATTCCTTGAGATTTCTATCAAAAAAATTCGATTTATCTAAAAAATTTTCAAATTAACCAGTTTAAAACTGGGAAATAAAATATTAATAATAAAGAACCATCTATCAAATTCACTCTAGAAATAGAAAATAATAATGAATTACCATTTTTAGATGTTTTAATTAAAAAAGTCAATAATAATAATTTTCAAACTAGCGTTTACCGAAAAAAGACACACTAACAGATATTTAAATTTTAACTCAAACCAGTCTTTGGACGTTAAAAGAGGTGTTATAAAATGTTTGTATGATAGGGCAAAAATAATTTCTTCTAATGATGAAATATTCAAACATGAAAGGCAATTTGTCAGGGAAATTTTAATTAATAATGAATACCCGAAAGAATTTGTTGATAAGACTTTCATGAACATTGAAAATAGAGTTAACAATCCGGTGCAACCAAAACCAGAATATCATTATTCGACATTAATTCCATATATAAAAGGTTTATCTGAGAAATTACGTCGTGTCGGTAAAAAATTTGGCGTTAGGACAATTTTTCAAACAAATAATACTTATAATACTACCAATAAGATCCATATTAACAAAAACGAAACCATTATAAATCCTGAACAAAATTCAAAAAATTGTATATACAGTATCCCGTGCGAGTGTAATAAACATTATGTGGGTGAATCATCTAGACCACTTAATATACGATTGGGCGAGCACAAAAGTTATATTAGAAAAGGTGATATTGAAAAATCTAAAATTTGTGAACATGCTTGGGAAAACGATCACAGGATAAAATGGGATTCAGCAAAAATTTTGACCAAAGAAGCAGACAACAAAAAAAGAAAAATCAAAGAATCTGCAATAATTTTACTTAATGAAGATAAGTGCGTATCAAATTGTTCGGTAGAATTTTGTTCAACTTGGTTACCTATGTTGAGAGAAGAACTCAATAAAATTAATATTATTTAGTATATTTTTCAACATTTCTATGGTAAGTATCTATGGAAATGATATAAACAATTTTTATTTTATGCCGTCATTGAGTAAAAATAATAAAGAGGCGCAACTGTCGAGGTTTCGAGATTTTAGTGTTGTATTTTTTCACCAATAGCTTCATGATTGTCTTCAATTTTAAGGGCTATACAGCCACATTACAAATACCTTCCCGTAGCACTAAAAATTGATGACAATCATGAAGTTGTTGGCAAAGAAATACAATAGTAAAATCTCGAAACCTTGACAGTTGCAACTCTTTATTATTTTTTACTCAATGATGCCGTGTTATTCTACACGTTACATTAAAATCTAAAGCCTAAACTTTGAAAAAGGAAACGGATATAGTTTCCGAAACGTCAGCGCAGTATTTTTGTATTAATTTAATTCCTATTAGTTGTCAAAAAACACCCTCTAACTGATCCTCTGACATTACGTCATCAAAGGCGTAGAGGTTATTTCCCAGTTTTAAACTGGTTAACTTGAATATTTTTTAGATAAATCGAATTTTTTGGATAGGAATCTCAAGGAATGTGGTAATAAATCCCAAACAAAGAAAAGGAAAGAAATAAACCATTCTTAATAAACAAAATAAATTAACGTGAGAGTAATTTGGGCTAAATACCTGTGCCCGGACTTGTTGGAGCTAAACTGTGAGCTGGAGAAGCTGGTATTTCAGCTTGACCAGAATCTAATTCTCGCCTAGGCCCTCCCCATCTCATGGGGGTATCAACTGTTGATGAAACACTTTTAGCAGGAGTAGTTTGGCTTCTTCTAGGAGTTCTTGTCGAGGATGATACACTCTTTGCTGGCGATATTTCTCTTCTGGGTGTTGCAGATCCTCTTCTAGGGGTCCCAGCATTTGGTGTTCCCGGCATTCCTTCTCTTACTGGAGTTTCAGAGCCATCAGTTCTTCGGCCAGTACGACGAGGAGTACCTGGATCCCTTCGGGGGGTACGGTTGCCAGTTGGGGAAGACATGCTAATTCATAAAAAAAATATCATGTATAAGTTTTATATAAAAAGCTAAAACTCACCCCAATTAGTTGATATACTAATTTTAAAATAAAAATAGTCTCCTAAATAAAAACACGAATCTACAACACAATCAGAACAATACAAAACTAAAAACGCGGTAAATTCACCAAAAAATGACAATTGACATTAACAGTTGACAGAATTACCATAGAGTTAGGTATGTGCATAGAATAGATAAAGAGGAATCATTGGATTCATTGGGTGCGTTCAGCACCCGTCGGTGTCCAGCAGTCGTAGTCACAGATGGTGACAAGACTAACAAGACAATTACTGCGTTCGGTTTTAAAAATCCAGAGGCGAGCGAGCAGATACAGATTTATCACACGTGATCACCGAGGCAAATGAGCCTAATTTAATTACCGAACGGATACCAAGGAGGAACATAAAACATAACCCCATAAATTATTATTATTTTTTTATTTTGGTGAATCACTCAGAAAAAACAATGCCGTTTATTTAATCTATGTGTTCTGTTATGTTTTACTCAAGAAATCTAGAGAACAGTCTTCTTGGTTGTACCATTGTTTATAAAGTATATAGTTATTCAACCTCTTGTTAGTACCGGTGGATCATTGGTAGATGGCGTGCTGGATGATGTGTGCCTATTATTACGACCGTAGCCCCCGGTGTCGTTTACGTTACGACCATTGTTTATTATAAACAATGCTACGACGCATGCACGAATTTCGTACATCCGGTGCATCTACGTCACATGACATTCGACGAGGAACTAAAGTCATAGATCGAAACTCGACTGTAATTATTAATAACTTTTGACAGTTTGTCATTTTACTATTTTTAAACTATTGGATTTTTTGTTCTAAAATGAATCATTTATACATCATATGGCTAACATAACCTAAAATTTTTAGTTTTTGTAAATTTATTTTTACTTTAATTATAATTTTGTAGCTTCAGCTTGGATCCATAATAACATTTAAAAACTCTCTAATAAGACAGTAGATATATAAAGTTTCAATATTGTAAATACGTAGATTATTAAAAATGAATTGCTATTTATAGGTTGGATTTCCAGTCAACAAAAAACAACCTATTTCATTAGATTAGGATAATTAAAACTTCATTAGTAATGCACCGAACAAGATTTTAGATGATAGTACAGGAACCAAGCAGAAACTTTGATAAAAATGATATACTATTCAAAAATTTTAAAAAGTGCATATTTTTGAGGTTAGTTGTAAAGCCTGATTTTCATAGTCGCGAAATTGTGATAAGCGAAATGCGAAACGTGTTGCTATTGGTTCATTTCACATTAAAATTTGGAATTGACCAATAGCAACACGTCTCGCATTTCGCTTTTCGCAATTTCGCGACTATAAAAATCATGCTTAAGGTGTTTAAATTAATATTGTTTAATATTAGAAAAGGTGATTTTGAAAAATCTAAAATTTGTGAACATGCTTGGGAAAACGATCACAAGATAAAATGGGATTCAGCAAAAATTTTGACCAAAGAAGCAGACAGCAAAAAAAGAAAAATCAAAGAATCTGCAATAATTTTACTTAATGAAGATAAATGCGTATCAAATTGTTCGGTAGAATTTTGTTCAACTTGGTTACCAATGTTGAGAGAAGAACTCAATAAAATTAATATTATTTAGTATATTTTTCAAGATTTCTATGGTAAGTATCTATGGAAATGATATAAACAATTTTTATTTTATGCCGTGTGTTATTCTACACGTTACCATTGAGTAAAAATAATAAAGAGGCGCAACTGTCAAGGTTTCGAGATTTAAGTGTTGTATTTTTTTACCAATAGCTTCATGAGTGTCTTCAATTTTAAGGGTTATACAGCCACATTACAAATACCTTCCCGTAACACTAAAAATTGATGACAATCATGAAGTTATTGGCAAAAAAATACAATACTAAAATCTCGAAACCTTGACAGTCGCGCCTCTTTATTATTTTTTACTCAATGACGTTACATAAAAATCTAAAGCTTAAACTTTGAAGAAGGAAACGGATATAGTTTCAGAAACGTCAGCGCAATATTTTTGTATTAATTTAATTCCTATTAGTTGTCAAAAAACACCCTCTAACTGATCCTCTGACATTACGTCAAAGGCGTAGAGGTTATTTCCCAGTTTTAAACTGGTTAATTTGAATATTTTTTAGATAAATCGAATTTTTTGGATAGGAATCTCGAGGAATGTGGTAATAAATCCCAAAAAAGAAAAGGAAAGAAATAATTTAAATTAATGTTCTTTTCTGGGGGCGTTCGTTTTCACGCCCCAAGGGCGCCCGAGGCGTTCGGTATTGTTTTAAGCGTTTTAGTTAACACTCGGAGCGTTCTCCTTTGTGTTTGAGACGGCTTGGGGCAGCACGTCCGAGCGCGTTCGATGTTCTCGGAGTTTCAAGGTCGAGCATCAGGGTTTGCTTAAAACATAACCTTAAAAGTCGTACCAAAAACTAAAAAGTGTCAACAACTGACTGTCGTTGCCAAAATGTTATCATACGATTCATACGTTCTGTCATTGTTTATAAAGTAATATAGTTATTCAACCTAACTTGTAAGTATGTGCTGCCAACTTGTGAGTAACTTACGTACTAGTCAGTTTCCATGACTTTTGTTTTTATGAATTTAAATATTATAATAATCATTTAAATATACATTTCACGATACATTACACATTGCGCAGCCGGATGTGACGTCGAGCTCGAGAAAAATATGCATTGCCAAATCCTACTTATTCTATGGCATTGCCCTAATGTGTCGTGCACGCGACATCACAACTAACCTAAAAAATATGCACTTTTTAACAGTTTTGAATATTATGTCATTTTTATTAAAATTTCTGCTTGGTTCCTATACTATCAACTAAAATCTTGTTCGGTGCATTAACTAATGAAATTTTAATTTTCCTAATCTAATGAAATACGATATTTTTTGTTGACTGGAAATTCAACCTATAAGGGCCAGTTGTATAAAAGTGGTTCAGTGAAAGTTCAGCTGAACTTGGTTCAAAATCCAAGGATACCATTCTTGTAAGAATGGTATCCTTGGATTTTGAACCAGGTTCAGTTGAACTTTTGCTGAACCACTTTTATACAACTGGCCCTAATTAACAGTCTAATTTAAATAATCTACAATATTGAAACTTTATATATCTACTGTCTGTGAGAGTTTTTAAATGTTATTATAAGGATCCAAGCTGAAACTACAAAATTATAATTAATGTTGAACATAAATTTACAAAAACTAAAAATTGGAGGTTATGTTAATCCTATGATCATTTAATCTTTGCCAATGATGCACATGGTCTATATTTGTGATTTATGACATTTTTAGGTGAACATCCAGATCGCTAAAAACTAGGTTTCAAATACAATATATGTATTGCGCCAAGGTGATTGCCACCTAGGAAGCGACTACTCGAAGGACCTTTGAGTAGTCGCTTCCTAGGTGGCAATCACCTTGGCGCAATACATAATTTTGGTTCATCGAGCCGGATTTCATTACAAGCAGCATACATTTGAAGTTTGGAATCGTCCACGTTACGACAGTGCGAGAAGGAGACAACGTGTTTGCCGGCAGCAGCCAAGTGAGAAACGCACGCCGATTCAACAAGTAACTAGTAAGTCCGTTCCATACTTTATCTTACACATCCATTTACCATTCATTTATTCGTTTCTATTTGAATTTACGTTGCATGTTTTAACCTTTCAATATTCAGTAGCATAATTAAATGTATTATGTACCATTTTAAATATCTACAGTTCTTAGCATAATATTCAGCCGTGCCTGACCTTGAGCGCAGGTAGGATCTCTCGCGGTTTTTTTGTCGGCTTTTTATCAGTACAGCAGTACAGCAGCAATAAATATCATTTGCGCCAGACAACAGGTGCTCTTTGAAGTTGATTTTTTATCTTCAAATAAATACATATAAAACATTTCGCTATTTCTGGTGATGTAAAATTGTTCATTGCAGTTTGTTTGCAACGCATAAAAATAAATCATTTTATTTATTTTATCGCATTTAAATTTGCATTTTTTGCTTAATCAAATTATCAATTGCATTTTTCAAAATGTCAGAGGCGGACTTAAAAAGATTAATAAAAGTTCGTGGGCAATACAAATCGCAACTTACGAGGTTTTCAACCTTTGTAGAAAACTTACCAGAACGGTTAGATAACAAATTGATTATCGAATTAAAAACCCGTATAAACAAATTAGAGACGGTATACGATGATTTTGAAAAGGTTCAGTCAAATTTAGAAATCATGGATGAAACTGGGGAGCAGGGCAAAGAACGTGAAATATTCGAGAATCAGTTTTACAAAATAGTGGCCATTGCCAATGACAAAATTACAATTCCTGTTTTGCCAGCTTCACCTACACCCAGGACTTCACCGCCTTTATCAGATAATAACATAAATGTCAAATTACCACAAATAAGCATACCTGAATTTAATGGCTCCTACGATAGGTGGTTACAATTTCATGATTGTTTTAATGCACTCATACATAACAATAGCGCTTTGACAAATGTGCAGAAATTTTATTATTTGCAAACAGCTCTTAAAGGTGAGGCGTCTAGCGTAATTCGTGCTCTAGAGGTCTCTGACGCAAGTCGCAAATTATAGCGTTGCATGGAAAATGTTAAAGGAAAGGTATGAAAACAAGCGAATAATCATACATAGTCATGTGAAAAATTTATTTGATTTACCAGTTATTGTAAAGGAATCTCATACAGAGTTGCGCAAATTAATCGATAGTTTTGTAACTCATTTTAGATGTTTAAAAAATTTAGGGCAACCAGTAGATCAATGGGACACCTTACTCATATTTTTAATTTCAAACAAGTTAGATTCAGTCACCAGAAAGGAATGGGAAATGTCTATAAAGGACGACCACAGTCCGACCACGGATGAATTCATTTCGTTTGTAACCAACAAATGTTTGTTACTTGAAACCATGCAGAGTAAGGTTAGTGCCACTTCTAGTAAGGCGTTGTCAAAAGGTGAAAAATCATTTTCACATGTTGCTTCACGGGATGAACTCTGTCCATTCTGCAAGGGCACACATTCATTATTCTATTGCAAGAAATTGTTAAATATAGCGCCCAAAAACAGATATGTGGAAATAAAAAACCTAAAGTTGTGTTCAAACTGTCTCAGATCAGGGCATTTTAGTAATTCATGCACAGCTAGTTGCTGCAAGACATGTGGCAAAAGGCATAATACCATTTTACATTTTAGCACTGATAATGCAGACAAAGCACACACCTCTCAGCAGGAAACAATTTCCAATTCGAATGAAACGCAATCGAAAACTTCTGACATTGCAGGGTCAAGCGTAGCAACGCATTGCGCTAATTCACAAAATTCATTAACCTTATTGCAAACAGCCATAATATACGTTCTTAACTCACAAGGGGTTAAGATAAAATGCAGAGCTCTGTTGGACTCCGGGTCCCAGGCTAATTTTATGACAGTTAATCTGTTTAAAAAATTAAATATTGATCACCAAAAGGTCGATTCACCTATTACAGGTATTAGCAATGCAACCATGTATGTTTCTAGCCAAGCACAGGCTACCATTCAATCAGTTCATAATTCATATAAATGTCTGCTACCATTTTTGATTATCAACAAGATAACAGGTAACATACCAACCATTTCTTTTGGCGATTCTAGCATTAACATTCCGCAAAACATCACTCTCGCGGACCCTGAATTCAATAAATCAGGTCAAATAGATGTTCTTCTAGGTGCGGGAATATTTTTTGAGTTAATGTGCGTCGGCCAAATAAAAACCGGAAAAAATCAACCTATTTTGCAAAAGTCAAAATTGGGCTGGGTAGTTGCTGGTCCTTTGTGCAATTTTGCAGATCAAAATTCATGTTCATCATTTTTATCAACAAATTCAGACATACAGTCGATGTTGGAAAAGTTTTGGGTCATTGAGGAGTGCCCACGCAAAGCAATTCGTTCACAGGAGGAAATTGAGTGTGAAAAACATTTCACAGAAAATCTTGATCGCGATTCATCTGGTCATTTCATTGTTAAATTGCCATTGCGGGCAAATTATGCTGAGATAGGTGAATCTTTATGCGTAGCCACCAAAAGACTTTTATCAGTAGAGCGAAAATTAAATAAAAATCCCGACACAAAGCAACAGTATCATGATTTCATGCGTGAGTACATGGAATTAGGACATATGTCACAGATTGATTTAGAAAACGATCATAACAACAATGTCAAATATTATCTCCCACACAGTAGCGTTTCAAAAACATCTAGTATCACAACCAAATTACGCGTTGTATTTGATGCATCCTGTAAATCGGATACGGGAATTTCATTAAATGATGTTTTGAAAGTGGGACCAGTCATTCAAGATGACCTATTTGAAATCTTGTTAAGGTTTAGAAAACACAACTACATTATTACGGCGGACATCGCAAAGATGTACCGGCAAATTTTCATTCATATTGCGATCTACAAAGAATTGTTTGGCGTTTCGATTCAGAATCAAAAATTCAGCATTATCGGCTTAACACCGTAACTTACGGTACTGCCAGTGCCTCATTTCTAGCGACACGTTCTTTACAACAAGCAGCTTATGAATATCAAGCGTTACATCCTGAGGCATGTCAGGCAATATTATCGGATTTTTATGTAGATGATTTGATCTCGGGATCACATGATATAGAATCAACTATTCGGTTGAAGTCTGAGATTTCACAAATATTAAACAAATTCGGGTTTCCATTGCGCAAGTGGAACTCTAATGACAAACAAATTTTAGCAACTAATTCAAATGATGAAAACTCACAATCTGAATATTATGTAATCGACAGCAAAGAAACAAAAATATTAGGCATATCTTGGGATACTAACCAAGATACCCTTCAATACACAGTAACGTCAGATCATTTAGAAAATCACAAAGTAAGCAAAAGGCTAATTTTATCTGTAGTCTCTAGGATTTTTGATCCTTTAGGCCTGTTAGGGACCGTTATTGTCAGAGCAAAATTAATTTTACAGCAGCTGTGGCAGCTGAAACTGAATTGGGACGAATCAGTTCCTATCGATTTGCACACAATGTGGCTATCATTTCAAAAACAAATTTTGCAACTGAATCATTTGAAAATTCCTAGACACGTACTAGTTTTCAACGCCATAAAGTTTCAAATTCATGGATTCTGTGATGCGAGTCAGTACGCATATGGATGTGCTATATATATTAGATCAGAAAATTCAGATGGCAAAATTTCAGTAAATTTATTGTGCGCAAAATCGCGAGTGGCACCACTTAAAACGATTTCCATTCCTAAATTGGAACTTTGCGGAGCTCTTCTGTTAGCTCAGTTAGTTGATAAATTGTCAACCTCATTCACACTACATAGTTCAGATATTTTTTACTGGAGGGACTCGACCATTTGTCTTGCTTGGATTTCATTGCAGCCTAACACATTAAAACCATTTATTGCAAATCGGGTCTCTAATATACAGCAATTAACAAATCCAAGTCAGTGGAGACATGTTGCATCCGAGGATAATGCCGCTGACGTAATATCCAGAGGATTAAATCCAGAGCAACTAATTAATTCGACACTATGGTGGCATGGCCCGTCGTTTCTGTTATTAGATTCGCCATTTTGGCCAAAATCATGTGACAATTACATTTCAGACATTCCTGAAAAAAGAAATGTTGTTCATTCATTTTCAAGCATTGTAGATCAGACCATTTTTGATAGATTTTCATCGTTACGAACATTACAGCGAGTAACGGCATATTGCTTAAGATTTATTAACAATTTGAAAAACCAACATTTGCCAAGACATGCAGGTGAACTTACACCTGTGGAACTAGATAATTCGATACTTACACTTTCCAAAATAGTTCAACAATCTTCATTCGCCCATGACATATGTTCACTCAAAAGAACAGGTACTGTATCAAGTACTAGCAAGTTATTAGCTTTGGCTCCATTCCTGGATGAAAATGGCTTGATTAGAGTAGGCGGGAGACTAAGAAATTCTCAATTAGAATATGGTCAGGTGCATCCAATTGTCTTGCCTAGCAAGCATAATTTCACCAAATTGTTAATCAGGAATGAGCATTTAAAAAATTTGCATGCAGGTGCTCAGTTTATTTTGGCAAATGTCAGAAAACAATTTTGGCCATTGAATGGCCGTGGTACGGTTCGTGGTGTTTTACGCAAATGCATGACATGTTTTCGCGCCAAACCGCCAAATATTTGGCCACAAATGGGTAATTTGCCCAGAGCACGGGTTACGCCGGCGCGTCCCTTTTATTCTTGCGGGGTCGATTACGCAGGCCCGATCACAATTAAAGATGGTAAGCTCCGAAATAGAGCATTTGTGAAAGCGTACTTATGTATTTTTATATGTTTTACCACCAAAGCAACCCACATTGAGGTTGTTAGCGATTTGACATCTGAAGGCTTTCTTAACGTTTTCAAAAGATTTGTATCGAGACGGGGTTTATGTAAGCATATTTATTGCGATAATGCAACCAACTTTGTTGGTGCCAAGAACGAACTTGACAAAATATCCGCAAAATCTCTCGTGCAAGATGACAATTTTAAATCATTCATTAGCGATAATCACATCACATGGCATTTCATCCCACCTAGAAGTCCACATTTCGGTGGACTATGGGAGGCCGCAGTTAAGTCGGCCAAGTCACATTTGCTGAGAATTGTAGGTAACGCGACATTAACCTATGAAAATCTTTGCACGGTAGTTGTTCAAATAGAGGCGATCCTCAACTCTCGCCCCTTGTATCCCATATCTAGTGACCCCAATGACCTGCTACCCTTGACACCCGGGCATTTTTTGATCGGTGCTAGTTTAAATGCACTACCTCAATCAAACACACAAGAAGAGACCACAAATAGAATATCACATTATTATCAACTGCAGCAGATGGTCCAGCACTTTTGGACCCGTTGGTCGTCTGAGTATTTAAATAGCCTACAGCAACGTACTAAGTGGAAAACCAGCAATACCAGAAATTTAGCCGTTGGTGCTCTTGTCCTGCTTAAAGCTGATAACACCGCCCCCATGCAGTGGAAGTTAGGAAGAATCATCGAAATACATCCAGGCGCAGATCAAATTGTGCGTGTCGTGAGTGTTAAAACTAGTGCTGGAGTGGTTAAGCGCTCAGTGCAAAAAGTCTGTTTACTCCCAACTGAGACTTGATATTATTAACGATTAAATACCTATTTTATATTTTATACATTTTGTAAGTTTATTTTTATTATGTGCATTTCATATTGTTGAAAGCAGAGCCTTTCAAGGCCGGCGGTATGTCTGTTGTAGCAATGTACATTAATTGTCCTAAGAACGGCCCTGTATCATGCGAGTGCCGAATCGCCCGCTAGAGGCTTAATGCTTAAAAACACCAGTGTTCATGAGTCAGGTAATGTGTTTAGACGTATCTGGCAGAGCTCTCTAATTTTATTGCTTTATATGTACCTATAACTGTTAGTTTACATTACAAGTATTTCAACATCAAGTGTACTTTTCATTTCCAACAAATTTGATTGCAAAGACGGCATCAGTCGTCTCATTAAGAGAAAAATACATTCCCATTTTTGTGGTATTGGGGCCATCATCAGCTGTCCAGTGAGCTGCATGCACCCTAGCCATTCAGGTGCTTACAAAAATATAAGTACCACAAAGGTCCTTCGAGTAGTCGCTTCCTAGGTGGCAATCACCTTGGCGCAATACAATATACATACATGTTCCTCCACTTGCCATTCTTCAAATTTATTTTATCTTTTCTGTAGCCAAGCTATTTTGCCAAATCTTCGTTCTTCGGAAAACTGAAATATTTTATATCAATATCTTTTTGTAATTTGGTTATAATTTTTTCACATAGCTACAGCACAATTCGCCATTATAAATTATAAACAGTCAAATAACAAACATATATAAAAAAGAACATTAATTTAAACACGTTAAGCATGATTTTTATAGTCGCGAAATTGCGAAAAGCGAAATGCGAATTGCTATTGATCAATTCCAAATTTTAATGTGAAATGAACCAATAGCAACACGTTTCGCATTTGGCCTTTCACAATTTCGCGACTATGAAAATCGGGCTTTACAACTAACCTCAAAAATATGCACTTTTTAAAATTGTTGAATATTATATCATTTTTATCAAAATTTCCGCTTGGTTCCTGTACTATCATCTAAAATTTTGTTCGGTGCATTACTAATGAAGTTTTAATTGTCCTAATCTAATGAAATAGGATGCTCTTTGTTGACTGGAAATCCAACCTATAAATAGCAATTCATTTTTAATAATCTACGTAGGTACAATATTGAAACTTTATATATCTACTGTCTTATTAGAGAGTTTTTAAATGTTATTATGGATCCAAGCTGAAGCTACAAAATTATAATTAAAGTAAAAATAAATTTACAAAAACTAAATATTTTAGGTTATGTTAGCCATATGATGTATAAATGATTCATTTTAGAACAAAAAATCCAATAGTTTAAAAATAGAAAACTGACAAACTGTCAAAAGTTATTAATAATTACAGTCAAGTTTCGATCTATGACTTTAGTTCCTCGTCGAATGTCATGTGACGTAGATGCACCGGGTAGCACCGGATGTACGAAATTCGTGCATGCGTCGTAGTATTGTTTATAATAAACAATGGTCGTAACGTAAACGACACCGGGGGCTACGGTCGTAATAATGGGCACGCCATCTACCAATGATCCACCGGTACTAACAAGAGGTTGAATAACTATATACTTTATAAACAATGGTTCTGTGAAATAGTGTGAAAATAAAGAAATAAAGTAGGCAGGCCTAATTATTAAATTATTTAGTGCAAAATGGAAAATTTGAGGTTGTGTTGTTGTGTAGTTTACTCGCCACCTACAGTTCGAGTTAAAATCAACCGTTACGCTCGGTATTGACGTCACAATACCCGTTACCCGCACTGTTCGCCTTGCCCCAGTCAAACTCGAACGTAGCCTTTATATATGTTTGTGAAAAAATTATAACCAAAGTACAAAAAGATATTGATATAAAATATTTCAGTTTTCCGAAGAACGAAGATTTGGCAAAACAGCTTGGCTACAGAACAGATAAAATAAATTTGAAGAATGGCAAGTGGAGGAACATGTTATGTATATTGTATTTGAAACCTAGTTTTTAGCGATCTGGATGTTCACCTAAAAATGTCAAAAATCACAAATATAGACTGTGCATCATAGGCAAAGAGTAAATGATCATAGGATTAACATAACCTCCAATTTTTAGTTTTTGTAAATTTATGTTCAACTTTAATCATAATTTTGTAGTTTCAGCTTGGATCCTTAATAACATTTAAAAACTCTCACAGACAGTAGATATATAAAGTTTCAATATTGTAGATTATTTAAATTAGACTGCTAATTATAGGTTGAATTTCCAGTCAACAAAAAATATCGTATTTCATTAGATTAGGAAAATTAAAATTTCATTAGTTAATGCACCGAACAAGATTTTAGTTGATAGTATAGGAACCAAGCAAAAAATTTTAATAAAAATGACATAATATTCAAAACTGTTAAAAAGTGCATATTTTTTAGGTTAGTTGTGATGTCGCGTGCACGACACATTAGGGCAATGCCATAGAATAAGTAGGATTTGGCAATGCATATTTTTCTCGAGCTCGACGTCACATCCGGCTGCGCAATGTGTAATGTATCGTGAAATGTATATTTAAATGATTATTATAATATTTAAATTCATAAAAACAAAAGTCATGGAAACTGACTAGTACGTAAGTTACTCACAAGTTGGCAGCACATACTTACAAGTTAGGTTGAATAACTATATTACTCATTGAGTAAAAAATAATAAAGAGGCGCGACTGTCAAGGTTTCGAGATTTTAGTATTGTATTTTTTTGCCAATAACTTCATGATTGTCATCAATTTTTAGTGTTACGGGAAGGTATTTGTAATGTGGCTGTATAACCCTTAAAATTGAAGACACTCATGAAGCTATTGGTAAAAAAATACAACACTTAAATCTCGAAACCTTGACAGTTGCGCCTCTTTATTATTTTTACTCAATGATATTACTTTATAAACAATGGTTGTACTTATGATAGAGTCTGATACACAGATCACAGAAGAACTCTAACAAATCTGTTTGCTTGACGTCTTGAAGCCGAGCTAAACGAGGTAGCGCTGACCGCTCGTATTTATGCTTACCGAACGCAGAGCATATCTGAAAGAGCATGCAATTGTCTATTACCGAACGGCAAATGAGGTAAACGAGCAAAGCTAGCTTTCAGATATGTAAAAACCGAACGCAGTAAATACATAAAAAAGGTAGGTCGTAAATGAGAAATTCATGGGTATGGACACAGTAAACAAACAGAAAAGCCGGGTTCATGCACTCGTGAATTGCGAAAAGCGAAATGCGAAACGTGTTGCTATTGGTTCATTTCACATTAAAATTTGGAATTGACCAATAGCAACACGTTTCGCATTCGCTTTTCGCAATTCGCGAGTGCATGAACCCGGCTTAAAGCGACTTTGCGTTTGGCGCCAATCCAGTTCTTATATATCTCTATCTCTCTCTATTTTACTACTACGACGTGTAGTAGATAAACTTGTCAGTGTCAAAATTATCATTATTTGTTTTCTAGGTTATGTTTGCGCTTTGTCCAGTGGCATATCTAAATTAGAATTTATTTTTTTATTATTATTAAAAGTTCTTTAAACTATTTGAAGGTTTATTGAATACGTCTTGTTTATTTATATTGATACGGATGCTTAAGTTTGTGAAGTTGAAAATTTTATCTGAAGTTTTAAATATATTTTAGATTAAAAATATTTCATTTTTATCCTTTAATTTATCTACTTGCACGCTACTGACTTATTGTCACCGTTCTCTTTAATCCGAAGATAGTCTCACACCAAACTATGTATGCGAAGATAGTTTCACACCAAGTGAAGGTCACGAAAAAATACCTCGGCAATTCATTCATAAATGCCGGGAGTGAGGCTACTCTATATCTACTCTACTCTGGTATGGACTTAAGTGTGACGTCAAAGTCGTCGCTGTATCCAAACAAACGTTAAGCTTAAGAAAATTTAAATATTTTATAAAAGGAGATACCTAGCAGTTGATAGTTATAATGCACGATTTTTGTCAAAACTGCTTTTAATACATTTAAAATTCATAATCAGAAACATCACATAATACACAAAATAAAGGTAAAATCTTAGATCAGGGTAAAATAGTTTGTCTGGATACAAAATGGCCCCTCACGTCATCATACAGCGTGTCAGCGTATTGGTATGTCTATTCTCTATTTTGTGTTCTGTGTTTTATGTCAATATTGTCAATTGTCAATTTCGGACGTCAGGTCACGGAAAATTCTAAAAATTTTGTGAGAAATTGCTGAAATTGGTTATAAAAATTGTAATTTGTAATACGTAAATATGTTTGTGTTTGTGTCTTAAGAATTATACATGTATATTGATTGTTCTTGCTATTAATAATGTGGAAATGGGTTACTGGAACTATAGTTATAAGTTCTGTTGCATACGGTTTAATGTAAGTTAAAATTGTTTAAACTTTACATTAGAAATAAAATATTTTTTTCAGTAAATACTTTGCTGGAGGAGTGTGTTACTGCACTGCACGGTTAGATGGTCTTGTTGTTGTAATAACCGGCGGAAATTCTGGCATAGGACGGGCGCTAGCGCTGGAATTAGCTCAAAGAGGTACGTACTGTTAATATCTGTTACTACACACTGATACAAAAACTATAGGTAATAAAAATTCCAAATAATTAAATTTTTTGCAGGTGCGACTCTAGTTCTTGCATGTCGAGATATTGAGAAAGGACTTAATGCAAAGAAATATATTATATCACATTTAAAAAATAAGAACGTAAAAATTTTTATTAAACAATTGAATTTGTGTAGCTTTCCCAGTATTGTCAAGTTTTCAGATTCATTAAATAACGAATTTAATGAAATATATGCTTTAGTGAATAATGCAGGAGTTTTTTATCACCCTCAAGGCTTAACCGAGGATGGTTATGAGATTACATTGCAAACAAACTATTTAGGTTAGTATTTCTCACTGTCAGCTAAATCGTAGCTGCTTTATAAACTCGGTCCTTCAAATTGCTTTGGTGCTCTTGATTTAGAAATTTTCCATACTAGCGTTAGTATACTGCCTTCTACAGTTTCATTTTCTATTTATAAGTAATTGATAGAGCTATTAGACTAGTTTTGCAAATTTTGGTGTTTATTTTAATGCTGTTTCTAGAGGTCCACCAATGGTGGACCTGTAGCTTCTAGGATATAAGTCCACCACCGGTGGACCTATAGCCTTCAGGATGGAGATCCACCAGTGGTTATTGTAATATTCTAACCGCATTATAATATTCTAACCGCTTTTAATTTTAAACATAAACACCCATACAAATAGGTACATTTTTGCAATGACATTTGATTTTTCAATAAAAGTGTGAGAGTGTTATGATAGTTACATAATAAGTATTGTAGGTATACCAAAAAATAGGTACCTGGTAAGTTATGATTTCTGTTTTTTCTGTCATGTGTTATGGTGGGTTTATGCTTACGACCTAAGCACCTAAAACCTAAGGCCCTAAAAGAAGTTAAAAGTATATATTTACTGTAATTGTTTATACAACACCTAAGAACCCTTCAACCCAAAGACCTAAACATAAAAGTTAACCAACTTTTAACTTTTTAGGTGGAGGTTCTTAGGTCGTTAAGTCAAAATGAATATGGGCATGTGTAATTGTCAGACATGTGACAATAATTGACAGTACGTCACTATCCGAATCAGAATTCATTTTTTGAACTCTCAAATACAGATTTAGGTTATGTTACGTTATGTAGCGCGTATTTTTTATTGGTTAAGAATATTACCACATATGAGCAAAATATAGTGATTCTTAGGTCCTTAGGTTGAGCATAAACATAAAAAAATATGAACAAGACAATTGTATACAGTTGTATAAAAGAGATTCCAGAAAAAATTTAAGCATGAACAACACTTTTTTTTAATAAAGTGTATTTCTTTTCTATAAAGACTACTTTTACATATATTATGTTTTAATTCCAAACAACAATAAAAAATCATATTCTGTACAAATCAATCATTGTGGAGGTAAGTTCCAAATAAAGACTACTGGTGGACCTATATCCTAGAAGCTACAGGTCCACCACTGGTGGACCTCTAGAAACAGTCTTATTTTAATTTTAATAATTTAATTTTGTTATTATCGTGTAAATAAGCTCGAAAAAAAGTGTTGTAATGTTATCATTTAATTTATTTATAACCATAATTAATTATTATAGGTCATTTCATTTTAACTCATCATTTACTGAATTTACTGAAGAAATCCGTACACGCACGTATTATTAACGTTACATCTGAAGCACACAGGAAAGTAAACGTCTATGATTTGAAAGCGGTTACTAAATGTCAAACAGAATTTAGATCTCAATTTGTGGCATATGGAGTGACAAAACTTGCTTTAATTTTATTTACAAAGGAATTATCGAAGAAACTAACAAGTAAGCAATTTAATTATTTTTTATATGTAGTTGAACAATTTTATAGTACCTATCTCCAGTTGTTGCATTTTCTATTTCATTTTGAACTTAACTTTTCCATATTTTTTATTTTTACGAAGACCATTAGAATTGCATAAGATTTTGGTCTCGTTGTTTCTACAAATATATCGCGAGATCAGCATAAATTAAATTAAGAACTTGCTCATCAATAACAGAATGTCTTGTTCATTAGATTTTAGCTAATTATTATAAAATAGTGTCACTTTATTTATAATGTAAACTAATTCATTGCAAGTAAAATTTAATATTAATTGACCATGAAGACTAGGACTGATGCAAAAAAGTGGAAACCAATTGAAAATTAATTGAAAACAAAGACAATAAATTTTGTTTCCTCCGTTTTTTCAGATACCAACGTTATAGTAAATGCTGTAAATCCAGGCAACACTGAAACTGCTATTTACCGCAACTTCCCTCCTCTAAGTAATCCTTGGTTGTACGCCCTTCAGTGGCCACTTCGTTGCATCTTGGTAAAAAGCCCACGTCAGGGTGCACAAACCCTCTTACATTCACTACTCACGTCAAATAGATCAACTGGGCAATATTATAGTGACTGTAAGCTTGATTTACCAAGTCCCATAGCTGCAAACGATAAAATTGCTAAAGACTACTATGAACTAACATTAGAAGTCCTTGCAGAGTGGTTCACGACAGAATCAGAGTGTTAGTGATAAAGAAAATGGAAACGTGGACATCCCCTGATGGTAAAATTAAAAAGGAAATTTTGTGCAAGGGAACCTGGGGCGAAAAACCATCTGAGGGAAGTCAATGTACTATAACTATAACAGATAGTCCCTTGCTAGAAGAATTTACTAACGCAGTTGTAACTGTAGGGGATAATGATGGTGATCTGTGGCGAGCTTTAGATATATGTCTAACAACCATGGTTGTTGGGGAAAAATCCAAATTTATATTAGTGTTAAATGATAATACTATTTCATTAGTTCTCGAATTAGTAGGTTTAGTATTTAATGGTTTTATTTATCAGTGGGGTGCCTCAAAAAAATATAAACAAGCTTTACAGCATAAAGAGAAAGGTATCAAATTTTTTAATGCAAGGAATAATAAGGAGGCAGCATTTCGATTTACAAAGGCATTAAAAATTCTATCATCCATTCCTATAGATGTTGAAGGGACTTTCCATTCTATAGATGGTGTTCCTTTATCAGATATAAATAAACTTAAGGGCAATTTATTTAATAATTTATCTTCTTGCTATTTTAGGAATGAGTGTTGGGCGATGGTTATGAATCTTTGTACGAAAGTTCTAAATTCTGATCCAGATAATGTTAAGGCTTTGTATAAAATAGGTGTAGCTTATCAGAATGATAGAAATTATGATAGTGCAAAAGCAGCTTTTTGTAGAGTTCTGGAACTTGAACCAGCAAATAAAGCAAGTGCTGAACATTTAGCCGAAGTTAAAAGTGAATTGAAAAAAGCTGATATTAAAGTTAATAACATGGTAAAGAAAATGTTCAGTGCTGCTATAGAAAATTAAAATGGCATATTTGTATTTGTATGCATTTAAAAAAAAATTCTTATTTATTTAGTAATATTAAAATAAAAATGTGATTATAGAAGCAGCTTCATATTTGTTTTTTTTTCTCAATTCTTCAACCTTTATATACTATGTGCAAAGATAGGACAGCAGAATGTGGTGCTATTTGTGCTAATTAATCGAAAGATTAAATGAGGAACGCTTTGGACGGTAAATATTATAGACTACTGTCGATTTAAGCACTTGAAGTTTTCCCAAATTTTAAATTAGTTGATATCTGTAATGGTGTTCAATTGTTCGATTTGTACAAATTATACTTATTCTGTAAGAAGTACGAAAACTAAATTTTCCGAAATATTAAAGTGGTACGAAAAATCAAGCATAAAAATAATTTTTTTGTATAAAGATGATTTTTAAAAAAGAGATTAAAATTATCAAGACCGACAGTAATTGAAAAACATTTATCTGGTTTTAGAAAATATCTGCGATAATTCTAAATTATTTAACACGTTGACGACCGCGTGTTAACGGAAGTTAACACACCTTTACTGTCCCCTTGGACCGTGTGGTAACTTAAGTTACACGCACCTTTCTTTTATAGTCATGTCCGTGGCTACTTCAGAACGCACGTTATAATGCTAAATACATAGGATACGTTAGATAGCGGGCCTGGTGGCCCACTAATATTAGCGGGTGAGAAATACCATGCATATTTTTTGAGATTACAAGTCAACATTTGGCAGATATCAACAATATCTCCAAATATAAAAAAAATTGTTTCAACGATTCTATGATAAGAAGACAATAAAATAAATTTATTATTTAGACAAATAAAAATATTTTTATAGTAATAGTACCACACGGTCCCAATAGGTAAAATCTACCCTTGGGACAGTGTGGTATCTACATGGTACACACACAAAAATATTAATTGCAGCGCACAAAAATAAGTAAATCAATCCAAATTATTACAAAATAAAAATTTATTTAGGTTCCAAACCAAAACCTAAAGAAAATAATGTCGTGGAGACCGATTTTGGTTAATCGACAGCGGTCGTCAACGTGTTAAAAAAATAAATAACACTGATAATAAGATCACTTGCTAAATATGTCTTCTGGCAACGATGTGATAACAGCCTAAAACGACGATAAAATGCCCCTCATTACATTCACAAATAATATTGCAGATAACTAATAGTTTACCATTCTTTTTGGCGAAGTGCAAAACCCGCCATATTTGGATATTTTTCTTCAACTCTAATTCAATTTTAGTAATTTCGTATCAAGCATTAGATATAATTTAATTTAGTAGAATGAAAAATCGACTAGCCAATTGGTAATCTAGCTTTCTCGGAGTAAATCTTTTTGTTAATCATCATTCCACAACACATTAACAAGGATACACAAGATTTCATAAAGAACTGGATTTTAATTATAACAAAACTTAATTGAACATTAGGAATATTCAAGTTAGGCACATCGTTTTTAAAGAGTAAATAAAACAACGGTATAAAAATAATTCTTTTATTACCAAAACCAATTATACAGCTTTTAAAATACATAACATAAAAAAATTGAGCTTTACACCACCTATATTTTGTTGAATCGGCCTAATTAGTAGCTCAACTGTTAAAGAATGTACTCGCAGCACATTTTATTTACTTAGTTTAACTTATTTTTATAAAAGATGTTAAAATCATACTTAAACATTAGGTGTCTAAATCTACATTATTATGAAATAGTACTTT
The DNA here is from genome assembly GCA_963680705.1 of Rhagium mordax. Classification (NCBI taxonomy): domain Eukaryota; kingdom Metazoa; phylum Arthropoda; class Insecta; order Coleoptera; family Cerambycidae; genus Rhagium; species Rhagium mordax. The sequence continues at coordinate 15,265,547 of OY796657.1, forward strand.
TAATTAACTACGTATAACGCTATATTAACAACCTAGAAATGGGACATGACAAGACAGAAAATTCACAACAAACAAATTTTAAAATATTTAATTAGACGTTATTGAGGCACTTCGGTGTAATCATATTGCAATGTCAGTACTGTTTAACTATAACACGGGAATTTCAACAGAAAATAAACTATCTAAAACAAATAAAATGGCAACTCTTGAGATTATTTGGCAAATTGTAAATTGTGCGAAAAAAAATAAATGGAATAGGTGTAAAGAAATTGCAGATATCAAAGTTTAAAAAGTAATCATGCTTAGGATTACAGTACATCAGAATTTATTTTCTCAATAGGTATTTTGTTCAGTAACGTACTTACAAATTTGTATATTTTTTCAGTGCTTTTAGTAAAGAGCTGACAGTACTGAAAGTACCGACAGCCGGTATTGGCACAACCATTCCTAAACACTTATAAAATTTAATTAGGATCCAATTAGTCTTTTTTGTTTCAATTTCTATCTTATAATAAGACTGCATCCACCCAGGTACTTATTGTTTTCAGAGCACAAATAACTTTTTTATTTTCTGTTTCTCAGAAAAATGTCTTTCAAAAATAAAAATGCATGAAAAAATTTCGAAAACCTTCTGATTGTACACAAAGAAGGTACAAAACTATGAATTTAGTTTAAAAGTAAAGTATCCTCATTTTTAACAACTGCGAAATGTTACTTGGAAAGGTTGCCTTGAAAAGTAATAATTAAATAATATGAAAGTAATTTGATTTTCTTTCCTTTTTTTTTTAATAACTTCTGATTTAAACTGTTGAGCAAATCTCATTTAATAAGACTTGAGAAAAGATTAAAGTGGCGACTGCGATTTCACATATAAATACAACTATTAATTCGAAACCACCTTTCCAAACAACATCTTCCAATACTTTCAAAAAGGAACTTTAATTTTAAACTAAATTAATAGTTTTTACTTTTTACAAATTATTCTATCTTCACCAACAAGAAGAGCTACTGAAATTTTTTGCTGCATTATTCATTTAGAAGAAACACAAACTTTTTCCAGGAATCAATTTTTTGAGAAATAGATATTAAAAAAAATTCTCAATAATATGATGCATAATACATGATCACATGGTACATGTAAATACTAGTTCGGAATTACCATAGCACATTAATTGTTCTATACAAATTTATTTATTTCAGATAGTTTTTAATAAACTTTCAGAAACATAAAATCAGTGAATTATTTACTCTACATATGTTTAGGAAATGTGTAGTACGTTGGTATAGGTATTTGGTCAATTCGTTACTCACTATTGTGATGGAAGAGATTTTCTAGATTGGAAAGATTTCCTTTGCCGCTCTCCATATATTGAAAACATTCACAGATCCTTAACTGGCATTTTTTAAAACAATCGCCTATAAGTAATTCAACAGTAGGCCTAGATAGGACATTATAATAAACTACTCAAGATTTGGTACATTTGCTACCATTAAAATTAGGACAATTTCAAATACATTGAAAACTCCTATAAATCTGAATTAACTTTAATGTACTTTGCATTTCTGTCAATCAATTTAAATGTCTGGAATGTAAGGAATAAATACAGGGAGTTGAACAAAAATATGATATTAACATACAATTTTGGGAAAGTACCACTACCGGTACAAATTTTGTATTAGGCTATTTTCTGACAACCTACTTTATTTTTCATGTACGGTATTGCAGTTGAGCATGCTGTGAAAATATCCATTTAAAAGTAAAAGGCCAGAGAGAAAAAACCCTTCTAAATTGTCATAATTTTTCCAACTGACAATCACTGAAAAGTTCATTATGAGAAATTAACATAATGAATAAGTAAATCAGATACACCCTCAAACAACAGTTGTCCTAAATTCAAATCAAGGAAATTAAATTAATTATTTGAAAAATGTTACCGATCAATTTAATCATTTTTTTTTTAAGAAAATAGGAAGGAATTCCAATAATTTTTGTTTCATTCTAATTTTTGTGGAATTAAAAATCGTATTTATACAGGGTGATTCATGAGGAGAGGGTAATACTTTACCAAAAGATAGAGAAGATTGAGGTGATCTTTAATTCCCAATAGAGTAGTGTAATGGCTAAGGCAGCTCCTTTTACGAAATACAGGGTGTTTTATATTTTTTGGAAGAATTTTCTTTTTGTCATATATCTGTAATATGTAAACGGAATTCAATGAAATATTGTATTTTGTTTACAGTAGTCATTCACCATCAAATGTCTGGGACATTAATAAAATATCGGGGTCGGAAACCCAGAATAAAACTATTTTTAAATTATTCCTAGAAAGATACAAAATCCCATAAAAAATATTTTGGCACCATTTCATTGTTTAAACAAAAAAGTTGAGGAAGTATTTTTTTTGAGAAATTGAGAGAAAAAAATAAAAAAATTCACTTCATATATTAGTAACATATATTTTTTGATTCTCTCTTTGCACTACCTTTTATTCATATCACATAATGTATACCTAGTAACATAATAAAAATATTTTGTAATGATTGTGTACTTAATATCATTACAAAATATTTATATTATTTTACTAGGTATATGTGATATGAATAAAACGTAGTGCAAACAGAATTAAAAAATATATGTTACTAATAGGGAAGTGAATTTTTCATTTTTTTCGCTCAATTTCTCAAAAAAATTGTTTCCTTAACAATTTAACTTTTTTATTTAACCAATGAAATGGTGCCAAAATATTTTTTTATGGTATTTTGTATCTTTCTAGGTGTAAATTAATAGTTTGATATCAAAAGTTTTATAAACAGTATATTAGGAAAAATTTAAAAGTATTTTTATTCTGGGTCCGGCCCTGATATTTTATTAATGTCCCAGGCATCTGATGGTGAATGACACTACACTACTGTAACCAAAATACAAAATTCCATTGAATTCCGTTTACGCATTACAGATATATGGCTAAAAGAAAATTCTTCCAAAAAATATAAAACACCCTGTATTTAGGAAACGGAGCAGCTTTAGCCACTCATATAGGTCATATATTCGTTTAACACTGCATATTTTTTTCTTCGCAAGCCAGACAAATTTGCTTTGATCAAGCTTCCGGTCAGTAGCATTTGCTACCAAAAAACATAAGTATATTAAAATCGTTCCAGATTTGCATTTGTCAATGCATGAAATTTTCACGCATTCACTTGAATTTTTGAGTGGTTTATTACCTTTTTTTTTTTAAAATAAATACGATTAAATGTACACGATTTGGGCGAGATAACCATTTAATAATTAAATAAAATTTGTATAACAATGTATGTAAGAATCAAAACATTAAAAGTAATGACATGAAAAATATTTATATTGCGACGTTAGATTCGTGATTTTGTTAAATATATAGTTACAAAACATTCGTAAAAATCACATTATGCCCCTAAAGCTATTCAGAAGCCGTTTGAAGCAATACTTATGTTAAAATGATTTTATTACGATTTAAATGTAACATACTTAGAAACTCTATAAGCCTTATTAAATGCATTTTTTATATTATTTTAAATATATTTTTTTTGTCATGTTTTGCAAAAGTATTAATAAATATAAGATGTTTTGAGAAACTAAAAAATAAATAAAAAGTTCTAATATAATACCAACATTGCCAAGATATCACATAATAATATAATAAACGATGTTACATATATATATATACATCTGTACAACATTTAAAATGAACGTTGGCAAGATTTAACAATCCAATCTATACAATATACATAAAAATTTTAGATAGTTTACTGGATATATGTAACATAGCGCTAGCCATGGAGAATTTATGCGTATTTTATGGCAGACTAGATATCGTCAACGAATCACGCACTTTTTTTTCCATTCACTGCCATTTTAGTTGCATTTACAACCGTTCTCTCAGCTACTTCGACAGCCATTTGCTGCATACCGGTTTCTACGAAGCCTTGTACTACGGTCTTCATTAACTGTAAGGTTAACAATTGTACGATTAATTATAAGCTTGCTGGTACAATAAAATAGCGAACATCTGAGAAAAGCGATAATCTACTGCTTTTAAAAAAATAAACAAATCATGTATTGCTCGAATATAATTTTATAACTAATACTACAATATTTCGGAGTTTCCCCTAGATTTAATAAAAAATAACTGAAGTATTCTTCATCATTTAAATTATTGTAAAATTTACATATAGAGTTTAGTAAAACCTCAAGGAAACATCCTTATTTAAGTTTGGTATAATAAAAGCATTTTGCATTTTTACAAAAATATTTTGTGACAGGCATGCAAATAATAAGTGTGCGTCTTTTTTTTTTTGAGACTCATGCAAAAATACTTGTTTGATACATACGCTGTTTTCTTAGTTTTCTTTTTTTGAAATAGGCATGCTAGAAAGGGGATTAATTTATATTAGTCTGTTTAGAATATGTGTTTTATTATTAATGTTCAGCAAGGACAATTCAATTATCTCAGATGAACTAAAAACTGTTAGATTTGATTTATTCAAAGCAGTAAGAAAACTATGAGCCCCAATATTAGTCCTCGCAGCATATCAGAATAGATTTCAAATTTGCTTTAGTATAAACAAAATTAAGACACATTAAATAATTATGAAAATAAGTGTATTTAAAAAAGTACTTGAAACCTAAATGTTATGGGTCAGATATAAGGGATGACATATTCACAAAAACTTACATTTTCCCAAATAAAGTTTGCCGTTTCATCTATATAAGATCCAACTTCTCTCATTTCTCCACTATATCTGTTGAAAAAAAAAAAAAATAGATTTAAAGAATACCGTAGAAAATAATAAACGTTAAATATAGATAGTTCCAATAGTGATCGAGATCCAAGATCCATTATAGACCCCATTTGTTTTTTTTATAGATGTGGTATAGCGTCAAAAAGGGTACATTAATTACTACAATTTCCAATTGACCTGTACTACAATGTATAGACAAATAGACATGCTGCTATAGGTACGTCATCACGCCATAATTTTATATTTTATATAAATACCAACCCGGCAAATATTAAATTATTTAATATACCACCGACAATCACCTTCAGCGGTAGTGGGTACGAGCTTGGCCACAGTTAGTTTATAACCAAATCTGACAACGTACACCCAACTGATGTCGGTCAATCTTTTAGGTTTGTAGTGTGCTGAACTAGACCTCCTGGTATTGGTGGTCACTGGTCAGTTGACCTGTTTGTTGCCGTTGTCAAACCAGTTACCCAAAACTAAATGACGAAATTAGGTTCTTTTTTTGGAAAGTCATGAGAAACATGAGGATCAGATTGAAAGGGCAAGGGTTGAATTTAACATGCCAGTAGTATTAAGAGGGTACAATCGGAATTAGGAACTATAAGAGCGAGTCAAAATAGTCCATTTTTGCTTATCTGAAATTAAATATACCTCGATAAAAGGCGTTATGTGCGTATCCTAAAAAAAGCATACAATTTTTTCAACGAACAATAAGTCCACTCATTTTAATATAATTTAATATTAGCTAAAGCGACGCCAGACCTTGCAGATTTGTTTTGTCTTAACTATCATATGAAAATATTAGGTCAAAGAACAGAAACAAACAAATTTTGGTATTTTATTTAAGGTTTGGAGGTCTAAATGGAATTTTTTTCTATATTTATGGGATGAACTAAAGGTACTAGAAACAAAAGTAAAAGTGGGAGGATCAAATATAACATACTGATATGATTTTGAGGCCGTGATAAAAACTGAATACAGGAATTATTGAAAATGGGTGATTTCTGATGATTTGAAGTTAAATAAACATGAACATGTAATAAAAATGGATTTCTTTAGCCAATCTCTTTATGTGAATCAAAATCAGACTAAATCGAAATTTCAATGACTAATATCTTTGTCATCGTAGTTATTTAAAGCCGCGTCCACATTGAATCGACATTGTCGATCGACAATGTCAATTAAATGTGGACGCGGCTTTCGACGTCCACAACGACGAACAGTAGAACAAAATATGATGTAAAGAACGAAACATGAGGCACGATGCTCTGTTGGAAATTGCCAATGATTTTAACAAAACAGATGGTAGAACAAAAAATAAAAAATCTCCAAATGTTCACATCATCCCTTTTTAAATCATCTATCAGATTACCACCGCTGTACCGATTTCTACTTTGAAGACTTGGTCGAACCCAAAATCTTCATTTACGCGGTAATTTACTTTTTTTTGCCGCGATAATAATAAATGCGGCACAAGCAATAATGACCTTATCTTCATCGTATATTTCGGTTTCGACTAAACTTCCTGTCTCCAGTGTGGACCGGTGAAGTCTTTTCGATTTGTTGGTCGACAGTGTTGCTCGACAAAGTCGATCGACAATGTCGACTCAATGAGGACGCGGCTTTAGGAATGTTATATAGTCATTTAAGTTGGTACACATTTGAATGTATTATATAGATTATCATCAGAACATATCGGTTGTTGTTTTTAACTTTTCGTTTTATTATTCAAAATTATTACTCACCTTACATAAGACCATGTACCTAATGTCATAAAAGCCACCGCCATGCCAAGATTGCAAATATTTGCCAAAGAATATAGGCCAATAAAGCCAAATATTCCCGACGTGATATAAAATAAAACTGCAAGGGCGAAAAAGACCGCAGGTGTCCTTGCTGATTTAAAGATGTTCTTACTTTCGTTGTGCGACTTAAATTGCATAAATGTTTCTTCGATATCCTAAACAGAGAAAATATATTAAGAAATACATTCTGAGGTTTGTGGAGCCTACGTCGACACGTCTTCTCGACATATGCAAACAATTAAATGTTATAAATAGAAAATTATAAATATATTTACATTTACAATTTCAGTTTGGTCGTTCTTTAACGATAACCATGTACATTTAAAATAGAGTAAAAGACACCCACAAAAAGAGAAAAAATGAAGACGATTTTACCTTTTCTAATTGTTCTTTGTAAGTCTGACTGAATTCTTCACCTCCCATTTTCTTTTTGCTATTAAACTGTTGAATGGCCTTATCTTTAACTTTGCGATGTTCGTTTTCGATTGCTTCAGTCTTCAAATAAGGTTTGGTGCCGCCACAGACCTCTTCCATTAAAGCAACATAAATATCTTTAGCATCAGCAACAGCTGCCAAATTGTTAGCTTCTGCAGTCGCCTATAAAAAAACAGGTGTGAATGGGCACTTAAAATAGTATACATATATTAATAATATAAATTCAGAGTGTGACTTCTTAGGGAGTAAAGTGGCCCCTTCAAATCCCAAAATTCAAAAATTATAATAAAAAATTAATTAAAAACTTGACTTACCACAAGCATCGACTTTGGTTCAGGCAATTCATTGCCCTCATAAATTTGCATGTATGATTTAAAATATTGCACAAAGTCTCTAACTTTCACTTTGTCTCCATTTATCTTCTTTAAGACGAGATTCTCCGGTGCCAATAGCATAGGTACCAGGATTTTAAGGTTGTCTTTGAATTCCGGATCGATTTCTGAAAAAAATTGTATTATACTCTAAAAGTAAATTGTCTTTACTACTGATTTATATATTAATAATAGCTAAATATTATCTTTTAATAGTATATTTTTCAACGAGCGAGTTATGAGCCACTACTCATTCGGATAGTTTGTAAACCGAATGAGTAATGGCCTTAACTCGCGAGTAGAATACTGTATTTTTTCCACGACTATTATGTTTGGGGAAAATATTTTAAATAAATAACTACAACACACCAAATTACTGCCAAACACGGGAAAAATTGTCAGAACTATCAGAAGAACTTTGTTTAATTTTAAAATGTCACTCTTCTTTAGACTAATTTGTGACAAGGAAATTTAAACCCGGTGATTATAAAAATTTAGGGTTTCTGATTGGCTAGAGGCCGGTGGTTATGAAAGTTTGGAGTTCCTGATTGGTCAGTAGTAGGTGGTTATGAGTTCATAAATCCCTGCAAAGAATAATGACTACTAGATATTATTGGCAAATTATCAAACGCATAAGATATGCATTATTGTATAGTCGTGGAAAATAGTTAATTATGTACCACGGGTTAAAGCACACTTTACCACGTGGTCGTGCATAAACAATCTTACCTCCTAATCGTCCATCAAAAGTGGGACTTGTGGCCACTTTTATACCAGGATGGGGCATTAAAAAGCAAGCAATCTCTGTGAAACATGATCTTATGTGCTTTCTAAGAGATTGTAACTCAGAGTGTTGATGGTCACTCACTTCCAATCTTTTCTCCAAAATTTGATGCCCTCCAACTGCACCATATGGTGCTTCATAAGGAAACCGCCAGTCTCGCACGAGAAACTGGAGTCTTTGGAATGGGGTTTTCCCGGAATCTGCCAGAGCCAGTCTGCCATATTCTGTGAAAAGCTTGCAAAAACCAAAGCTGATTGGTGTAATTTGTAAATAATTAAATAGAAAAATATAAATACTATACGTGTGAACGCACTGTATAGTAGATAAAATTTGAGAAGATTCGTCCACTGTGAAGGCTATAATACTTGGGTAGTTGTGTTAAGTAATACGTATATAAAATTACTAAGGATACGCTAGTTTTAATGACATTATTCATTATTTTATCTTACAACAAATGATATGGTTATGGTTTATTATTTTTAAAACCTCTTCTGATATACAAAGCAGATGCAAAACTATGATTTCATTTGAAACATTAAAAACATTTATTTGTAAAAGTTGTTTTTATCTAAGTAAAAGTAAAGATCCTTTTCTCTTAAACCAACTTTATCTTGAACACAATAAGATGTTATTGAAATTTAATTTAATCTTGTAAACATTTAAAAACAAAATGATTTAAAATAAAATTCCAAACAACTACAGTGTGTCTCGCTTTTCACCACTACACCCCAATATCTAGGCCATTTGTTGATCGATTTAGATCAAATTTGGTATACCTACTTCTTTTCTTTCAGATTGTGATTAAAAAGTTATTAATAAAAAATGTTTTCAAACTTAAATACGCCTACTATGATAAAAGAAATTGGCAAAAATTAGGAATTTATATTAGCGATTGAGATAGGCTTTTTGTTTTAACAGATTCTTATTCAGCATGACCTAAACGCCTGTATACCAAATTTCGTTAAAGAATCCTTTTTTTTAAAAAAGATTTCAATAATAAAAAATAATAAAAGTTGTTATTTGATATTTTCTAAAAAAAAAAGTGTCCTAATGCTTAATTAGCGTCATTATATCACCCGACTACCAAGTTATGTAAATATCCGACAATAAATAACTGGAATAGTAGGGTGATTATTATTGAAATCTTAGATTTTTATTACTTTTTTTTTTTTGTGAAGGAATGAATATTTTTTAACGAAATTTGGTATACAGGCGTTTTAGGTCATGCTGAACAAGAATCTGTTAAAACAAAAACCCTATCTCAATCGCTAATATAAATTCCTAATTTTTGCCAATTTCTTTTGATCATAGTAGGCGTATTTAAGTTTGAAAAAATTTTTTATTAATAATTTTTTAAACACAATCTGAAAGAAAAGAAGTATACCAAATTTGATCTAAATCGATCAACAAATGGCCTAGATATTGGGGTGTATTGGTGAAAAGTGAGACACACTGTATACAGGGTGATTCACGTTGACCGCCTATTAGAAGTATCTCGAGAAAGAAAAAAGATATTGATTTGAAATTTTGGTTATGGTCCTAAGTGGGTAGGATCTATTTAATGAAAATATTTTCAAAATGGTGGCATTTCCGGTTATACCGGAAGTTGACCCTAACTTTGTTATTTTAAATGAGATGCCCCCATTTTCAATTTTTTTTTAGATTCCTCGGAAAATTTAAAGGTCACTTCATTAAATGTTCCCTATGTCTAAAATGAATATTTTCTGCGATATTAATTTTTTTCCCAAAATATTAACGGAATAGTTGTATAATGTAAAAATCAATATCTCAGTAACAATTAATGATAAGACGTTGAATTTTTTATTGAAGTAAGAAGTATTGGAGCTATCCATCATGTAATAAAATTGTCAAAATCTCAACTGCAAAGTTTCTAAAATTAACGATATCTATCGACCTCATAGAAACAGCAATAAGTCATTTTTTTTAAATGGAACCATATCTAATTAAATACACCAATCGATAGCGAGAAAAAATGCGCATCTAAACATGTATCATGTTCTTATACCCAAAATGTATGATTCTTTGGATATTTGCGATTTTCTATTTGATCGATGAAAATTGAAGAGTATGCTTGGACTTTGGACGTAACAAAATTCAACAAATTCAACAAATGTAACAGCTAATACGTAACTCGTGTTATTGTTTTTCATTATAAATATTCTGTGTTGTGTCTTATTGTGGAGAAAATGGCAAATAATTACTCAATCAGATATTTTTCATTTATTTTACATTCATGGACAATGTGCCAGAATAATTAGCAGAACATGCAGAACATTTAATGAAATGTATCCTGAATTACCATCAATAAACCCAAAACAATAACACGAGTTACATATTAGCTGTCACATTAGGCTTGTTCTGGATCAGTGCCCGTCATGCGCAATGAAGAAACAGCCATGCGCTGTGTATTAAAATTGGTAATTTTTTACATTGCGCAAGACGGAAACGGTTTTAGGACTGCGAAAATTTTGAACCAGAACAAGCCTATTTGTTGAATTTGTTGTATTTTGTTTCGTCCACAGTCAAAGTCAAAGCATACTCTTCAATTTTCATACGGCACTCTTCAATTTTCATCGATCAAATTAGAAAATCGCAAATATCTAAAGAATCATACATTTTGGGTATAGGAACATGATACATGCTTAGATGCGCATTTTTTCTCGCTATCGATTGGTGTATTTAATTAGATATGGTTCCATTTAAAAAAAATGACTTATTACTGTTTCTATGAGGTCGATAGATATCGTTAATTTTAGAAACTTTGCAGTTGAGATTTTGACAATTTTATTACATGATGGATAGCTGCAATACCTTGTCTTACCTCAATAAAAAATTCAACATCTTATCATTAATTGTTACTGAGATATTGATTTTTACATTATACAACTATTCCGTCAATATTTTGGGAAAAAAATTAGTATCTCAGAAAATATTCATTTTAGACATAGGGAACCTTTAATGAAGTGACCCTTAAATTTTCCGTGGATTCTAAAAAAAAATTGAAAATGGGGCATCTCATTTAAAACAACAAAGTTAGGGTCAACTTCCAGTATAACCGGAAATGCCAGCATTTTGAAAATATTTTCATTAAATAGATCTTACCCACTTAGGACCATAACCAAAATTTCAAATCGATATCTTTTTTCTTTCTCGAGATACTTCTAATAGGCGGTCAACGTGAATCACCCTGTATACATTAAACTAAAACTGCATACACAGATAGCTTATTTCAGAGTAAAAATTAATGGTGTAAATATAACATTAAGATTTATAATTTATGAACTCCCAATTGATTCCACAACAAATTCTCTTTAATTTTCTAAAGACTACAGCTGTACAACTAGAACAATTTAATTAAAAATTACCTGCAAATGTTGTAAATCATCCTCCTGTATGTTGCTTGATAAGTTATACATTTGTACAGAGCTTAACATTGTGCTTAAAGCAAATATTGTTGCACATTCTTTCACAGTACTTTTACTATCCCATGTGCCCTGTGTATCCAATAAGATTACAGCAACCTAAAAAAACAAATTATAATTACTTTTACTTTGCTTATCTGAAATGTTATTAACGATAGTCTAATTTGGGATTTATTATAAAGGATAGTCAAAACTGTGAAAGAAAAAGTTGCTATCCAATGTTCGTATAACAATAATCTTATTATTATTTTTTTTACTTCTGTTCTTGATCAACCCGTAAAATAAATTGTAAACGAGACCAATGACATTTCAGGATAAGCAAATCTTATTACAAAAAATATGTTTTAAAAACCAATACCACCTATTGGTAATGGCAATCTCTTCGAGGGACATGTTTTACAGGACGATCCAAAACTCTTTACATCTTAATTTATTTGCTTGCTATTAATACATTTTAATAGTTTAAAACATATATAAATGTGTAAAACCTCCTGCAGGATCAGAATATATATTTAGAAAGACAATGGGCTCTTCCTCGAAATTTTGTAAATGATACCAGACTATAGTGTTTTTTAAAATAGCTCTGGCGTATTATTTGTTTTTGCTAGTATTTTTCATTTAAGGCCAAAAAAAATTTTTTGTATATCAAATGACTCACATATTTTTTGTTTTTGTAAATTGATTTTCCATTTTAATTTTTGTAGTTTTAACTAGGGTTTTCAATCCCGGGAAGGGATTAGACTCTCGGTATTATCGGGATTAGAAAGTCAAATCCCGCGATTTTCCGGGATCCCGGGATCTAAATACATTTGTCGAATATCAACATAATATTGAATAAGAAACTATTTATTGAGCAAGAATAATAATAGTAATACATAAAAAAATTCATATATATTAAAATAAATAATAAAACTCTAAAATAATTTAAAAATTAACAATCTATTGCTACTTTAATCTATTGACTATCTATTCTATAAAATTGAATAGCCTAAAATTACTTTGAAAAAATGACCTGAGAATGGTCAGTGTGTCTAGGGTGTCGTCCCCTAATCTGGACCGGATCTTTGTACACAGAATACATGTGAGATAAAAAGTAATATGTATTTTATGTAATTTGGTCATATTATAAATACATACTCGGGATTGATTTTTGAAATCCCGGGATTTCCGGGAGTGAAAACCTGCCCGGGATCCCGGGATTGGAGATCCCGGGATTGGAAACCCTAGTTTTAACAAGTTGTATCAAGTCACAGACTCCAAGTTCTAACGTAAAAAATAAAACGTCTAATAAAGTTAAGCCGTCGTTGACGGTCTTTCATAAATTTGCGGTCGGAGACAAGTTAATTACAGTGACAGCAAAAACTAGTGAATTTATGATTGCAAGAAACAAGGTGAATGCCAGAGGCAAAGACCTATCCTGATTTATTTTCTGTTGAGATAGGTCAGTTACGAAGTTCTGAAAATGTTGACATATTTTAATTTATTTTCTTTCTCGAGAACTACAGGGTATATATGTATTTTTCTTTTATGGCCTTACCATTAAGGGACCTACCATCCCTTAAAATTAAAATGAGTAATTGGTATTCACCCTGTATAAAGTTTTAATACTGGAAATTATTAAAAATAGGTGGCTATAATTATAGGTTGAATCTCCAAGCAACAAAAATAATCTTATTTTATTAGATTAATGCAATTAAAACTTCATTAATAATGCACTGAACAAGGTTTTAGTTGATAGTACAGTAACCAAGCAGAAATTTTGATAAAAGCAAAAAATATTCAAAAATCGAAAAAAATGCATATTTTTGAGGTTAGTATTATGACATCACGTGCACAAATGAATTTGTTTGTTATTGTAATTTCCATTCAGGCCGATATTAATAATTTGCATATTCCATGTGGGGTCAAAATTTTCATTCTTTGAGCCATGATGCACAGAAATAGATATCCACGAGTATGAAGTCCCGCAGAAGAAAGAAATTTCCAAATATTCGTCACCCCCGCGAAGAAAATCGTGAAAATATGTCTTGGTCATAAATATGGAAAAAAAATTTCTCGGTCACATAGACCGCGCCGGCATACGGGGAAATTATTTTCTCGGTCATATTGACCGAGACGGCAGTCAACGTGTTAAGAAAATTACTATATTATAAACGTCTAAATATTATCTAAAACCTGATTTTCTTAAAAAATATTAATCTGCTAATTGCAGAATATTGCAACATATTATAAACCTATATGAGAATCATTCATGTATTCGTATTCAATATCTAGTTTGACCAGAACTAGTTAAAATGTAAAGCAATTCTTTATTAATGAATCCACTAGCGGACCCAAGGGGGGGGGCATGGGGGCCACCATGCCTTGAAGAGTCCGAAGATTAAGAAAATAAATTTTATTATTATATAATTATTAAAATGAAAAATATTTTTGCTAATTATTTATGAGAGTTTAAAGTTTATGACCCCCCCCCCCAGGGCCCTTCTGAATCCGCTTACGTATGAATCCAGTGACATAAAAATTTGATTTAAAATATTTATATTAGAATGACTTAAAATAATTTGAACTTATCAACTTTTGAGAATTATCTCACTTATAAAATGGCAAAACTATGATGGTTTTTTAATCTCTGAATTCGTAATTGAAACTATTAATAGAAGTAATTAAAGTGCAAAGGATAATATAAAAGTCTGATAGATTTTAAGTACTTCCCGTCAAACTGGAATTTGAACACATCAATATATTCACATATACGTTTATATGCTGCTATTTCCTTAAAATAACAGTAAATTTGTTTTCTGGATACATATTCTGGTCCTGTGTATCACTAATTGTTCAGACACATAAATGTGTTTTTTCTTTATTAGCGGTAACCGGCTGGAGACACATAAAATGTGTTTTGCAATACAAACTAAAATTTCATACGCATTTGATTTAGGCATATCTTTTGTTTATTTATGCTAACGCTGAAAAAAAACATATTTCTGTGTAGCCAGTTGGTTACGCTAGTGAGGAAAAACTACATCCATACATTTACGTGTTGCTGGTCGAATAAATGTCAGCAGTAAACGAATAAATTACTAAAAAAAGGACAAACATAACTCTGTGTGTGTCATAATAAAATATAGAATATTGGATAAACAAAGTAATAACCATTAAAATCCGGCTCATAATAACTGGAAAATGAGAAAAAGATAAATAAAAGAAGGCTGCGAAAAGCTGTAATCAACTGAATGAACGCTATAATATTCAATTACATACAACTATAACGTATTTTATCAAAATTAATATTCTATACACTGTACAATGCACATATCTTAATTGATATTCAAATCATTAACAGTACTGAAATGTTTAAAGAGCATTTTTACACACGCCATGTAGATATGCAAAACAACTAATTATTAATACTGATCGAGATACAAAACGTAATAAATTCAAGTGCCTTTAGAAGCTTTAAATACATATAATTTGCGCTTGGTAAATTTAATAAACATGGTGTACTTAGTAAGTACATAAATAGGTTTGTAAAATGTATTTAGGTAAAATGCGAAACTTTTATTTACACAAATAATTTAATAATACCAAAATAAAAATTAACATTATTGTGCAGTATTGGTATTAAAAAGTAGTTTCCATTTTCTAGCTATATAAATTATAATTTATAAATACTAAAAAAAGAACAATAACACATAAAACTTTTTTTTTGTCAAAACTGGCTTATGTCAAGTCGACCTTTGAATTTCCTCATACTCTGCTTTTAGCTATTGGGGAAAAAACATCATCATTTTTAAACCTACACAAATTTGAATACTAAAATAAAATTCTATAATATAGAAAATTCTTTAATTAATAAAAAAGACCACAATTGCTTATATGCAGTTTAAGTGAATTAGGAAAAATCACAGAAAGATGAGGTAACAAAGGGTATTTTGTGGAAATTTGCCAGGAAATTTGCTTATCAAGATACTAGCAGCCTCGTGAAATTAACACTAATAAAAGTATAAATACCTATAAATATAAAATACAAAAACTGATGTTTGTTCAACAATGTCCCCTTTCCTGATTGCTGATAAATTGCTAGCATGTACTGGTACTGACATGCGGCTCTGAAGCTTCCTTATGCGGTACTTGTTCACTCGTTCTTTACTAATATTTGGCTACGTGCTTTATTCCCAAACAGGATAAGGTTTTTTGTATCTGACAATCGTATGATCTAATCATTAGAGAGCTTAATGTGATTTTTTCCATGTTTACCAAGATTATCAAAAAAAAAGTTTACATTGAAATATCTATGATTCATAAAGTTTAGTATAAGCATCACCCAATAATCTTACAGTAAAAACATATTTAGCACAGATAATTTTTCAAATTTACAAATAAAATATAAATGGACTTGAAACCTTGTAAATTGATACTATGTATAAAGATCAAATGGATAAAGTAATTTCCGTTATTATTGTTTAAAATATTTATAAAATACACAGAAAATTAAATACAATTTTGATATATCAAATTAATTTTTTAATCAATTCGAAACGGAGTTTCAACAAATATTTTGTATCTAATTAACTTCATACCACAAAAAAAAGTAAAAACATCAATACATTTATTGGTACTGAACCATTAAAAAAGTATTAACCTCAACGATTTTGAGCTTTCTAATCCATATAAATGAAAACTTATACCTGCTTTCATATTATATTCTACTTAAAATCTTAATATAAGCAGATATATAAAAGTTGTTTGTAAAATAAATCATGTTAGGTAGTAATTATTTCAATTAAAATAGGGATATAGGTAACAGCTCAAAAATTAAGAACAATGTTGTAATAAAAGCAGAGGCATCTGTGAAAACAGCAAAAATAAATATGATGGTAAATACATTAGGCGGTGATTAGTTAACGGGTAACGTAAAACCATGGCGAAAAATTTAATGAAACTTTTTTTAATTCTTTCAAGCACTTGCTAATACCCAAGCTATTGAAGGTTTCTAGAATGTAAATTAGGTGAGGTTTTTTAAACACATTATACACTCGAAACCACGAAAGCTCGCACGAAAGGTAGACTAAATAACTATAAACATATCACACATTAATTAAAGTACCTACACGTTCTATAGCTTTTAGATCATGCGTTACTTATCCGTTAATGTTACTATTGTCACTATGTAACAATTATGATTTAATACGTATGAAAAATACTGTGGTAGATAAAAAAAATTTAAAACAACACATTTACCTTTTCTCCGGTAGCTAGCTCCGTAAGAAAAACTTCGGACCACATAAGTATTCCAGTTGTATCTCTCTCTGACCCCCCTTTCCAAGAAAATCCTTCTAAAGGAGCATCCTCTGAACCAACCCATTCTGATGTATTTTGTTTAAGAACGTACTAAAAACGCGAAAGATAAGTCTCATTTGTTAGTTAACAAAACACTTTTATACCTTAGCATTCATGTAACGAAGGAAAAAATCTAATAAAAATGATTTTCCATGCCGAAAAGCACCTGCGACTGAAACCACTACAACATATCGATCTTTTATTTCATCTCTCATAAGCACCTTTTTAAGAGCATCTTCATCCAATTTGAAAGAATGATCTTCATTTGCTAATACTATCGGTACAGCATGTGGTTTAGTCATTGTATCTTCATATTCGAATTCATCTACAACAGAAATTTTAATTAACTTAACCTAGATGTCATAGACATTTAAAAGTTCAAAGTTTTTGTCCCATCATTCATTTGACGTCAAGTAACTTCGTTTTTCTTCTTTTAAACATTGGATTATGACAAGTATGAAAGATACAAGGTTAACATCTTGTAATTCAAAATAAAGTGAAACTAAACTTTAATCAGGATTAGGTCTTTCTTTCCTAGTCCAAACAAAGCAATACCCGGATATTTGTATTGTGCTGCTTTTGACTCTTATGTTAAAGAGACCATAAGCCTTAAAATATTTTATTTTTATTTCGTGAGAGCACGTTACAGCTAATTTTAATTTGTAAATACCTTCAGTTGAAAAGTCTTTTTTCTGGATGTGTTTACGTTGTCTTATGTCAGACATGTTGAACGTGTTTTCTATTTTCTTATTTCGCTTGCCAATTAATTGTAATTATTTTCTATCTTTACTAAAATTCATTTAACAATTTGACAACTTGTGTTCGTAGGTAGTGTAGAGATCGGAAATTTGGTTGGGTGTTGAGTTGATAGTACACCAACAGTAATTACGCGCAACTCTACAACAATGCACTTCCACATAAATTATTTGTGGCGTTGCCAAATTTTAAATTAAATTGTATTAAATATGAGGTAATAATTAATTAACAATGATAGTATTTATTATTATTAAAAAAGAAATTAATTTAGTTCTTATCAAATAAATTGTTTTTTTTATTATGAATATTTTTTCGAATTATTTTAATTTTCACAGCACACAAATTGTTAGCATACGGCAACGCTGTATTTCTGCAATGGCATCCAGAGAACAAAAGATGGCATGGTATGCAACAAAATAAGTACAGCCTGTCAGACTCAGAGGTAGGGTAGAACTATTTCTGTGAGCGACTTCAGCGCACTCATACGGTGTTTTTCATTAAAATTAAATATATCCATTTTTCTACTGCAACACACTGTTTATAAAATATAATAAAAATTGCATTCGTTGTTTATGTGTGAATTTTTCTTGTTTTATTTACTTCAAAACCATAACAAAACATAGCTGTGAAATTAAGACCTATTTAACAATTAACTTTTTACTTTTTTGTACGCGACGTCAGTTTTAAAATTATACACTTTTCTACGCAAAGTGTAACCTAGTGTAAGTTCAAGAAAAACTTGACATCCACAGAATAAATAAAAATGAATGGCCCTTTCGCCCTTTCCTCGTTCCTTTGCTAATGAAGTGTAGCACTGAACTACACTGACAGAGATGACATCATTCAGATATTTTTTTTTTTTTTTCCGTTTTCTGGCCTTGCATCGCTGTGCACATCATTCAGAGACGACACTAAAAAGCACAACACGGCGTTTTCGGTGGGCCAACCACAGACCGGTGGGCGTGTCCTAATTCAAATTTCGGCGGGTTCATGCTGTAAAATTTGTCTTGTATCAGGTTGTCAGTTGTCAGTTAGAAACTTCCTTTAAACGTTTTTTGTGTACCTACATATTTTTGCCGTTCAAAGAGATTGTTTTACAAACCTTGTTGTTAGAACATATTGTTTAAATACTATAAGAGTTTATTTTAACGAGATATCATGGATTCATCTTTATTTTTTACATCCGATTCAACAAAATCTGAAGAAACTCCATCAGAAGCGTGACACCTTTGCAGTAAAAAATTAAAAAATGTGGGATTAAGGATGAATCGTCATATACAAGAGTCCATAAAGTAGATGTGTTGAATCCCAGAATTACACACACCACACACACATTATTTGTCCATTAGGTATCTTTTTGACTTTTCTAACAAACAAGAATACGACACATGAACATGAAGTGCGAAGAAAAAATTGAGACAAATTATGCAATGCACAGATCGATTCTCAGAAAGGAACATAAGATATTGTACTTTGACTGTTACAGTCGAAGTGACCACAAGGTAGGTTTGATACTATCAGTGCCTATACGGTATATGAAGTACCTATATATAACTTCAATAATTATTTTAAATATATACCTAGGTATATAACAATTACACAACATATAATAATAGGTTATACTCTTATCTATTTTCAGGATACGAGCCCAATTGCAACAAGAAGACGGAGAAATCTGGTGGGACAATTAAAATTAAAGGAGTATGTCCCTCCGCATGCAGGTTGATTTGCAAACTGCGTGATGAAGGACAAGTTTCAGTTAGTTATTGGAAAACACATGCTGGACTTGGGGTACCACCGAACAGAAATTTAGAGGGTTCAAGAAAATTAGAAGTTTCGAAACTGGGAAGATTGAACGTTTTAACAAGCAAAGACATCACAAATTTGTCGAGAAAATATAACATCCAGAAGAAACGAGATCAGAATGATATGGTAGCAGCAGTGAAGGTTCAGGAGGGGAATGCTGTAATGGCAAGGTACGTATAACAAAAGGGAAGGTTCCTACGTAACAAAAACAATTATTTGAATTTATTTGTAAGTATAGTGATGCAACAAGTGGTTTATTTCTAATAGGAGAAATACACGATGTGCTGAAAAAAGAAGATTTTGCCCTAGGATTTATGAATTCTGTAATGGAAGAAAAATGCGTCAATTCCCCAATAATTTGCATGGACGGCACAGATGGTACGAATAAGAAGAAACTAATAGTGGACATTGACATATACTTAATTTAAGGTTATTATAAGATTAAATTTTTTAATGTATTTAATTATTAATTATACTTCTTAATAAGATGGTAGAATATGTGGAAAAAATAATTATATAAATATATGGAACTCATGAATTTTTAACTAGGTTTCATTAAATAGTTTTACAGACGGTTGAAGAGAACCATTCCTATTATTCAGTAAAACAGATTAAAAGAGGCATATAATTATTTAGATTTGTTTGAATTGAGATCGAGGGTTTCTCTGCTCGTACTCTTTCCCCTCGTGAATTCAAGGCTGAATACGGCACTCTCCAAATTTCTTTAAAAGTTATTGTACTTTTCAATTAAGTGTTTATTTTTAAATAAAGTAGGGGTATTTACGAAACCTTGTATTATTTGTGTTTAATTCTCATCTCAAATCTCAGGGCCGTCGAGAGCCACAGCGGGCCCCGGGGTAGTTATTTTTGGGGCCCTACTACATACACATTAGTATGAATTTAAATAGCCAAGTAGCAGTAACATATACCTTGAATTAGCAATTAGCACGCGAGTTTTAACAAGCATAAATCATATAATTTCAATATTTTGTAACAAAAGTTAATTTACATTTTTATACAGTATGTATCAAAAGAATATGACCATTAACTGAATATGAAGATAACCATATTTATATGTATAAAGTACAAAATAAATTCATTAATCAAGAAAAACTTTGTGCCTTACGATCAGCGAAGGTAGATATTACTGAGTTAAAGTTGACATTTGAGCAAGATACGCAGCATTTTTGTAATATGTAATAACATGAATAATTTGTTTCCATGTCGGGGCCCCCCAATAGACCCCAGTCCAGTCACCCCAGCCGACACCTACTCATCCGTAATGGGTATACTTAAATAAAATAAACACAACATGAGTAGGTAGGTTCGATCACAAGCTTTTCGCGAAGGGCCCAGGTAAGTTTACATCACACGGTTCAGTCTTGTTGGGATACTTACTGCTTATAACTTTCCATCACCATAAAATAGAAAATATAAATTTTTATTGTACAATGAGAATCTATATAAAATTTATTGATATTTGTATATAATTATTTGGTGTCTTATTTTATTCAGAAGCTATAACAATGAAACTATTATACCTGTGTATAATACACATCTTAATATTTAAACTGGATTAAACTTATTTCATTATTTCTACATAAAAAAAATTGTTTCCAAATATTTACGTATTTTTTTTAGATACCTACCTACCTAAAATGCAAAATATTACCTATCTTAATATCTACATTAGATTTTAAACCTAAAATATATTTACCTTTTTAATTCCATAATTATATAGGTAGGTAGGTACATTAAATTTTAAATAAAAAAATAAATACATTTATTGTGCAAGTACTAACAATAGTAATTTCCAACGACAAAAGAATTCTTATGGCGTTGGTAATTTCCATCAATTTAATTTTAAGAGAAACATGAAACCCGCCTAAATTTGAATTAGGACACGCCCACCGGTCTGTGGTTGGCCCACCGAAAACGCCGTGTTGTGCTTTTTAGTGTCGTCTATCATTCAGATATAAGTTACCTACATTAATATACTTGCAAACGAAAATACCTAATAACTTATGGTTGAGTGAGCAGTCTTCTGTACTGAACTCCGCCGAATAAAGACACTATAATTATTGAAGAAGAAAAACAACAAGTCTTGTTCCCACAAAATTCTTTTTAATTGCAACTGGTTTCGTGATCTAAGTCTTACATCACATCATCAGGCTACAAGACTACAAACAGCCTGATGATGTGATGTAAGACTTAGATCACGAAACCGGTTGCAATTAAAAAGAATTTTGTGGGAACAAGACTTGTTGTTTTTCTTCTTCAATATGAACAACCCACATGGGATTAATTCTACGTTACTATAATTATTATTTATCATTATTATTTTATTTATTAACTTTTATGGAAAAAGTAGTGGTAGAAAAAGATCTTTATCTCTCTCTTGCTGAAATTGACATTTCACAAAAAATGTTCTGTGTTTGACAAGTTACAAGTTGACAGATGTCAGATGTCTTGTGGTTGACAGTTGACATGACAATTTGAGAAACAGCTGAGTTTTGTTATGATGACGTTTTGATATCTTAAATAAATAACATAACACAAAAGTAATCACTTTCATATTTCAAATGTAATTAATTAATTCATTAATTCATTAATTCTTCTTTACTTTTAGTATGCAGATATAACTTCTATTTTCAAATGCGTTCATCGGTAAGCTACATTTTGTCAAGCAGTACAAGTGAGCCAAACATGTCTCATCCAGATTATGAACAGTATTCTCATGATCATGCTGCTCTGCTAGTACTAGTGAGACATATAGGATCACAGCTGAAACCTAAAAGTTTCCTGAAATTTTTTGATCGCATTGCAAAAATTAATAATGTTAAAATAACTGATTCTACTGGCCAAGTGAGAAATATACTTGTACGTTATGTGAAGGAACATCCCGTAGAAAACAATGACTGGGGTGATTTTCAAACACATAGGCGCTTGTTAGGCTTAATTTCTCTGGGGAAGTACGATTCACAACAAGAATTAAACGAGGTTTGTAGAGTACATGAAAGTTTGAAAGTGAAGTATAATACAACTTTGTTCGACTCAAGATGCATTTTGTTTGGTCCAACCAAAGAAACTGTATCTCCAGAAGACGATGAATCAAATAGCTCAGGAGATAGTGAACAAAAATCAGAGGTAGGGATAGAACAATTTACCACTCCTAGTAATTTTAAAACTAGAGCTTTATTTTATGATGAATCGTCACCATGTGTTGATTTGGAAACACAGTTAAATGAATTCATTAATTCCTTGTTTTGGGTCCTTGAATCAAAAAGATTAGAGCGTTCACGTGAAAAATTGGAGAGAGTTTCTTTACTTTTAGCTCCATTTGAAAAAAAAGATTTTGTCGGTTTAGATATGGAGTCAAGAAATAATAAGAAGAGATGCACTGGCCGTATGACAAAACATTTAGGTGATCTTTGTATACAAGCAGGTTTATTAACGGAAAGTTTGGCATATTACTCCCAGTCTGCGGAAACTTTGAAATCTGTAAATGATTGGTTATGGTTAGGTGCTGCTTATGAAGGTTTAAGTGCTGCATCAGCATTAGTTTTATATCCTGACATGCAGCGTAATATTCCTCTGCAGAGGAATGCTAGTTTACAGGAAGGTTCACCCAGGAAATCTAGTCAGACGCCAACAACAATAACTTTGGTTAATAAAAAATTAGTAGCAAATGCTCTAGCTTCAGAAGATATATCGAAACGTTATCGAGAAGCTATAATTCATTATAGTAAATATCAAAATGCTGGTATTATTGAAACAGAGGCCAGTTTTAAAGCAGCAAGAATTGCCGTGGAGCAAAATCATGCCTTACAAGCTGCAAGTTTTTTACAGAATGTTGTTTATATTAATTTAGCATTATCAGAACAGGAAAAGATTCAAAGGTTCGAAACTTTGGCAGATCTGTATACCCAAATTGGATTTTCAAGAAAAGCGGCATTTTGTTTGAGGCTAGCTGCAACTAGGTAACTAATTTTAAAAGAAAAAACTTGTATCTTCATTCTAATGAAGAACATGAAACAATGAATAAGTACATAGATACTATATGGTTATTGTGTTTTTTAATATAATATTAGTGGTTCGTTGATATTAATTTTATCACTTTTATTTAATAGGTATGTTTCACCTCAAAATCCAGCACCCAATTGGGCACGTTGCTATGCTTTGATGTTACAAAGTTTACCTGGTCACCAACTTACTCTTGACCCAGTTGAAATGAGAGCTGCCAATCAAGGTTGGCCCGCTTTACAAATTCAACTCCTACAGGTAAAAAAATTTATAAACAAAAATTTTTATCTATTATAATTTATAACAGTGTATTGCTGAAAACAAATCAATTTGAAAATAAAAATAAAAATAAACAATAATTATTGGAAATGAGCCATAAAAGGTTAAAGAGAAGATTTAGTTGAGTATTTTTATGGTAAATATTTAATAGGATTCATCGTAGACAAACATCTTGTAAATATCCAACAAAATATATTTCTTTTCATATAGAAATTGCTACATAATGTAATTTAAATTGTAGTGTTGATTATGTAAAAAATGTGCTCTTTCAAATGACAGTCAAATAATATAATAATAATAATGTGGCGACAGACAGGCAGTGTTGCAGGAATAATACAGGGTGTTCCTGATTTAACAGTGAAACCATAAAAACAAATCGACATAAAATCACTTCTAGAATATGCAGTTTTTGTTTGTCAGGAGAATTTCTGGACACCCTGTATGTTAAGCTTGGTATCATCTACTGAGCATAATATGTATAATAATAGGTGCAGATACATTTCCATATATATATGTAGCTTGTAATTTGAATATAAGAAAACACTGACTAATGGTTTGTCTTGTGAATGTATTGTGTTAATTTATTTTTAGGAATTGGTAGTAGCGGCAAGACGAACAGGACACTCTGCACTTGCAACAAGACATATGACTTTCCTACTACAAACTATGTGGCCTCATTTGAGGTAATTCAAAATATATTCACTGTTAAGAACGCAAACATCTTAAAAATTGGTAGATATTTCCTTTAAAACATTGAATTGAATTACAGATCTGTAGCACTAAAAATTGAGAACAATCCTGGACTATTAGTAAAAAATAAAAAAATCTTGAAAACTTCTCAATTGTGTTTTTTAGTTTTGTTATATTAATACTTTACTCAATGCTCAGAAATATATGTACAGGTTTTAAAATAAATTGCTTGCTATTACGTGAAATTATAGCTATCGAGCCTCATGGAGCTAGTACAATTTGCATTTTTGAAGTGGGGGTAAAGTCATTTTTCGATTTTTCTGACGATAATAGTTACATGTTTTTAAGAAATAAATTTTATAAAATTCGTTTTTTATATTTTAAAATAGTGTTTCTGCATATTTTTAATTTAATCACCTGCATAAATAGTAAATAAAATGTTTCCTTTTATTAAAGCCCTACTGAGCAAAAAGAATTAGCCGTGCAACTGCAGAGTCTGTCTGCCCAGTGTGAGGGTTCTCCAGTTCCCTTGGTTCTAGATTCTGGCCTAGTTGTGCCCCCAGCAAATCTCACTGATATACCAATTTGTGCTTCATTTACACCGAAAGATTTGCAGCCCTATTTACGACCAAGGCGTATCGAGAGTCTAAAGCAGGATACTGGACCGTTTCTATTTACCCCAATCCATTTTGGCGGAGGAAGTTTGGAGAGAAAACAGAACAAGGCAAATTCAAAAATGGGTAAGATAATCAACCAAACGTAATTTAGAATTTTTAATACATTCAAAGATAATTTTATATTTTATCTATAAATCACAAACTATGTCTAGTGACTTTGGTTGGGCTTCGGATAATGTAGTCGGTAACTTACCATCTAGGCTTAGATTCTATAAGGACATTATGAATCAACGTGTCAGTCACCAAGATTTGGTTAAATTGTGAGAGCTGTGAGCTGTGCAGATAAGACTCGTTCGAGTAAATATTGTTTTAAAAAAATTGTTATAAAAAAATAGTATCCTTAATTTTTATAAGTAAGACTTTTTCTTTATATATTTTCAGATATTTGAAGAACATGACGCATTTTGCCCTAACGACAATGTCTTTTACAAGAATTTTTCAGTTATCTGTAGTTTTTCTGCAACAGAATTCTAATTTTAGCAAAATTTTTCTAAAAGCACTTACTTTTAAGTAATGGGTAAAACTTGCCATTCACATGTATTTAAGGTTTGTGCACAACAAAGGCTACACCTGCTTTGAGATAAAAAATTTTCCTCCACCTAATATTATATGCCAGACTAAATACATTTGTTATTAAAATATTTTGTATATTTTAAGAGAAAAATATATTAATCAATTAAGACATGAACTGAACTGATCAATATTATGAATATTTTTGCAATGTTTACTTTCTAATTGTTTTATTCAGACTTCCTGTGGGTGGAAAATGAAGTTTGTGAGGTGCAATTGAAATTAATCAATCCCTTACCTTTTGAGCAAAAAGTATCAAACATGAGATTACTCACTGCTGGGGTTGTTTTTGAGTCCATACCTGAAACTGTGGCTTTGCTCCCTGATGTACCGACGTCGGTAACCTTAAGCGGCTGGGCAAGAGAAAGCGGAGAACTGGAACTGTCTGGGTACAGCACACACGCATTGGGCGTTAAATCGAATTGTAGACTGCGACACATGCCTATAACTGCAAATTTTCCTCCACATTATAAGGTGGAAATTGTGCCTAGTTTGCCGATATTAGAGGTAACGAAATTGTTGAATTTTATATAAGTCACTAAGTTTTTTTCTAACAACAGGTAACGACATCCTTACCTCCGAGTGCTTCATTTTCAAATTTCCATGATGACAATATTGTAGCCTCTGCTAGTCTAAGCTTGTACCATGGCGAAAGTACACACTGTACAGTGACCTTAACGAACGTTGGACAAGTCCCTATTGAAATGCTCGAGGTGGAAGTAAACAGTATACTCGAACTTTCTCTACAAGAACAAATATTTAAATGGGACATTGAAGAAGTTAAACGTCAGTTGCCAATACTTCCGAATGAATCAGCTACTATAACCTTGTGTTTAAATGCTGCTGCAAATTTCTTAGCCCCGAATGTGGCCGTTTCACCAAGTATTCCGCACGATATGAGCAGTGGTGTATTTAGTAGCATGTCAGTGTCACTACCTGGTGCCTCATTACCCTCTAGGTTTAACTCAAGTTTTCGTTCATCTAACTCGGGGCAGTCAAGCATAGCTGGGGGATTAACTGCACTTTTTCAACAACAGCCTACCACCGCATCTATTGAGGGGCAGTTAAGGTTGAGGTATAGTGGGGCGGCAGGACTTGAGGCAGACTATTGTAGAATTTGTTCTGTTTTCTTTATGTTGGAGATGATGCCTTCACTGCATGTGACAAACTGGGATGTTCTGCCGGCAGAAACGTAAGTAATTTAGTACGCATGGGTCTATTTTTATTATTTGATATAGAGAATACAGTACACCATAGTAGTATCTTTTTATATTTTTTTAATACAAAATCCATATTTATTCTTTTCGTTTTAAGGAGTTCTCAATTTTATCTTGTGTTGGACATAGCTAATATCACATCTCAAGAAATGGAGTTACAATATACTCCAACTAAAACTATGTTAATAGAGGCACAAGAGAGTTGTCGTGTACCTATTCCAGTAGACCGATGTCCTCTATCTAAACTTTCTGAACTATATGATGAATCAAAGGAAATTGATGTTATCGGCAAAAACAACATCGATGTTAATACAATCTGTTCCGAACATATTACAGATTTGGTAGATTTGCGTTGGAGTTTACTAGCTACTGATTCAAAAGGAAAAGCTTCTTTAAAAGGGATTCATTTAACTACAAGAATGTTGGATATTGTTCGTATGTCACCTTTAGATTGGGGTATGAACATTTTATAAACTATTAACATTGATAAATACAGTTTAAAGATGGCTTGACATTCATCAAGGCTACGATTTGACCAGACAAGACTAATGTGTATGTTTTAATTATTTACAGAGTAGGCATTAATATAAAAAAAAAATATCTAAAATATCTAAATTGATTTGTTATAAAGTAAATTTTCAAAGTTTAATTTTAATTATTTCGTTAGAGGTCAAAGTTAATGGGGATCTTATCAAGGCCCAAGAAGAGGTAACATGTGAAGCAGGAGATTGTTTGAAACTGAAAATGTCTATTGCAAACAGTTTAGAGCAGGCACTAAATCAGCTTACTCTTTCTATTCAATTTTACCAGGACTATGAAAATGGAACCTTAAATTATAGGATGGACACAAGATTAGCGATGGCAGGAGCTACGAAGTAAGTTTTAAAAACAGCGTTCGCAGTCTGAATTTGTGAGAAATTTCGAAAACCTCTGATCTTCTATGAGAGACACGCAAAAGTGTGAAGTTGGTTTAGAGCACTCTTATTCTTGAAAATATTGAAACATGTTTGTAAAGTTTTGTTTCGAATGAAAAATTATTATTAATATTATTACTTAAATACAAGGTCACAGTGACCCATTATTATTAATTTAAAATTTTCCGTTTTAAATAATTTTTTTGCCTGTACGTCAGTTAGGTACATTTGTCATTTTTTATACTTCATTTCGTTAAAAACTGAAAATATTGCAAGTAAATTAAGTCTATAAAAAAGTTCCTCATATTTTTTAAAAATTGTTTAACATGGCCCTTTCTTGTTACTAATACCATTTTGTTTTGTTCTGTAGAAGAGTTCGGGTTCTCTTCCACATTGAATATTTTAAATTCTTGACGTTTCGGCCAGCTTGTCGTCTTGCTCACATTTTGTTGATTGTAATTTTTTTGTAATTTCTATACATCATATTTATAAGCTAACATTTCCACTAATGGTCATAATTTTGATTTAATGTCACACTTCATTATGTAATTAATCTTTCAGCTTCGTGAACTTCATAAAGTGTTAATAAAATAGCCTTTTTGGACCTAAAATAACTCTTATCCTTCTTTTAAGAAAATTTTAAAGATCCTGTTAATAATTTGTGTATTTTTAGGAAAATATTACCAATACTGGAACCGAAGGTAAAAGCTGACCATGAGTGCAATGTAATTTTCTTCACGCCTGGACAGTATAAATTAGATATTCAGTGTTGTGCGCCAGAGAGTAATATTGGTGACTCAAACTTGATACAAATGGGACATATATGGCGATTCACACCACCTATATCTATACAAGTTACATAAAACAGTGTTAGATATAAATTTTTTAATGCCATTTATATATAATTAAATTTGTTATATATTATGATGCTAAATGTTTCCATGCTTGTTGTATTCATTACCTAGCTTAGTAATTCATTTGTGATCTAAAAG
This sequence comes from Rhagium mordax, assembly GCA_963680705.1. Taxonomy (NCBI): domain Eukaryota; kingdom Metazoa; phylum Arthropoda; class Insecta; order Coleoptera; family Cerambycidae; genus Rhagium; species Rhagium mordax. The sequence goes on from OY796657.1 coordinate 15,294,434, forward strand.
CTCTAAACCCATTTTATACTTACATGTTGCTATGATGATTATATTACATAGAGAAAATTTGTCACAATTGATCAGAGTTTAATTATTACCTAAATCTACAGGAGATAAGTACTTATGTAAATATTGACCCCTAGAGGTATGGAAAAATTCCCCTAACTGCTTCCTATTTCATGTGTCATCCTGGGAGAAACTTAGAGGTCTCCCGTCGCAGACATGGTTCTGAAGACATGAAACAACCAAAAATTAGTCTTCAATTTGAGTTGTTTTTCCCAAGTCGCCTTCTATGTTGACAAGTCTCTTTATAGACAAGGGAACTATGAATAACAGAGGAACTTACATTAGAAGTTTCTTAAAACTTATCGAATGCTTTTACCATTTGGTATGATCCACTTCAGTTTAGTTTTGGTATTTGTTTTACATTATTTCGTGTGCCTTAAGAGTATGTGATGCTGCTAATTTTATTTTTGTCAATTAAGACAGAGAATTAAAAGACATGTCTTCCTGAAATTATTATTTTTATTTGCATACAATTAATTACTGTTATTGAAGTATAAAGAAGCATTTCTGCAAATTTTTTTTTCTGAACAAAGCATAGGTACATATAATATATACATAGGGTGTCCTGACTCTAATGTTACATAGCTAAATGTTAGATTCTAGGGAACAGATAAAAATGAATGAATGAAATGAATTTAACTTATATCATTTATATCAAATCAATCATATGTTCTCCATTCATCTATACACGTTTCCATAAATGCTCAATATCTTCTTAATGAAGCTTAGTTTCAGTATGTAATATCAGTTAATCCAGGTATAACTTCTATGTAGAATTAAATTATTTATTGTTTTTTCTTGCACTATTTTGAAAAAGTATCAAACAAAAAAGTTAATGTAAAAAATACTTCTGGGATACAGTGAAAATAGTGGCCTATACAGTTTAATTGAAAATAGATATAGCTATCATATTCTTCCTCTTCGTCAATTGAGACTCATGCATCACAAATCTTAGTAGTACTTTTAAAGAAATGTAACATTGAAGACTAACTTTATGAGATATTTTTTATTTGAGCAAAATGAGCTAAATAATTTTTATTTGCTCCCTAGAACACATTAGTTTCAGGACACCCTGTATATATGATTTATTAAATTGTCAAATGACGTTCACACACTTACATTTTATGTCCGAGGTATAATAAATTTAAAAATGTATATTCTATTCTACTCCTCTAAGGCATAAAGGCCATTTGCCATCCTTTGCATAATAATTGTAACCTTCAGCCATTGACTAAATATACGTCAATGCTTCAGCTATTCCATTGGGCTACAATTTTCACGACTCACAACGGCAAACAGGCGCTTTACATACTAAATATATAATATAGTATTACTTTGTCGTTACAGTTTCAGCCTTATTTATTTGCAGTTTCTGTCCAACTATAATTGCGCATCACATTAAATCTTTATAAGCACTCATATTTATAACAGTAATTCAAAAGATTTTGAGTATTAAGACTATATAAGCTCCTAAAACATATTTATTATTTTTTTTCTAGAGAATAATGTGTGATCATAATAGTATGCATCATATGAGAACTTTTAATTAAAAATGTGCCAAAAAAAATTTTAAAACTTATTATTGTAGACGAGAGTGGCTATTTATAAAAAAATGATGAATGCCTTTACTAATTAAAAAAAGATTGTTTGAAAGCTTATGATTTATAGGCAATATTTACATTCTTGATTCTTGGATGAAATGAAGTGAAAAGAACTTGACAGACTATTATAGGCGTATCTCATTTTAAAATATTTCCAAAAATAAGAGTATTTTACTCTTACATCTTTGTTTTGCACCTTCTTTATATACAAAAAGAAATTGTTTTGGAGTAATTTTTGTTTTAGGGTAAGTACGAAAAGCTGGTGTAATTTTTCTAAATGGTTAATAAAAAAATTGTTCACACATGATGCTTACTTTTGCAATCCCAATATATACACAAATACACCTATTTATATAATAAATTTTTTATCACATATCGCAAATACAATGGGCAATTTTATTGAAATGGCAAATTGGCACAAAAATATATTAGATTTCATGCTTACAAACACTTATTTTAACTACAAAGAAAATGTGGATTTCCTTTGATCTAACATGTTTATTTATGCATGAGAAGAACTAGAAAATTCTCCATCCTAAAGTCCTGAATCAATAGAATTTACTTTATTTACTAGGTATAATGACTCTCTGTTATTCTAATTTAAATCGCGGAATATTTCCAGGCAGTAGCAGCATGCATTTATTTAAAAATTAAAATTTAAATATACATTCAAGTACTAGAGTTAAAAAATAAAATTTGAAGCAAAAATATATAATATAAACTATCTACGTAACAAAAATAAAAGTTAACATTTAAAATATTTTACGTTCTAAAACACATTTGGTAAGTTGGTGGTTTCTCTGGTATATTCATAACATCTAAGTCGTCACTGTCAAACCATTTTATTTCTTCTTCTGTTAAATCTTCTAATTTCGAATAAACACTTTCATCTATTTGTTGCGCATGGCCAAATGATGAATGTGAACTTACAATTTGTTGATTATCTCCAAATATTGTACTACTATGACTTTGGGCATCCACAGTACTATTTATTGGTTGGCCAAAGGTAGAGTTAGATTTTTGCTGTAGATTTTGTTGGCCAAATACTGAATTATGCCCACTTTGCTGACTAAAAGTAGAAGCTTCTGTAGCAGCTGTAAATTTTTGAGTTTGGGATTGAATTCCAGCACCTCCAAAAATGTTTCCAGTGGTTTGTTGAGATACACTTTGAGCAGTGGTGGGTGCCCCAAAGCCTTGATTTGGTTGAGCATTTGGAGGAGCACCGAAAATGTTTGACGTAACCTGAGGAGTTTGACCAAGCGAATTTGGTGAATTGATCTGAAGACCAAAAGAGTTTGGTTGGTCAAAAGGAATGCGAGTCTGATTGCTGAACATATTAGAGCTGCCAGTTTGTCCTTGGGATTGTGGTGCAAATGGCATGGATGTATTATGAGCTGAAAACACCGACGAAGAACCAGCTTGATGACCTTCGTAAATTGGACTATTGCCAGACAATGCACCTCCAAAAATTGAACCAGTATTAGTCTGTATCCCTGACTGTTGGCCCCCAAAAATAGAACCAGTATTTTGACCCACAAAATTAGCATTTGATTGTCCAAAAATGCTTTTATTGGAACCTTGAGGTTGGGCTTGATTGCTTCCAAATGGTGAACTATTAGCTTGCCCTCCAAAGATATTAACATTTTGAGGCATACCACCAAATATACTATTTGATGTACCTGCAAAGCTATTTTGTGGTTGTGGGAGTTTACTAAATATGTTTTGATTAGCTTGGGCGAACATTGAAGGACTGGATTGTTGCGCAAAAGTTGTAGGTTGTTGTTGACCAAAATTTATTGCTGTGTTTGGAGCATTAACAAATGTATTACCGGTATTCGCATTATTACTTCCAAAAACCCCAGACGAAGATGAAGCAGGAGTATTGTAAATATTTTTCAGAAGATTTATTATATCAGGGGAAGGCGATTGCAGCGATTTTAATTTCATTATTGCTTGCTGAAGCATCATTTGAACTTGTTGTTTCTGAAAACAAGAATATTATAATTTTGTTATTAAACCAATTAATTTACTTACATATTGGTCAACAGTTCCGTTTTTTACTGCTTCATAGTATCCCAATCGAACCTCCTCAAAACTTTGATCTTCGAAGCCAGGGAATCCTGGTTTCTCCTTATAAGGAGCATAGCAAGAGAGTAACCACTGACCCCCCTTTTCAGCTGTTGTCATATCATTCACTACCGATTTCACTAAGGTGTTAATATCAACAGTTGAAGGATTGGTGGGCACTTTTGGTTGCTGAGGTGTACCAAAATGTGATTGCCGTAGTATAGATGTAGCATTTTGATTTTGATAGCTGTTGAAGTTGTCTGTAATGAAAGGCATCAATGTAAAGTACGGCAATGTATAGATTAATTATTACCGTTGATTGAAGTATTAACTTCAATCAACGTTATTACCCAGCCTATTACCATTCAATTGGTGTTCAAATTTGCAAAAATCACCAAATTTACATGTTCCTTGAAGAAAGAATTTGCAAACAACCATAATTAATTTTCTATGTTTTTTAACATGAAACAAATTAAATTTTCAGAGATTAATTCGAAATCGTATAATAGATAATTCAATTGAATGCTGATTTGTGTTTTGGTTTTGAGTTTTGACAGATTGATACTTTGGAACTACGCGCTACACGATCTATACGATCTACTTATTTCTATGGACTGTCCACTTAGGCAGTTTTTTATGAACAACCCTAAACTGACTTATTCGAGGGAACATATGGTTAAATCAAAAGTTCTGAATAAAAGATTTTGGCACAAGTATAAAATTTAACATTTTATAATTTTGGCATAAAACTTTAGGTCGACGAACCACGTTTTTATTTTCTTCTCTAAATGGTTTAGGGACAAAAAATTGCTATAAAAAGCCGTTGAGCAAAATAAAATTCTTATGATAGAGAAGGGGCGGGGGAGGCTAAATATGTAAAGTCGAATCAACATTTCTTTTCTAATACAAAAAAAAAAACGATAAAAGACTCAAAGACTATCATTTGTAGATTTAATCGGTCTCTTTTTCTTGCAATGGCAATAATCAGAATAATCTATGAACTACGCAAACTCATTCTATGGATTCAGATAAAGAGCTAGTTCAGGTGACACAGGGCGAGTTGCTTTATTCACCGGTTGATCCACCAGATGTGTTTTATCTCGTTCTAACCTCGGAGATAGAACGAGATAAAACACATCTGATGGATCCACCGGTGAATAAAGCAACTCGCCCATAATAATATGATGCATGATGATGTCAGTTCAAAGAGTCGTTAATCCGACTGTACCTAGTTCACAGTTCACCTAGAGAATGAAAGGGAAGGGAAAGGACAGTATAGTACAGTACAGGACAGTTTTATGAATGAAGGTTGAGAGATTTCAAACTTTACTATTATTTGTTATAAAAAGACATCCGCGCCACACGTGCGCGCGACATTTTTGTGAAATATCGAATGTTTGGCGTTTGACGACCAATTTATTTTGGTATTTGCCAAACCACAAGCTTGGCAAATACCAAACATTTGCCATTTCGCACATGTATTTGGATCTGAAATATTCGCCAAAAATCAAATATATTCGGTGTTCGATATTTGGCAAATGCACCCGCACCGCATGTGTGGCGCTGCCTTAAATGGTGAGTTTCACCACTGTGGTTTCACTATAAGTTCAAGTTCAAATGTGCAATACTTAAATGATAATTCTCCGAGGGCGTAAATAATAAAACAATATAGTAATAAATTAATAGGTAAAGTCTGTCTGGTGAGAGATTGCAGTGGTGGAAGGGACGACAAAAGCGCGCGCTTTGATCTTATTGGTTACAGAGTCAGGTAGGTTTACATTGGCGTTTACGAATACGAGTTGACAGCTAGGTCATTGAAGTTTGCGTGTATCGACTGTCAAACTTATGACTATTAAGTAATAAATGTGTATCGTAAATTTAACATTACGAATTACCATTTACAAATAATGAATTTCATTGCCACGTTTTATAAAATATTTTGAGATGAGTAAATTGCTCTCCGCCCAAGCGACGCCCACCACTGCAATCTCTCCAGACAGAGTCGTAAAGGTATAAACCTCTCAAAAAATAAAAATCTTTTTCTTAGACTCACAGTTAAGTACATATTATTAGAGAGTATGTACGTTTCATTTTATTTTTAAATTTTTCGTTTGTATAACCTAGAAATATTTATTAGGCACCCACAACCAATATTATGACTTAACGGTTGCATCCTGGTTATTAGTATCATTAGACAGAAGCTGTTCGCCAAAAGGCGGCTTTCTGACATTTTAATTTATTGTGGTTATGTTTTTGACAAATTGAAAATATCTCATAAATAACAAATAATGCCGGTGGATATAAAAGAACTTACAGAGGGCTGGTTAGAATTAGAAAGTGATCCTGGTCTGTTTTCTCTACTTCTAGAAGATTTCGGTGTAAAAGGAGTTCAAGTCGAAGAAATATACGATTTAAACAAACCTCTAGACAGCCCCGTTTACGGTTTTATTTTCTTGTTTCGGTGGGTTGAGGAACGAAGATCACGCCGTAAAGTCGTTGAGCAGAATGAGACCTTTGTTAAAGATGAAGACATAGTAAATAACATATTTTTCGCTCAACAGATGGTACCGAATAGTTGTGCAACTCATGCACTTATTTCTATCTTGTTAAATTGCCCTACTATACATTTAGGAGAAACTTTAGCTAGGTTAAAGGCACATACACAAGGCATGAGCCCTGATAATAAGGGATGGGCAATAGGTAATACCCCAGAGCTGGCTTGTGCTCACAATTCTCATGCTATGCCACAAGCTAAACGCAGATTGGAGAAAGGAAGTGGTGTATCCACAGGTCGTTTTACAGGTATGAATAGTGGCTCTATTTTAAGGATGTTTTTAACATAACATATATCAATGAATAATGTAGGTATAGAAAGATGTGTTTTCCGAATGTTGTCATCGTATATTAGTTAAAAAATATACATCTTAAAATATAGAGATTTAGCTTGTGGCAAAATAGAGTTGTATTAAAATATGAAGCCATGTAAATGAAATTATTGATAATGAAACATTTCTAATATATAGGAAACTGTAAATTAGATTATGCATTTCCTTTGAGTTTTGACTAGTATGAATTTGAAATTCCTATTTTATTTTTTTTTCTATTTTGTGTTCAATTGTCTAAGATATTTTAAAGTAATACTCTATTTTCACTTAGTATATATTAACGATACCCTAAGTAATCCCTAAGATCTGACGGACATTGTTAAAGTCATGACGTGCTTTGGCTTTGGGTTTTATGAGGTTTTCCAGTGGTTTTCTATTTATTTGTTTCTTGCAGGAGAAGCATTCCATTTCGTGAGTTTTGTTCCCATTGGTGGGAGACTATTTGAATTGGATGGTTTGAAACCATTTCCCATTGATCATGGACCATGTAGTGATATGGAATGGACTGACAAATTTCGTTGCGTTATAACTGATAGACTTGGTATTACGGCAGATGAATACAATGAAATTAGATTTAATTTAATGGCGGTTGTGCCAGATCGTAGATTGGCTATACAACATAAACTTAAAATGTTACGTACTAATAGACAGATTGTTTTAGATGCTCTGAAACATCTGATTAAAATTAAAGATAAAGGGGGTGGTGCTGCAGTCAAATCCGAGGTCAAATCCGAGGCTCAAATCGAAAGTCCTAAACCAGTAACGGATAATGAAGAGATTAAGGTAAAGAATCTAGTATTAAGTATAGGTAATATAATATATTATATGTGAGTATATTTCAGACACAAGATGGAGTTAAGAATGGAATTGAGGAAGACTCTACAAAAAGCAATAAAATTGAAACAGCTCCATCAAGTAGCAAGGTTACATTGTGCCCCTTGGACTATGCTACCCCTTTGACCATACAGACGTCTCCTGCTCCAAGCACCTCAGGTACAGATACTCCGTCTGATTTGGGTTCAGCCTTTAACTCTCCAACTCAGGGATGGAACTGGGCAACAACTGCAACATCACAAAATAGCCCTACTTCGAGGGATTTAAAAAAATTTGTTGTATTAAGGGTGGCTGAGCAGGGTGAAAAAGAAAATGAGCAAAAAGGTAATTCTCTTATTTGGTCCAAAAGCAGGTGCCCATGAAAGAAATTAAGGCAAATGACTAAAGAAAGTTAAGAAAAAATCATATTTATAATTATTTTTTGGTATTACTGGGCTCGCAAATCCATCTTCAGATAAAATATAAACAGATTGGTTATTAGATTAAAAGGTGATAACCGAAGGATAATATGTAGTGGGTAAATGTCAGTAGTAAATTTAAAACAGTTACAGCATCAATAATAATCAAGAGAATTTTTATTGAATAAATTGAAATTTGTTATATTTATTTATTTTTGTCTCGATAGGTTCAGAATTCAATTACATAGTAAATAAATTCAAGTACTGTAAATTGTTTAAATACACATATGCACAGTAGAGAATATAATAGCATACTGAAAAATACAGGAATTGTACCTAACAAATATATAAATCATTATAGTTGCAATTATTTTTTTTGATATTTAACACTGGCACAATCCGGCAGGGACACCATTACAATTCCAATTTGAACATTTGTAATAATTCATGCACAGAATGTTCCATAGTTTGTGGGTGGGGTTTTTATTTCCAAAATGGATACATTAAAAACATGGAAAAAACATTTTTTTGAACTCAATTTATTCTATGATATATTTGGTGGCAAATGATTTTTAGTGCATTAACACCCGTAGCTATATTTTTGCCCATGTTTTTCAATTTTTATTGTACAGTTCATATTAATTTAAGAAACTTTCTAATATCATTTGTTCTCGAGTTATGGCTGATTAGGGTTTTCAATCCCGGGACGGGATTAGACTTTCGGTATTTTCGGGATTAGAAAGTCAAATCCCGGGATTTTCCGGGATCCCGGGATCTAAATACATTTGTGAATATAAAATTAAATAAGAAACGATTTATTGAGCAAGAATAATAATAATACATAAAAAAATAAATAATAAAACTCTAAAAAAATTTAAAAATTAACAATCTATTGCTACTTTAATCTATCGATTATCTATTCTATAAAAATGAATAGCGTAAAATTTACTTTGAAAAAATGACCTGAGAATGGCCAGTGTGTCTAGGGTGTCGTCCCCTAATCTGGAGTCTGGACCGGATCTTTGTACACAGAATACATGTGAGATAAAAAGTAATATGTATTTTATGTAATTTGGTCATATTATAAATACTCGGGATTGATTTTTGAAATCCCGGGATTTCCGGGAGTCAAAACCTGCCCGGGATCCCGGGATTGGAAACCCTATGGCTGATACATAATCCCCCTTTATCTCATGAACAAAAAAAGTTATTTTAGAAATTCAAATAAATTTGAAAAAATGTAATCAGATTAAATAGGTCTAATATATAATTACTTATGTATTACCAAGTCTAAGCATAAATAATCATAGTTAGTGGAGTGAAAAGAAATTGAAACAAAGATTTCTTGTAAGTTAGATGTGGTATTAAAAAAAATGAAATTTTTTCAATACTGTGGGTATTAATATTATAGATTACTATCTTATTTTATACTTAAAATGATTCAAATTTTTAAGGGAAGTAAACTATAAAACCACTAATACTAAAAAATACTTTCTTAAAAAATAAGTAGAAACGTTATTGATAAATTAGGAATTTCATGAATTACAGCTTTTTAAAAATGTCTATGTCCTATAATTAGAATCAAAACCATCTGAGAATACAGAGAAAAAGACAGGAGGAAGTGGTAACATCCATGCTAGGGTACATACAAGTGATGGTGATCCTGTGGTGACAGAAAAAAAGAGTCAAGAGCTTCTAGAACCACATACATTTGCCCCAAAGGACTTGTTAGCTTTATTGCGAAATTTAGAAAATGAGATATGTATGTGTGAGATTAGTTTGAAGGATGAAAATGATAAACAAAACAAATATAAGGTAAAAACAAGAAAATCGTAATTGGTTAAGTTGGTACTTTTTGCACCAATATTGCTTTGATTTAATGTAGAGAGAAGAAGCGTTATGCATAGGATTTGAACATAAATGTACCTAGAAAAAATTAAATTAAAAAGAGAAATTTTAAGGCCCTGTAACACCGTTATTTTTTTATTTTCGGGAAAATACCATAGGAGTTTGTAACATTATGTTTTTAATAGGATTTGAACATAAATGTACCTAGAAAAAATTAAATTAAAAAGAGAAATTTTAAGGCCCTGTAACACCGTTATTTTTTTATTTTCGGGAAAATACCATAGGAGTTTGTAACATTATGTTTTTAAGTAGAATCGCGTACCAAATTTTTTGCTTGTCATTCCCGGATACACTATAGGTATATTACATATTACAATGTTCACTAATCGTTTTATTTGTTATTGTTGTTGGAAAAATTAAAACAATCGAACTATTCGTTTATTTATTTAAATTACTCGTACTAAATCGTCTTTCCACATTTGTCATAATGTGGGAAAACAAGAGCAGTAAAAATAGAGAAAAATCAAAAATATGTTTTTTTTGTAAAAACTTCCACGAAATCATCAGACCTGATGTAAAAAAAACAGTTCTGGTGAAATTTCAGCAACATATAAAAATCACCGAGCATTCTTAAAAAGCATCAGGTTACTTAATTATAATCACAAAGCATTTTTTAAAATGATTCGTTTCATAAATCTTGAAGTCTCGAGATCAGAATCCTGAGTCTGAACATTAGAAATTTTACTGTCTACATTCTACCGCCGAAAGGTTAGGAAGAAACTAACTTCCTCCTATTCACTTACTATTTAACAGATTTAATAAATATTTGTAAAAATAAACTGATTTGATCATTTCACGTTGTAAAATAATAAATTGTTATTTGCAGGTTGATGATTGTAGACGTACTCACAATTATGATGAGTTCATCTGTACATTTTTATCTATGTTGGCAGAACAAGGAAAATTAGCAGATTTAGTAGAACAAAATTTAGTTGTACCAAAAAGGCCGAGTAATTCTACTCCAATTCCAAAGCCGACTAAAAAAAAGAAAGATGGTGGTAAAAGGAAGAAAAAAGGGCGATCAAAAGTTAAGAGAAGGCGCTGATAAAAATGTTAAATTTTGAAAAATTTTATGTCCTCGGAAATTGCATTTTAAAAGATGTTTTTTATGTTTTTTATTGTATCAATAAAATAGGTACGTATAAAATATAGGGTGTTTAAAAGATGCATCGAAATCTCTCGTGGGCTAAATCTTTAAAAAATAAGAAATAAACTTCTTATAAACGTGAGTTTGGAAGAACTTTTGTTCCTAATTGAGGACAATTTTAGAAAAGTTTAAACTAAATAAATATTCTAGAGTTAAGTATATTAGTCAGTATCAATTTCTTATGCATTACTTATTTACTCTTGGAAGTTTTGCTGTTTTGATCATGAATCTGATTAACTGTTTTCTAGATAAATTATATTTTACGTGCGTGTTTAGTTTCTCACCTAAACAGAAAACCTTCTTTTAATAAATAATGATGTTGCAGAGAGGTAAGTGAATTTTGATTTCAAAACCCTACATAGGGAAGGGTTCGGTCAAGTTCGTGAGATACGACCGGTCAAGCTCATGAGATACTATCGAATCGATGCACGAATATTGCACTAGTTTTCACTTGGAAAAACTTTCGAACAGGATTTTTTTGTAAAATGTTAGTTTTAGGCCAATTAAGTCTGACTATACAGATTGCGAAATTACTCATTTTGACATAGAAAACCTCAAAATATATGCGATGTGAAGTGCCGCTGCCTAGAAACAAGTGCTTTACTACTCGTACATTTCTATCTTTGGTCGCCGTATGCTCGCCTCGAACTGTTTACACATTAGAGCCGCGATACTAAACAAAACTAAGTGGGAAATTTACGTCCTATGTCAAGATGAGTCATTTCACAATCTGTATATTAAAATGTTGATTTAATTGTCATGCTAATTATAACATTTGAGTTTCTGGTTTAGGGTGGTTATTTTTAATAACTCCCACACATGGTGACACATGTCATTTCTGTACCTTAAGTTTTCAATTTGACAATTTAAAAAAAAATGCGAAACAAAACATTAAGAGTTTCTTACATTCTCTTTAGGAGTGGTAATTTCTTCGTAACATATTTAAAATTTTACTCCTGAGCCAGCACACGAGGGACTTCAAAATGTTTTTAAAACACTATGTATAAAAAAAGGATGTTTAGTTACTGGTAATATATATTTTTTTGTAATCATTAGTAACATACGGTATGTTACCGGTAATTTATTAAATCCGTTTTTAATAATAATACTAAGGTCATGTAAAACTCCCTACTTTTTTATTCTCAGTCGTTTTACTATTGTAAAACACAGAATAAGTTAATCCCGGTAACTAACCAAGCCAACATCCCTAAAAAAAATAAAACTATTTCATTAAAATGTTTCAATTGATAATTAATTAAAAAACCATATTATTTATCTTTTTTATTCAAGATTTAAATAAAAATGTATTTTTTATTTTATTTTTGTAAAGCATAAAAATGTTATAATTAAATATCTATTTACTCCATTGTTTTCTCTGCAATTTCCCTCCTACATTTATAATATATTGTACATAATTTTTAAATACATATAATTTAATAAATTGGTTGATAATGTTACAATAAGAAGGTCGACTTACCCCAGCCCCCGGGGTCTGAAAACTCTGATCAATGGATTAAACTGTTTACTGTTTTTATTCATAATGAACTCCAAAGTCTCTAACGGAATATTGTTCAAAGCAGCGGCGGCTGGTGGATTTTCGATGTTCGATATTTCAATTTAGAGACATGGGACCTATACCAAATTATAAGGGAATTCATTTTGGATCGAAATGTTCCTTTTAAGTAGTTCTTCTGTTTGTTTGGGGCATATGGTCTTTTGATTAGTGTTTTTCCATGCCAATTTCCCGGGATATTACTCCAGTAATATCCTAGAATGTCATGGCATCCAAAGTAGTCTTACTTTGTTTGGCTCTGCCAGATACAGGGTGTTTTATTGATTTTGCGTATTTTTGTCTTGGACCATAATTTCAAAACCACTAGGTATAAAAAAGTATAATATGGTGTGAATGTTCTACTCAATCGGCCATATACCGATTTCTCAATTTAGTGGAATCAAAATACAGGACCGGACAGAAAAAAGGGACCGAATTGTTAAATCTCAGAAACAACACTCTGTATCGAAAGTTTTAAAAATCTGTTTTAAGATTTGGAAGGAGCATAAAAAAAATAAGGCAAATAAAGTACATTATTGCGCGTTTCATTTTTCTATTTATTCTAGCCACATAGCCCCAAACATTAAAGACAATCTGAAGCTCTTTGCAAAAAAATACAATACTTAAATCTCGAAATCTGTTCGGTTGCGCCTATGTTCTTTATCAATGAGTAATAGAATTATAGAGGTGCGACGACGCCATAATCCGGTCGCAAGATATAGGTGGCGCCTTTCGCAGTATTGGTTTAGAGATTCAGTGTGTTTAAACTTGTCGCACTCGTATGGATAATGATTTTGTCTGCACAACGTTTTAAAATACAAATTACGGCATTGCGCCTCTTAATAATTCTAGCACTTCACATTAAAACATCCTAAAAAAATTTTTCGTAGCAAAAACATCACATTAACCGTTAACCTTCGGTATAGACTATACCTCCGGTATAGCCACGGTACAGGGTATTTTTCTATATCGACAAAGGAACACTGGAAATAATTCTATGAACCAAAATAATACCTACAAAAATTGTTTTTCTTTTTGTAAAAATGGTTCCTAACTATAAGATATCATGATGAAAAAATAATTTTGAAACTTTTTAAATGTATATTTTTGTTGTTTTATAGCGTTACTTTTCTTCGTTCTTGGCGCAGAGGTGCAGGGGGCGGCATTTTATCGATATCAAATTTTTCCTTTTACGAAATAGATCAAATTTTAGCTTCCCGCAAAAAATTATACAAAACTATCACGCAACAATGAAGGTATCAGTTTTAAACAAATACAATTATAATAGAATAAAGATGTGGCTCTGCTCTTTGTCTTTATCGCGCCATCAAAATATACTGTGGCGTCATCTAGTATTAACAACCTTAGTTCTAGTTCAAACCTCATTCACCGACAGAACAGATTTCCGTTTTTTTTTTATTTCGAAATTTCGGGGGTGGGGGGCGGTGGGCAATATTGTTTCTTGCACGGGGCGGCAAAACACCCAGGAACGGCCCTGATCTCAAAAACGGTATGCAAAATCGAAAAATACCTAGTATGATTCATCATTTGTAGAATAAAAAAGTGATTAACTTTTTTTGCGCTACTGGATCGGGCCGCAGTTAACTCAAATTAGCCCGATTAATTCTATTTAGTAAGTTTAATTTAGTTAGACATTTGACTAGACCAAATCTCCATTTTAATATCTTATTGAATTTTTTTAAATCTTAAAAAAAGCCAAAAGTAATTTAAACACAGGTGTGTGTTTTTTAAATTCTCCGACGTACGGAAACTTGAGATTCTGTGATCCAAAAATAAGACGAAAATTGATGTAAATGTTTTTCTTAAAATGCTTCCTAACTGAGCTACAGGGTTTTGGAAAAACATTTTTTTTGTAGTTTTTTAAGTTTTTTCGAAAAGTAGATAAGATATGTTGAGATTTGGTACACTCGAACGTCTTTCTGAAACCAATTAATCAGGTGAGTCTAAATCGACTGGCAATCCAGTGGCGTAAAATCGTGTAAGTTACGCACTTAATTATAACAAGATAACAAGACATTTTGAACAGTATCATAAAATTAATAATTCCTTTTTTAATTTCTTTAAAATATTTTTATTATGTAATAGTTAACTGTGTTATTTTGCTAAATGTTACTTAAAAAAAAACAAATTTTATTTTTTATTAAGTTGTGTACGTTAACAGAAATTATCTCAAAAACTAAGTGCCTAATCGAAAAAACTCAAGGTATGATTTTATTTGCAGAATAGAAAAATTAATCTACAAAGAACATTTTGAAAAAAAAAATACAGGGGCGTACGTTTTTTTGTAATTTAAGCGAGTATAAACGATTTTACGCCACTGGCTTGAGCCAATCGACTCAAACTCACCTGATTGTGTTCAGTAAGACATTCGAGTGTACCAAATCTTAACATATCTTATCTAGTTTTTGAAGAAACTTAAAAAAACCACAAATTTTATTTTCAGAAACCCTGTAGCTCGGTTAGGAAGCATTTTCGGAAAAACATTTATAACAATTTTCGTCTTATTGTGGATCAAAGAATCGTCAGTTTCTTGTTGGTGTACATATACCTATATATTTTGGGAAGCATTTTCGACACAGCATTACAACTTAACAATTATTACCTTTTTGGCTCAGAATCTCCAGTGGTTTGTTGATGATTTAAAATAAAAACACTCTGTGTCTGGTGAAATAATAATATGTATTAATGTTCACTTGAATTTTAAAATTTCATCGAATAATGCGCATAGGTAATTACCGTTTTTCCTCATACTTATCTCTATGTGTACATTCATAATGAATCTAGATGAGAATGGATTAGATATTCATAACCAAAGTTTGCCTATATTAATACCAAACAATAACAACAAAGTCCTAGGGGTTAGTTCATATCATGCTTCATGCTAAGGTAGTTCCGTATGAATAACGCGTCCGAGTCCGGGTTCTGTAACAAAGTTGTATAGCTGCCGGAAGGAAGTAGCTTTGGGGGGATATTGGGGTTTGGATACCGTATCCCGACCAAAGTAAAAGGTATTTTTGTCATGTACATGGGTTTACTAAGTTGATGCTAGACTGTTTAATTAGGGTTATTAGCTTTGTAGTTCGTAATGACACAGTATACTGTTAAAGTGTAATAGGTATTTGCCAACGGCTCGGATATAGTAATTATATTAAAATCATGAATTGCGTAGGAAACACGTTGCATGTGATTATTTTACAGACAATTATTTAGTGAACAACATTTCTAATACACCTACTCGTTTGTGTATTTACAATTTGCCCGACATCATCTATAAATGGTATAAAATATTGACACTTATTTAACTTGTTAATGGCTGGTGTTCTAGATCTTAAATCACCTCCATAAAGTTTCCTTTTAAAAGGTAAGCTCAAAATTCCTATGGCTTCTACCACAGACTATGTTCTAGGGTTACTTTACTGTTATTGGGCAGTATTCAAATTCCAAACTGGTCCACAGGAGCATGCCAACGAGGAACAAAAGATAATTGTGGATCGAGCTATAAATATGAAACACTAAATACTGCAGACTTCATGTTACTTTTAATCAGTATGTACGTTAAATGCCTTTTTTAAATTTTGTTATGCGCTTCAAGCAAACCTACAAAGTTAACTGCTAGGGCTCTTTATGTAAAATATCCAATCGCCGCCATTGGTCAAAGTTGTATATAGTTACCGGATGTTCCGGACGTGGTATTGCTCCAAAGTGTTAGTATCTGACCGCGGGGCGCTCATCAGTGAAGTCATATCCGCAGCACGTGACTCGAGAACCATTCGCCTTCCGGAAAATAAACACGGACAGACTCAAAGCCTGCAGATCCTTATTTATGGAGATTTCCTCCGTCAATTTGTGTATAATGAAATATATAACGTCGCTTTTTCCTTAACTGATTGTGTACTGCTTGTGGAATTTCATAAATATTCTCTAATCAAACAAGTATCTACCTATTAAAAAGTAATCCCTTCTCGATGTTTGTGACAATGGATATTGAAACAAACAATGAATATGTAGGCATTATAATATAATCATGATAATGAAATTGATAAATAAAACAAGCATAATCGTTAAGTTCGAGTACGATAGAGCAGCTGAATAGAACATGTGTGGCAAATTTCTTTCGTGAGTTCGAATGCCAGTTCCAGCAATGTCAGAATGAATGGTTATATGTTTTTTCAATAATATAGACTAAAAATAAACTGTTAGTGAGAACGGGGTATCATACCGAGATTTTTAACAAACGAGATAAAAACTGTGCTTGCATATCTGACCAATTAAGGAGTACTTTCGACTTATCGGAGATGAAGAAAGAAAACGATTTTACGAAAGCGAGAGCGGGTCCGTTTGGTGTACTAATGGATCCAAATGGACAGAAATGGTGGGGGCATTTATGGAGGAAACACAGAGGATGGAGTAAATTAACCGAGTCGCTTCACAATCGTATTCTACACAAAAGTAATAACAATCACAATCTGCTCAGATCATGATGCTGAGGGGCTATGAAAGTAAACGACTCTATCATGAGTGACAGCCATGCAACATTAAAAACTTCGGAAAATGTAAAATTATACTGCAAAGTGGGCACATAATTGTTTCAAGAACTTAGGGGCCAAGGAAAGAAAGGAACTTTGGAGTGGGTCCCAGGACATCAGAAATTTGAAGGTAATGAGGTAGCAAGGAAAGGAATGGATGAAGTGTGTGAATGGCGAACTAAGCAAATAGCATGGCACTAATTGGAGGGACGCTCCGGAACTGACTCAATCGCAAATGTTTCTTGGAGCGTCATTCAAAGGAAGAATTAAGTAGGAAACAAATGAACAAGGTGGCAGGACACCTAATCGGTCCCTGTTCCATAAGAAACAATCTCAATATGAGAGTAGCAGAAGATCCTAGTTGTAAGGCATGTGAAGATGAGGATGAAACTCCTTACCATATTCTATGCTATTTCTAGAACCTGAGTAGATTGCAAATGCACCCATCAGCAATATCTTAAGTTTCGTCAAGAAAACTGGCTCGCTTAATAACGACAACCCCAGTAAGATAGACAGATGGATATCACGAGAAGAGTCGTCGAGAAATGAATATTGGACCTCACTGAAACGATTAAACGTCGACCGACAGCCATCTGAGTATCCAGTCTAAACTATTCATTGACGATCAGCACAGTTGCATATTATAATCGTTTCTGTGCAGTTGGGGCTGCAATAACAATGTACTACACAGGAACAACACATTCATCTAATTTATCAATTACATTAATAAATCATGACGACGACGCTATGAATACAAATATGGTGCAAGACTGGTGCGCGCGTTTCCGTCACGTTTGTAGTTTCGTTTAATCTTATGAAACAAGTGCTGCGCTGCAGAAGCTGTCTGCATCTTTGGTTTGTGGCCGCTTCTGAACTACCTTCCGGAAACCAATGTCTTCAGCATCTTAACACGGAAACACTTCATATGTCCACGTGATGGTGCATATTTGCACATATGACGCGTTTCCGTCGCTACATTCCTATAGATATCAAAATCATCAATGATATCAAAAATTATCTTGGGCGCACCTCATATTACAAAAAGCATTTTGCAGTATTAATTGCGTTACGGTTCCACATTCTTCAACAATTATTCTTTATTCCAGTTCTTGTAAATTAGGTACAGGAATTTTGAAGATCTTATTTTTCAAGTAAGGGAACAAGATGGCCTCGGAGAAAACTCAACTTGCGGATGTAAACTTATTAGTCGGCTATCCAAGAACTCATGAAAAGAAGCTATATTTCTTCTTGACGTATGTGCCGTTGCTCCGTCCTGGGTTGAAAATAACTATGCTGAAGTTCATCTTGAAGTTGTTGAACAAATGCATATAAAATTTTGTTGTTGTACCTGTCAGTAGCATTGAGAGTGAAGGTAAAAAACGAGCCCAATTATTTTCCTGCGAAAAACTGTCTTCTAAACACCAACTTTTTGAAGAAGTAGTGAAGATTCAACATAAATATGCAAATTGTCATATGTCAGTGCTTCACATCCTCATATTTTAAGAACTGGCGTACCCCGAAATATTTATTTATTTATTTATTTATTTCCAAACAGGCATGATTGACTAATTACAAGGAAATTACAAATGATAATAATTATAATATAATGCAAATGGAAAGTAACATGCATCAAAGCACAAGCATAGTGCATAAAAAAGAAAAGAAATTAAAAAATTCAAACATGTACAGGGTGTCCCAAAGTTGATGTCTCGGGACTATATCTAGAGAATGAAAAAAGTTATTACAAAACCGTTTACGTGGTTTAATTTGGGGTGCAGTAAGCTACATTTTACGCTAGAAATTTTTTTTTAGAAATCTGGAAAATGGCGAAACTGACGTCATCAGAAGTTTTTTCCAGGAACATACACTTTTTTTGTGCTATCTGGAAAGTGCTATTTTTTCTGAACATTTTCTATTAAAAAAGTTTTTTTGTATCTTTTATATTTAAAAATATACAGGGCAAAATAGTTTGGAAAATACCCTCAAGTGCATACGAGTTAGCCATGATGTAATCGAATGGCCTATGGAAAACAATGAACAAAAGCTATTTATACGTTTTATCAAAGAATTGTAACAGTATATTTAAAAAAAATATATTTTAAAACAGTAACAAAATTCTAAATCTTTTTTTTGAGCTTCACCTTAGATTAAAATTATGTCTACTTTTTCATTGTTTATAAACATTTCGGCGTTATTTAAATTAATTCACACCCGTAAACTATTTGACACAAACAATATATTCACTAAACAAACTTATGTCAACAGCCCTAGTTCATTGTTTTCCATAGGCCACTCGATTACATCATGGCTAACTCGTATGCAATTAAGGGTATTTTCCAAACTATTTTACCATGTATATTTTTAAATATAAGAGATACGAAAAAACTTTTTTAATAGAAAATGTTCAGAAAAAATAGCACTTTCCAGGAAGTACAAAAAAAGTGTATGTTCCTGGAAAAAAACTTCTGATGACGTCAGTTTCGCCATTTTCCAGATTTCGAAAAAAAAATCTAGCGTAAAATGTACCTTAGTGCACCCCAAATTAAACCACGTAAACGGTTTTGTGATAACTTTTTTCATTCTCTAGATATAGTCCCGATACATCAACTTTGGGACACCCTGTACGTAAGTGGTTTACAAATTATATGCCATTCACATTTTATTTACATGAGGGGAGGCTATGATATGTTTTTCTTAGGTTGTCTCAGGGTTGTGTACTATTGACAAAATATTGAGTGTCATATTTAATTGATCGTCACTGTCATTTATTTTTGGCCGAATTGCCAAATTTTTTATTGATAACATTGCTGTGCTTTCTTTAGGGTCTCACTCTGGCAACTATGTAGAACCAATTTGAATTTGTGGTTATGTTTTTGACATTTTATAAATGAAGTAACTGGACACGAAAAGTCGACATTATTAATAGATGAAACTTGGTTAATTAAACGGAACATAACAATAAGCGGAGCATAAGATGTAGTTCTACGAGTAGGGACAAATAGTAGCTGCCGTATTCTGGTATTTCTAGCAGGAACGTTAAACAGGAATGCAGATAGTAATTTAGGGTCATATACAAGAAAATTTAATATTTTGAATCCAAATAACAATATAGGTAGCAATTATTCGACGATTATAGAGTATTTATTTCAAATTCTAGACATAAAGTCTTTAGTTCGTACGGTGTTATAGTCAGGTGGTCGTTATATTTTTTGAAATATAAAAATCTCAGAAACTTTTTTTGGACTTTTTCGATATTTTCAGTTTACAGCCATCCAACGAAAATGAGAAAAGTACCTTGATTTCAAAAATGCAAAAAAATGGGGTGCTCCATTTGAAAAAATGCAAGTTAAAACCTCTAAACGACTTTCATTTATTTTTCTGAATACATATTCTAAATGCTTTCAATCAACCCTACAACTTTTATAGAAAAATTTTTTTTATAGCATCAAAAATAAAGAAGTTATTAGGGGTGGTCATTTTCGTTGGATATCCCTGTACAAATCGGGTTGAGAATGCCACAGTATAGAGCCATATTCAAGTTTTGATCCGACCAAGGTGCCGTACAACGTAATTATAGTATTAATGTTATTAAGATTTTATGATTCCCTGATTATAAAACCCAGTGATTTGTAAGCAGATGAAATTGTTTTTTCAAAATGGAGTTTATAGGAGAGCTAGAATCAATTATTACTCCTAGATCTTTAACGTGGTCAACCTTAACTAAATTTACATTGCTCATTAAGTGTACATTATTGGCTGCTTATTACTAGTGAAGGTGATGGTATAACATTTTTCTATATTAAAATCAAGTTTATTTACTATACTCCATCTATAGGCAGCTTCAATATCCATTTGTAGTAAATCACCATCTTTATGCGACTTAATTTCTCTGAATATTTTTAAGTCATCTGCGAATAACAAACATCTAGAATTAGAAAAGTTGTCGGGCATATCGTTAATAAAATAGAGAAATAATAATGGTCCCAGATTTGAACCCTGGGGTACACCTGAATTGGCACTATATTCATTAGAATAAATTCCATTATACTTGACAATACATTTTCTTTTCTTTCTTTGGTAATATGTCATGATCAACTTTATCAAAAGCCTTTTTAAAGTCGGTATATACCGCGTCAACTTGCACCCCGGCCTCAAAAGATTCGAGAATATAATGAGTATAGTTAAGCAGATTAGTAGAAGTTGACCGTTCAGGAACAAAACCATGTTGGCTTTCATTTATGAATTTATGTGATTCCATAGAAATGTGTACAATATTTGTTCTAAATGTTTGGCAGGTGCTGGGAAGTACCGCTATTGGTCTATAATTTTGCATTTTAGATTTATCACCTGACTTATAAACGGGAGTTATTAACGATATCTTCCATACATTCCGAAATGTATTACACTTATAATTAAGTTATAAATATATAAAAGAGGCATTTTAAAGTACTCAGCACAACCTTTTAGAACATATGGTGGTATACCATCGGATCCAGCAGTACGTTTTGGTTTAAGTTTTTTTATGGCTATGTCATAATCTGTTTCGCTTATAGCAGTTATATGTGACATATCATAGTTGTTAATATCAACGTTTAATAACTAAACTAATTGCTAAGGCTGTGTCAACGTAAAGTTAACTATTCGTTATAACCAGTGATAGTTGGAGGGAACGACCGATATTCGTATTAAGTCAACCAACCGCTGTCACAACATCTGATTTAACTCTTGGCCGTTGAATTCAACGCAGGTCGTGGCAAACCCTTAATATATCGATGTCTCGACATCGATAGATTAACGGCAACTGTCGACAATGAATGCTTCCTCGTATAAAGGTTTCGCAACTTCCTGAACTAAAGATATAACACTAGATAGACACTATGCACAATGTACAATTCACTTCTGACACCTGCCCAGACAGGTCTTGTTCGTTCACTCTTCTTTGGCTCAGCCGAATGGTCAAACCGACGCAATTGCGAGGGTCGTAAGTTATGGGGTCAACACAAATACCAGATTAATACTAGAATGCAATAAGAAGACAGAGATAATAAATAAAGATATATATTAAACGATCATCACAGTACATATAGAGCCTCACCTAGCAAGGTTTACCACCATAACCACGATACCCCCACAAGGGGTCAGCGACCGCGACGGCCGTGCTTAAAGGAAAGTGATCGATTGCCGAAAGAGAATTATTACATGGACGTGACAGGCAATTTAGTGAGTGGGGTTTATAATGCTTGAAATCACTACTAGAAATTTAAGGTAATATTCTCAAAAAGGGGTATATGCCGTTAGACGCTGGTGGATAATTCGTAAAAGGATAAACTCTTCGAATGCTATCTCACGAGACGGTCACCTGGTAATAATTGGGAAGTGCCCCGGTACCCGTGCGTACCGCAATAAGGCTTATCCTGGCTTGATTTAATCAAAAATACCGCATTTCCATTTTGCGAGATCATTGGGAGGTCTCCCCTTATATATATATATGGAAAGGACCCGAGACCACTCAATGTCGCCACGTGGCATCGCAAAATTCCGCTATTTCCTATTTTTATTCAGTTCCTAATATTTTCAAAATGGTGCTGGCAGACACGATCCCGGTAGAGACGATGACCAATGGGTAGGTGGGGCCAGCCCACCCATCCTTGGAAGCCGTAGGTCACGGACTCACAAGGAATTCCAGAACGCGAGGGTAGAGTGAACCTATTCTTCCGTAGATCAGTGCGACCACGAAGGTGGATCAGTCTGTGATAGATCTGATCAAGAGCTACCGATCTACGGTAGATTCACTCTCGCGCCTTTGTGGAGTATTCCTGTGATCCGTTAGACCGGCTGAATGACAATGACCATCTACGCTATGATCATTGTCGTGTCGCAGTCCGTCCTTTGAGGAATCGGTACTGACTGAGGACAATGTCGTCTCTACATGCTGCATCGTGCCTGGATGCGTTCGTTCAAACATGGGATAATGGCCGAAAAAGATAAATGGAATTTCGGAAACTGTACTGAAAATCGTCTTATAAATTTTATAAAAAATCCTGATATGCACGGAATCGTGCATATCAGGTAAAAAGATGGAATTTTGGGTTTAGGAACTGAATTGAATTTCGACATATTTTTGATAAAAAAATGGTGTACATGGAACAGATGTTCCACATACACCATTCAAGCCTTAGCTTGTGTGCTTATATCTAATTAGGATCTTTTGCTTAAAACTACTTCTACTGCTTCTCCTGGGTACGATAACATTAACACCATCATCAGCTGGTTCAATATAAGATGCCGGCGAATCTGAATAAACGGATAAAAAATATTTTCCAAATGCGTCCGGGATATCATTCACAGGAATAATTTCATTATCGTTATAGAAAGCTATAGAATTAGAGCAATATGAAAAAAATATCAAGTTTACCAGCTAAATCCACTGGCAGTACGCAAGACGTCTGGGGTGGCCTGTCAGCAAAACAGATTGATATGATTGCATATTATGTAGACGCATGTCCAAGTCCTCCCTTACAATCGTTTGGACTTTCCTTTTAACAATGGATTGTATTTCTTATATCACATTATTCTGTTTCCCCAAAAACCGCGCCAATGAGAATTTCATAATTAAGTTTCACGCGCACACTATTTAGTTGCGTAATTGGCAAAAGTTTCATTTCACAAGACAGTTTCATTTCATTTTGCAAAACATTTGACTCTGTTCAGTTGCAATAATGACCTACCGTGCCTACATCAAGTGTCAGACTAAATGAAGAACGTCTCCTGAGTCGTCACCCCATACCACAATGGACCCAAATCCCGAAAACTTGGTAAAAGCTTGAAAAATGAAGTTACTATACAGTCTGTCCCATAAGAAAGTCCAATTTCTTGAGAGAGACGTTTCAAAGGTTTTACGGGCTCTTGCTCCATACGTTATTGACGAACGTTACCAACAACTTCTTCTGAAAAAACGGTTGACCTACCAGCACCATTTTTATAAGTCGCAGAGGGGTATCAAAAATTTGATAAATTGGTTTTCTCCATTATAAACAAGAGATCAGAAAAATTGCTATAAAAAAAAATTTTAAAAATATTTGTGGAAACCCGGTACTTAGAAACTTGTAGACAGTGAAACGTTTGAAACCAAAATAGTCGAAATAAGTGTTCAGTTAAATTCTCTTTCAAATTCTGCAAACCAGGTACCGATATATTTATTGGTTCGCAAAATATTTAATAAATAAAGTTAACTTAAAAATTCGCTTGGTTCGCTTCAATTGTCCAGCAGTTTAGTATACCAGTTCGAAAGAAGATTTCAATTCAAGTTTTGTACTCTGTGGTGAAAACCATTGTTAAAACCAAAAACTGGTTTTAAAGACTAGAAAAGAAATAAAAATTGAACAGAACTGCTTGTCGTATTTTGACATTCAAACAATCAAAAAATCGTGACCTAATCATTAGAAAAGGATGAAATACTTAAACCAAGACATCAATTTTCAATTCCATGACCAAGATAATTTTAGATATCATGGTAGATGATTTGACAATCAAAACAATAATTAATGTTTTATAAGGCGAAATATCATCGACCATCGAATCCACCAAAATTTTCTACATAGTACTAATTACATTGTAATACTTATAAATGATTGGTAGTATTTTCACATTTCATCGCACTGCTAAAACGCGAACCGGTGCGTGTTAAATAATATATTACAACAAAATTGATCTAATTTAGAGGTAGGTACGCGTCGCGCTAAACCAGAATATAAATAAAGCGTGGTGCTTTAGATAATTCCGAAAAATATTGGAGACATCAATCACCACAAAGACGACTTGTTTGTGACATCACGTCAACATCGCCGCATCAGTTTTGATCTCTCCGGGCATTCGATGTGTGTAGCGAGTTAATGCGCTCATGGCCAGCAGGCAGGTATGATTCATATAATTACAAATTACCATCATCACACCAAATATAAATCACGCAAACTAAACTCTTTTTGTGGAAGAATATTCGCCTGATGGTTTTAGTGACTAATGGACACAGTTGATATGTTTTTTGGGTCTTGGATTTATATCCCTAAGCATAATGACAGCAATAAGAAGTTTTTAAGAGTCGAGTGGCAATATTCAACGTAGGTACACAAAAAATATATATTACCAAGAATTACTTGTCCATTACCATTATGGACAGAAGGGTAGTTTTACAATTATACCGCAGAGTAAACAGAGCTTACGGAGATAGATGTCAGTCGTCAGTAAGACGAGGAAGACTGATTTAGAGAGAGATGAAAGCGCTATCCAATTTAAAGAGCCTCGTATGTGAACTGTAATAATTTCAGCTGTAATTCGACCTTTTGTTAGATACTTATATTGCAAGAAAGTTTTTCTACGACCTTAACGCTAACAATGCTGTGATCTTTCGGTCTTATTAACATAATAATTAAAGAACCTCGCAGGATTGTCAAATTCAACAAGTAATAAAATAAATGAAAATTGGATAACAACAGGTCTATTTTAAAGGGAATAACTAGATCTAATTTAAAGGGCACATCTGAAGACGATGTCAATAAAATTTTGCACCACATCATCATTTTTCGTGTTATTTTGGGTATTTAACTATAATCTGTCTCACCAACAGATATAAAGAGACTCCGCCCCATTAATTTTATAGTAGCGCAGAATGGTGTACGCAATAGTCAGTTTTACACGATAAAATGTATATGTTTATTTATTAATATCATTGTACAATGTTAATATCTATCGAAAGATTACTTTCGGTTCTTTTTACAAGTAGTCGTAGAATGTTCAAGCAATAAAAACTATACATACATCTTGTTTTATTATTGAGAAAAATATTTAAAAACCCCTATCATTTGCTAGAAGGCGAGAACTTAACTATACGTTTTAACATGTCCAAATAAATAAATAAAACTACACATACCTACCTATTTTTTCTTTATTTTCACAAGGTTCTATTACAACTCGTTAAGAAAGTTATGAGAGATATCAATATAGGTACTCGTAATATAATAATAGAATGCTTTATTCATCATTTCAATAAATTTGGTAGAAAAATATAGACTTTAAAAGCCCGCCTATGTGTTGCATATTATAACATAAATTTGTAAATAATATTAAAACAACGATACGTAAAGTAATAAGATAAACGTATAAAATATAATTGGAAAAAAATGTATGGTATCATTTTCATTATCTACACTGAACTGTCAGAAACGGCGAGCGGTTTCTATTCCTTCACCGAAAAAAACCTTTTTGAGAACCTATTATGCCAAACACAATTACATTACAATACGAAGAAATAAAAAGTCCGTTTACTCACCGAAAGCCAATTTTTCTTATTAATAGCCTCAAACTACTCCGTTTAAGATAGGTAAATAATCATCTTCATGCAATGCTGCTAAATTTTGTTTGTAGTTGGTGGCTCATTTCTTTAAAAAAAAAATTCAATATTAATCGCTTGCGTTACGTGGTACCTTACTTAACACAGCACAGATGACATGAATTATTAAGAAATGTCACAAAAATGAATAAGACAGTTGACAGTCAAGCCAGCTCCCCATTTATTCGTGTTTTTCGTACGTTTAGCATTTATGCGTTCTGACTGATCTGTTTCAAAATGTGTAAAACCGAATCGGCCTTTGTCAGTCAAATCTAACGGTTGTTTTGTAATTCGGGTAAATTTAGCAGAGTCTATTTATATCTGTTAATTGGTGAGACAGATTATAAGTACGTATTAATTTTGTTTCAATTATCCATTAATTCATATTTGTAATATATTCCGTCTTATGCTTAATGCATTTCTTCCATAGAAATCATCGATTGTGATTTGCGTTGGTTCTTCGTTCCCAAATATCTTTGACCTTCTTTCCACCGAATACTCTTCGTAGAATCTTCCGTTCTCACGCTTCTAACTTTAAGTGCACTGTTTTATTCACTGTCCATGTCTTACTGCCGTATGTCAGCGTTGGTCTTAAGATAGTCTTGTATGTCCTTATCTTTGCTTTCCGCCATACTTCCTTTGACATTAAGATTCTGTTGATTCTTCCTGCGAATCTGTTACTTTTTGCTATTCTCAAGTTTATTTCTATTTCCTCTCTGCACTTGTTATCTATTAGGGTTCCTAGATAGACGTAGCCTTTTACTTCTTCAATTTCCAGCATTGTACCCTAAGTGTTTTCCTATTGACCGTTACCAGCTTGTTTTTAAGTTCCATGTATTTGCTTTTGATCGAATTAACTTGGAGACCCATTCTAATTGCTGCTACTACCAACTTACTTGCCACTTCTAACTCCTTTATGGTCCACGCTATAGCAGTATGTCATCTGCATATGCAAGGCATTGATGACTCTTGTTAAAGAGGGTACCTTTTCTGTTTAAACCACTATCTCTTACTGCTTTTTCCAGGGCCACAATAAGTAGTATACCTAGTCTATAGTGGGTCGCCTTGTGTCACTCCTGATTTCACCTCGAGCTCGAATAGAGCTATTCCTCTGTGTTACTGCATTCCATTATATCTCCTTTTTTTAAAAATCATTACAATGATTAATAATTGCTTTTGTCCATTGGTGCGGCATAGATTCAGTATCCCAGATTTCCTTAACCAGTTTATAGAGTTTATCATGCAGTATTTCTCCTCCATATTTTAAATTTTTAGCGAAAATCCCATTCTCTCCTGGATTTTTATTGTTTTTCAATGCTAGTAGTATTTCTTCAACTTTCTATTTCAGCGGCTCTGGCGTATCCTTCTCTGTTCCTGTGTTTAATATAATTCCTCAAAATATTGTTTCCGTCTTCTAGATATTTCATCTTCCAGTAAGTTCCCATCCTCATCTTTGTAGAAGACTGCTCGACTTTGGTATTCCTTCCTGAGATCCTTTACGTCCTCATAGAAATTCCTTATTTCCGTTTTCTGATATTCCTCTTCTATACTTTTCAATTCGTCCATGAATTTTCTCTCTTCCTCTGTTCGAGATATTTGCGTTTACGCTATTCTGTTTGTGTCAGCAGCATACGTTGTCTTAGTTGTGTTTTAATTTTCAGTTCATTTTTACATTCCTCATTCATCCATCCCTTTTTCTTAGGCGTGTTACTTGTTTAATTATGTTTCTTTCATCTATTCTAACTCCAGTTTGAGTGCCATTATTATTATTACTTCTTCCGAACCCCTAAAAGATCTTACATTAGTTATCAGCTTCGTGTACTTTTCCTGAATTAGAACGTGATCAGTCTGCTAAGGCTTTTTGTGCTAGACGAGAGCACGAGAAATGCGGCAGTCACACACTTTCGTTCAAAGTTCAAAGTTCAAAGACCTACGAATTGCTAAACTTAAAAAAGAGCAGAGAGGTGCAGTTATAGGACACTGATCACCAACATACCAACATAATGATGGGGACAATCAGGAATGTAGTATGTGTGGTTAAGAGGTCGAAACTCTTCACCAAGTCGTATGTGGATGCTCAACTTTCACACTTTAGAAGACCATTTATTTAACACCAGAAGGGACCGTCAATTAGGACCTAAAATAAACGATTTTGATATCCACAAGCTCTATTTGAATCTTTTGTGAAAAATTAGCTCCGTCGCTTGAAATTGTTCCTCTCGGACAGTTTCGTAAGAAAAATTAGAAACACAAACTATCAGTAATTTGAAATGACACTGTACTCTTATTTTGACTCTAGTAAACTCTTCATCGATTTCAACTTATTGATTTCTGCACTGTCAATATCAATAATTCTGTTTTTATAAAGAAATTTCTCAATATTGGAGTTGATCCTTCTTCTTTGGATAGTAGAACCTACTAAAACGAAAAATGTATAATATGGGTATTCGTGGAAATACATTGAATTGTATAGAATCACACATGACTCATAGAAAGATTAGAGTTAAATATGAAAATTGTATATATCTGATCCAAAAGCTGTTATGCTTGGTGTACCACAGGGGTCAATACTGGGCCCACTCTTATTTATGCTTTCTGTAAATGATTTGCCATAATTTATCAGTCGATGCAAAATTTTTAGGTTAATTTTGAAGTCAAATATTTTGCGAACCAATAAAGATATAGATGCGCGGTTTGTAGAATTTGAAAGAGAATTTAATTCTGAACAAGCCTGTTTATCAGATTTTTTTTGGTTTCAAACATTTCATTGTCTACAGGGGGTAAAAGAAAAGTATGTTTGTTTAACCAAAGTTTAACCAAGTACCGGGTTTCCACACAAATTTTTAAAATTTTTTTTGATTGGTCTGGTCTCTGGTTTATAAGGAAAAACACAATTTCCCAAATTTTTGATACCACTCATCGTTCATGAAATTTCGATTTTTTTCTAAAACCCTGTAAATTTCAGGTAAATTATGGATGCCCCTATTATCCACGAAACTTATCGTTGAACGACCATTTTTGATGCCTGGGTAACATTGCAAATTTTGGTTAAAAATAGGTACATATTTTCCTTTTACCCCCTGTAGACAGTAAGATGTTTGAAACCAAAAAGATCGGAATAAACAGGCTTGTTCAGAATTAAATTTTCATTTAAGTTCTGCCAACCGCGCATCGATATCTTTATTCGTTCGCAAAATATTTGACTTCAAAATTAACCTAAAAATTCGTTTAGTTCGCTATAATTGTCCAGCAGTTTATATGAAAACATTCAAGTTGTTTGTGAAGAATTAAATACTTGGGGTCAGCGAAATCGTTTAATTCTCAATGACAAAAAACAGTCTACTTAAATTTTCACAAACGAAATATACTAAATATGAACTTTATGAGTGATATAAAGTCTTCGGAGACCTCTAAATTTCTAAGTTTATTTGATATTAAATTATCTTGGAATAAACATATTGATTACTCTGTACAAAATTAAATAGTGCATTTTTCGCCATTATTTAGTTAGAGTCTTGTTTGGATAAGGATGGTCTACTAATTATATAATTATAATTTCAGGTTCTAGAGTTTGCTGGGGGGTCGGATAATATAGAGAGAGTTTCTCAAAAAAGGATACTCCGTATAATATTTAACCTTCAACCACGTGAATCCTGTAGGGAAGTATTAAAAAATAACATACTGTTAACTGTGTCTAGTGTGTATATATTGAAGTATGCTACATAGTACAGAGTATCCCACTTAAGATGTATCCACCCTCCTAAAATCTTTATTTGTGAACCGATTTTCGAAATCTTTTTTTGCAGGATAGGGCTTGGAAAACTGCATTTAAGCTATACTTTACATTTAAAAAAAAGGTACATCATGACCTACTGAGGCGTATTTTTTTAGCGAAATTTCGAGAAAAACTATGAGCGATTTTTTTAGAGAAAAACTAATACCAGAATTAGATTTAGGATCTTTTAAAACCTAAGTGGTGTGAATTTTGCAACATTAGTATACAGGGTGTTAAAGACAATGGAGAGGAAACGGCAAACTTGTTTTGTAAACAAAATCGTTACTATTTTGAAATTGTCAGTAATTTAACATTTTTCACAGTTCTCTGGTTTATTTGAAGACGTATTAAGAAAAAATCGACAGTGGTAACGACTAAAAATGGTATCTAATTTCTGTTGATACGGTTATTGAAAACAAATAAAACAATACATTAGTTATTAAAGCTAGTTTAACCATTCACTGGAAAAAAATATTGTAATACTCCTTTGAAAAAAAAAACAAACGGTATTGAAAAATGCATAAGGCGAATGGTGGACTCATTGAGAATAGTTCAATTTAATTATTAGTTGATTAATTTGATTATTTTTAGGAACCTTGTTCTTTTAATAATTTTGTCGTAATTTTGTTACCAGTAAATCTTAATAATTTTTTATTTGTTTATTTGTTGTTTTTATTTTTACCATTTGTTTTTTCAAAGGATTATTACAATATTTTTGCCAGTGAATTGTTTAATTAACTTTAATAACTAATGTAATGTTTTATTTGTTTTCAATAACCGTATCAACAGAAATTGGAGACCATTTTTAGTCGTTACCGCACTGTCGATTTTTTCTTAATACGTCTTCAAATAAACCAGAGAATTGTGAAAAATGTTAAATTACTGATAATTTCAAAATTGCACCGATTTTGTTTACAAAAAAAAGTTTGCCGTTGTTAAAAATTCCTCTCCATTTTCTTTAACACCCTGTATCCTAATGTCGCAAAATTCACACCACTTAGGTTATAAAAGGTCCTGAATCTAATTCTGGTATTAGTTTTTCTCTAAGAAAATCGCTAATAATTTTTCTCGAAATTTTGCTAAAATAAATACGTCTCTGTAGGTCATGATATACCTTCTTAAGAAATATAAGGAATAGTTAATAAAATGCAGTTTTCCCAGCACTATCCAGCAAAAAAAAGATTTCGAAAATCGGTTCACAAATAAAGATTTTAAGAGGGTGGATATATCTTAAGTGGGACACCCTGTATGTAAAAAATAATTTTTTAAACTTTAAGATATTATGTGAAAGCCATAATTATAGCAATCGTCATGGAGATATCTTAAAAGTTCCTAAGCATACTACCACATTTTTTAAGGATTCGCCAAACTTGTAACTTTATAAATATCTATAATAAGTTGCCTAGTAATTTAAGGCATATTAGAATGAACAATAGCTTTATGCTTGAGGTAAAAAAATTTCTTCTACAATCTACTTTAGACTTTTTAAATTCTTAGCCTCCGTTAAGTTCATTTATTGTATAATTGTCCATATTATGTCGTAGTTTGTGTGTTTTTATTTTATTTTGTTTCCTTCGTGTACCCCTTTTAGCCCAGGGTCGATCCAGTCAAACCATGAACAAATTAGAGACAAGCTGAAATTTGGTATATAAGTTTGTATTGGGGTCCTTAAAATACCACCAAACCCCACCGGTAATCCGCCGTGCCTGTCACCCCTAAACAACCCCCGAAAGGGGTGAAAATCGGACTTTTTCTAGTTATTTGGCAATATCTTAAAAACAAAGCTATATACGAAAAAATATGAAGATAGAAAAATTAAAGGGCATAAAATTTCCTATAAAATGCGTTTAGCAGATATATTTTGCTTTACCAGTGGCGGAGTTATGATATTTTTAATAATTTGGTATTTTGTAAAAATATTCTCTAGCCTTTACTTATTGGATTTTGACATTAAATATACATAACAATGTATATGGATATTTTGGTAAATACATTTAATACATTCTTACATCAATAAATTAGAAATAAAAAACATACCAGTGGAGTACTATATTCTAATTTCATACATTATTTTTGTATTAGCTAATAGAACTTTAACATTTTACGTGCCTATTAAATGTAATAAAACAATTATTTTAAATATCCGTGAATTTCTGTTACGAATTGAGAGGAATTATTTTTATATTAATAATATTAAGGACATATACCGCATGTCAAGGCAACTACTGAGTAGTTTTCCGCTCTCTTCGTATATTCTCGATACGACTCCATTACGCTAAACAAAATTTGTATATGCTACGCCCAGGAAGAAGTTCGAAACCAAATAAAATTACTAATACTTCAAAGTTGCAGCATAAGTTGGGACCTTTAATAAATGTTAAATAAATAAATAAATAAAGTGTAAGAATAGTATTTTGTACTAAACTTCGCCCATCAATAAAGACGTTTATTATTATTATTATTATTATTATTGCCATGCACGCCATTTCCGGATGTGATACTACATCTGGCCTGTTTACCAGGGGAAAAATTAATTTGGTCAATACTGTGAAAAAGAAGAAGTTGGTTGACCTTCTTGAAGAATTTTACAATCCAAATATATCCAAAGACAGATTGAGGACCTTTATTTCGACATTTTTTATTTCCGTATACGTCAAAAATAGAACAAGTACCGATTTGAATAACGTCAGATACATTCTCTACCAGCAGTATGTAGCAAAGCAAAGTTTAAATAAATATTTTAATCTGGCTTCACTTCCACCGATCATAAATGCAGCTCAGTACCATGGATATAGGACATTTCATCCAGCAACTCTACATACATATTTTATTTACATGTATGATTAACTTTTAGGTTCAAGCATGGTTGAATAATAGCTTACCACTCCAGGACTGGGGATGGATTTCTAGTGATTCCGGAATCTCTCCAGTCCAGATGGATCAAGATATAGACCCCAAAGGGTTCCTTAAACAATTTTTTTGCAACTGTTCATTAGGTGGTTGCAAAAGTGCATGCTCATGTCGTAACCTGTTTTAATAGAGCAGTTGAGGATTTACAGGCGGAAGTCGACATCTCAACATGCAGATAAAATATATTGGATAATAAGTAATTAAAAACATACATTACATTCATTTACTTAAATATAACCTGTTAAGTATTTTAGTTTATTTAAGAAAAAGCAACTGTGCTACTTACTACATAAAAAACTCATATTTTATGTATTATTATAGTTTTAATCTGTTTTGGTGTAAAAGACGTAAAATATATTAATGTAACGTAATTATTTTGTGGGAAATGTGTATTTTGTTAAATATACTGGAATTTACAACACGATAACTTCACCACTGGTAAAGCAAAATATATCTGCTAAACGTAACTTTATAGGAAATTGTATGCTCTTTAATTTTTCTATCTTCATATTTTTTCGTATATAGCTTTGTTTTTAAGATATTGCCAAAAAACTAAAAAAAGTCCGATTTTCACCCCTTTCGGGGGTTGTTTAGGGGTGACAGGCACGGCAGATTACCGGTGGGGTTTGGTGGTATTTTAAGGACCCCAATACAAACTTATATAACCAAATTTCAGCTTGTCTCTAATTTGTTCATGGTTTCCCATATAAAGCTTCAGATCGACCCTGGGCTATGCGGTATTATGTCCTAAATATGTATTATTAATATAAAAATAATTCCTCTCAATTTCTAATAGAAATTCCACGGATATTTAAAATAATTATTTTGTTAGGTAGGTACATTTAATAGGAACTTAAAATGTTAAAGTTCTATTAGCTAATACAAAATAATGTATGAAATTAGAAATATAGTACCTACTCTACTGGTATATGCTTTTTATTTCTAATTTATTGACGTAAGGATGTATTAAATGTATTTACCAAAATACCCATATATATTGTTATGTATATTTAATGTCAAAATCCAATAAGTAATGGCTAGAGAGTATTTTTACAAAATACCCAGTTATTAAAAATATCATAACTCCGCCACTGGTAAAGCAAAATATATCTGCTAAACGTAATTTTATAGGAAATTTTATACTCTTTAATTTTTCTGTCTTCATATTTTTTCGTATATAGCTTTGTTTTTAAGATATCGCCAAAATACTAAAAAAAGTCCGAATTTCACCCCTTTCGGGGGTTGTTTAGGGGTGACCGGCACGGCGGATTACCGGTGGGGTTTGGTGGTATTTTAAGGACCCCTATACAAACTTATATACCAAATTTCAGCTTGTCTCTAATTTGTTCAAGGTTGCCTATATAAATCTTCAGATCGACCCTGGGCTATTTCTATTGTATTCTATTTTATTATGGCCTTATGTAATTATGTATTTTGTGACAAATGTAAAAATATTTATATTTACAATATTTATTTTAAGTAGGTATGTATGTATTTATCATAATGTACATTCAATGTATCTAAATGATAAACAAAACATCTATCTGTCTATCTATCTATCTAATAATATTTACCTATTAATCAGATAGGGCCAACTTATTTCCTTTAAGGGTTTCTAATTTACAATTCGTAGATATCTTATCCTACACCAACTTAAGGTTCTCTTGATAATGTTTATTTATATGCTAACTTATAAATATTATCTTTGCAAATATGCAGTTTATTACTTATTACAAGATGATAAAACTCTTGTAAATTTTTTGTATAGATATTTAGTTGTATTTTAGTTATTTTTACTGCTATGCTAACCGAGTAACCCTTGGGCTCTTTTGCAAATGCCGCTTTAGCAGTCATTAAGAGATACATAATATAGGTCAACGGCAACAGTTTACTGTACTTTAAACCGGTTCTGTAAAATATCGATTCTACTAATATTTACATTTTGTGTGCGTAACCGGCGACTCCGGCAGAATTTAAAAATAACTTTTCCATTTAAATTACGTATAAAAATCGCCAAATTAACGAGCTAGGACTACACAGTGCAACGTAACGAGCTATATGTAAGCCGATGGATGTATTAGCCAATCTAATATTGATTACAGCAAATCCATGACCGCACCACATCGAGTTAACACGTACATGCGGTGTTTCGACCTGTACATCTATCTGTTGTAATTAGAACCCTTCTGCTTACGGAATGGGCTGTAGAATCAATCAGGTTGTCGTTAATATAGAAAGTATAAATGAATAATTATGGCAGGTGTTTAAATTGACGTCTGAATTGAGACGCATTATTATTTTAGTTTTCTTTCCAATGCATTTTGATTCATTCCCCTTAAGTTGTGTACGACAATTTTAAAACAGTTGGAAACTTAGAAATAATTTGCAGTATCTTATACAAAATGTTTATTTTGTATAAAAGCGTATTTGCGTATTTGTTCCCATAACTCAATTTAAAGAAGTGTTAAGTGATAGTATAAGTTTCACAATTTCACAAGATACCAGTATTATAAGTCCTATAATCAGGTGCTTGAAGTGATAAAAATCGAATAGGAAAAAAATACCCTGTGCGACTCATATTACGTGCCCACAGACCTCACATTCCTTTTTCATATTATGTGAAGAAATAAAGTATTGATTTATTGCATGCTTACATAACTTTTCCCAAGGATTTCAAATATTTGATCAGAAAAATAACCGAACAGCGATAAACCAGGGGCGATGAAAAGTTACCCAATGTATTTTTTTTGTACTGCGCAAACATCCTAGGCCGTTATAATTACGGAATGTTATGCGGAAGGGCCGCAGAGTCTTGACGTCTTTCGTTAAAATGAAAAATAAACATATAATAAAAAGCTGAATTATGTTTTTAACGGGAGAACGAGGAGTTTCAAAATGTAACTTTATGATGAGAAATTCAACGTATAATAATTGTAAATATATTTTAATTATAAATAAAATAATAATACCGTCCTGATGGTTATTTATATTTAATGAAAAATAAGAAACATTTATAATAATAATAAATACACCACATGTAATTATCCCGGAAGTCTTGTGTGGGAAGGGGATACATATTTAAAGACAAAGGAACACTCATATCCGTGTATAATGGAAAAAATCCCTCTCACAGTATTTTCCATTGCAACGACCGGGAATCAAACCCGAAAGTTTTGGGTGGGAGGTATGTATTTTCTCCAAGTCCAACAGGTAACAGTTTACACTCATACTTAGAACGCGATACCCCGAATATAAAGTAAGTATCTACATAAAGTATGGAATAAATAAAGTATTTCTGAACATGAAAATATTTTGAAAAATCCTTGGACAGGTCGATTTTTATTTTGAATTGCTCATCTTCTGCTATGATTTTTTTAGCTATGTCGTCATCGCTGCTTCGGTTATGAAGTCATCTACTTTTTTAAAGAAACAACCTGTATATATTTTAATTTTTAGAATTTCTATGGAAAGCTAATATCAATGACTTACATGTTTGAAAATAATATCTTGATCAGGTATTTCCAAATATTTAGATGGATTGAAAGACGTGGTAATGTTGAATGGCCCCATATCTTACCCCGCTAGATTTTTTCCTTTGGGATCACCTAAAAACCGCAGCGTACAAATGTAAACCTAACAGTATTGTAGAATTTAAAACAAAATTATGGGGAAATTATTATTTTGATTTTATTTTTATTGACTTTATTGATGGTTTTTTGTATCTTTTGGGCCCCACGTTGGGCGCCAATTAATTTGTTATGTATGGGGGAAATTTTTGTAAATTTGGTATTATTTTCTTTTTATTGATTTTATTGAATTTTAATTTTTTAATTTAATTTAAGTTTAGCTTTTAATTTTTATGCATGAACTAGTATTTAGTTTTGAAGTTTATTTTAATTTACCTATAGTAGTTGTAAATAGTTTTTTCTAAAGAAGAATTTTAGTTCTTGTATATAGTTTTTGAATTAACGACCTTATGGTATACGATCAGTCCACCACTGGGCTGAATAATTTCAATATTTTATTAATAAGCGACAGTGCGTATGATTTTATGATAATTTAACGTGAAACTTACTGTAGGTTTGCTACAATAACTCTTTTTCTTTTCAGGGCCTTATGGGGGTTCCCTACTAACATTGAAAAAATATCGTACCTATAAATCTGCTGTTTAATAAAGGTTGTTGAAATTTTGTGCTGGTTTATTTTATTAGACTTCTATAGACTTAGAAAATTAGAGATCTTTATTAAAATGAATGTCACTTGACTTGTCGACAGCTAGATGTCGCTGATACTGCTGTATGCTTGATATCCAGCTGAGAATAATGTTTACAAAATTAAAGAAACTTGTTTTAAAAATTTAGTTCTGGGTAAGTTCTACACTCTCTGGTTACAGAGTCGTTTTAACTGCTTTTAAATTGGCACTCCTGTTTTTGACACTTGTGGTGCAGTTATGATGGCAGATTATTCTAGATTTTCTTGCACCGTTTACTGGATGTGATTAAACCAAATGGGCCTTTGGATGCAATTTTGGAATTCGACCAATCACGTGGGTGCTTACTAATTAGGATAATTACTGCCTTTATTTCTGGTAAGTTGGAGTCCTTGACTCACCCTTGAAATGTTCTGGGTATATAAATTTCCAATTTTTCCAGCAATTTTACCAATATTTCTCAGGAGCGATCTGGACGTGGGTTTGCTGCATTTACTACCCAATAACAACTCAACTTTTTGTTTTCGTTTCTAAGGAACATGCAGAAAATTAGCAAATCAAGGATTTCTAGATTGCTATCAGTCATTTATGGTTTGTATTTATGCCTATTTTTTCTTTATTCTATATTTTTCCTATGAAATTATGTAATTTTCAGCATCCTCATTTCATGACGAATCATTGGATACCCATTTGTTGACATTACGTTAGATGAAATTTTGACTTGCCGTTGACTTCGACGAAGCATCACTGAACTTTTTCGATTTCACTACACAATTACTTCTTAAGATCTAATTAACATTGTGTCTCGTCATTAGACTAGACTGGTGGTTTTACAAGTAAGTCACTATTTACGAGTATGTACATTTTTATAGAATTTTACAGAAATAAAGTGCCAAACTTTGTTCAAAGCATGTAAATAACAGCTGTTCTGTTATTGATTATTTAAAAGAAACATTGTACAATACATTTAGTTTATTTACGCTTTTAATTTGTTTACCTTTGTTTTATTTTAGCGTAGCTGACCCTTTGTTTAAGCGTGGCTCGTTGACCTCTATTGCAGCAACAGGTGTTCCACAGTTGATTTAGGAAAATTATTCTCCAATATGATATCTTTTTTTTTAACTTGTATTTATCTATTCAGTATACCTTACGTAAGTTTCTCGTTATTTGTTTTATTGTGAGGATTATTTTATTTTATCCTTGTTTTACCTGAGTTTATTTTAATTTTATTATATTTATTAATCGGGCAATTTCTTTTAGTAGTTTAAAATACATGACAATAATAACACTTCTCAAGAAACTATAAATAAAGTTCAGCAAGAATTCATTGATCTTTTGGGATACTGTTAGGCACAACAAGGTTTTCAATTTGATCATTTGATTAGTTAATTCTTTATGTTATTATTTACTATTCATTTGCTATTTTATTATAAAATATCATTATAAATTGAAAATTATGATTTATTATATTTGAATAATATTTTCGAATGTCTATAGATTCAAACTTGTGAACTCTAGACCCTAAGAAGAGAAGGTTTTTGAAATCGGCTTTCCATAAAGATCCTAATAATGAAAAAATATAATACAGGGCGTTCAAAAAAAAGTAGATGGTATCATAACCGAAGCAGCGATGACGTCATAGCTAAAAAAATCAAAACAAAACATGCGTAATTCAAAATAAAAATCGATCTGTCCGAGGATTTTTCCAAAATATTTTCGTATTAAGAAATAATGAATTAATTATGGACACACTGAGAATTATCTACGTGTTAAACAAAGGCAATCTAACAAACTCTTTACGACCTTATCGACCAACAGAACTTGTTTTTATAATTTTTAAATCGTTTATTGTCGTTTTTTTGTATCACTATAACACATTCCAAAAAATCAGGGACACTTGTCCTATGGTACCCTTTCCCTTTAAATTACAATCCAATTCGTAACAATTGGTAATAACTAATTTTAAGGTAGAGCTGACATGAGAGAAGATATCAATACAAAAATTTATTTTCCTCTCTCCAAAATGGTGGTAAAGATAGTTTTAGATCAAATGTGAATTTATAATTGTGTCAACAATTTTATTTCGGAATTATTATTGGGTAAATTGACAGATTGAGTGTCATTAGTAATAATGAACAAAGAAAAAATAATGTACAAATTCTAACTTGTTTGACTAAACTAACATATATCCTAGCTAGAGGAATTTTGTCAATAAACCAATAGCTGAAA
Organism: Rhagium mordax; assembly: GCA_963680705.1. Lineage (NCBI taxonomy): Eukaryota > Metazoa > Arthropoda > Insecta > Coleoptera > Cerambycidae > Rhagium > Rhagium mordax. The sequence continues at coordinate 15,333,939 of OY796657.1, forward strand.
CCGTTATATCCTATATTTGTAAATGTCCAAATCGACAAAACGAAATGAATGCAACAAATCACCCAGCTCCCAGATATTCAGAAAAGAAAAGCGAAAAAATACAAAAGATAACGCAAACTTTTACGTCGTCCATGCAAAAATGTAAATATATCAGGGATGATACATCCCCGCTATCAGATTCCAGTAAATAGAACAAAAACAAAAGAGTTGAGGATTCGTTCAAACGACCAACGTCATTTAACATTCACTAAACAAAATATAGTTGAACTTCAATTACGTGTAACTGCATCGTAGATAACATGAGCATTATATTTCGCTTTTATGCAGCGATATTGATTTCTCATTTCATTTAAATGTTCAACTCATTGGACTAATTGCTAGCTGGATGCATCATAGCTCTATGCTACTTTTATTTACATACGCAAATGCAGAAAATAACCTAGCGAAATGTTTTTCGAATAAACCGAGTTTATTGAAAACTTTATGTCCTAGAAATTAAAAACAAAACTATTTTTAATTTGATATTGTGTGCTAAAAATCTAAAATTGTATGAAAATGCTTTGTACACCAAACAACTGGTGGTTGTTAATTGAGTGAGTAACTATAAAAATTAACCTAGTCCTATCGAATAATTAAATAAATAAATATACAGTCAGGTTTTTATAAATAATATATTCTGAACTTGGGGACTTGAGAATTCCTTAAAATAAATTGTCAGGTACTAGAGATTCTACTTTTATTACAAGTCTGCAGCCACCCCCGACATGTACGTGTTATTGGATATGGTAATTGAAGATTTGGATCGATAAGGCAATATCTCAGAGGTAGCTAAAAATATTTTGATGAAATTTGGGATCAATAATTTTTCGACGTTTTACCGGATTTGTTAGAAAAGTCTAAATCTTAATCTTAATCTTACCAGACCTATTTTGGAAACCACCTAAAATTTTATGGTAAACTAATCGTACACGTATTCCCTCAGATACTGTAGCCTCTATGTGACAATTTGGAGGGGGAGGTCAAATTCGTTAATGAACTAATAATAATAATAATAATGTCTCTTGCAAAATGCTTTCTGATTTATTCAGATTTTCATCAAATATCCCATCAATAAAATCGATAAAAGCAAAAAATTTAATTCATTTTCACAAAAAATATACCTGGTTAAAAATGTTTCTAAATATTATCACGTTATCACATTTTTTGGTTAGTTCCTCTCATTTTTTATAGTGGTAATTGTAACATGTGTAGGTACCAAGAATTATGGTATATTATGTGTTATCATTTTATTCATTTTGTTTGGTACACATATTAATCAGAATTTGTTTCAAAACTTCCTGAATAAAACTATCAAGTATGCTATAGCAGTGTAATCAGGAAACAAAACCACATCTAACTGGATAAAAACATATAGGGTGTTCCATTTAAAAAAAACGTATGTTATGTCCATATCTGAAAAACTCGACATTCAGTTGTTTTTTTTTGGATATTTATATTTATAAAATTTATGGTCAATTCAACTTGATACAGAAATAAGAGAAATCTCTTTTTTAGCTTTCTAAATGATGCGCTAAGTTTAAAAACATTAAAATTGCTTGCATAATAATAAAATAATCTGGAAACACTGTTTAAGCAATAAGTTAAGGTTTGTTTTATATCGAGTTGTTTTTGTTTTTGTACCACAGTAAAGTTGATTGAGGATGTACCTAATCCCTCTGCGAAATTGAATAAATTTCGTAAACAATTGGTTTTAAAAACAATTAAATGTTTATTTTATAAAAAAATGTAATTTGGATACTTAAAAAGTAAATTTGAACAAAAAAATAATTTTTAAATATAACAACAATATCAATTCTAAAATTTAAAAATGATTTTAAAGTACAACAAATAATTTTTAATGTAACAAACGCTCACATATAGATCTCTCTGTCAGGCTGACCAGTATCCCGAGTGATAATAAAATTCTTGGTGAATATTTCTCAACATAGCAGTTTGGCATTTTCAATATTTAATTTGTATTCCTTCAAATTGTTAGAGGTTTATCTTCCCTAAGACCACACAATTTTTATTTTAAATAACTTCACAAAATAAGTTCCAAGGTGCCGCTGGCCACAAGATAGATATTACCACGTCCACAAATAAGACGATTCGGAAATATTTTTTCCAAACATTGTCGAACAATGGCAATATTATGGTTAGAGCAACGATCTTGTTAGAGCCAAATTTCATGAAATCTAGCATTTACTACTTCCTCAATATGAGGAATAATTTTTTCCGAAGCAGATACAAATATTTTTGACCAGCTTAGTTATCATCGATTAAAAAGGGGGTAATAATTCATTCACACAGTAATCCTGCCCAAAAATTAAGTTTTTGAAGATACTAAATTCCAAATTAATTAATGGAAAAGTTAAGTCATTGATAAAAACAATACACCTAAGAAAATGTTCATCATCATTCGCCTTTTCCATTAATTGATTACAAAACATAATTCTTCTGAAATTGTCTGCTTTAAAAATTTCATGAATTTTTGAACCTTGTACGATTTGTTATGAACTGTTAATGGTGTAGAATCTACTTCAGCAGCAATTTGGGAAGCAGTAAGTACTGGGCTCTTGGTTGCCGGTGTACAAATCATGACTTTCCTTTTATTTTGCGCTTCATCGGGACGAACTGCTTATGCTGTTTATAATCAAAATTGTTAATAATATTATGAGTCGATAACACACAGGCGGTTGACAAATGTCACTAAATGAGACTTAAATTTGTCGCCTTCACTGTCGTTGATAATACTAATTAACTAACTGATTTTTTTCGGTTGTCTCATAAACAATTTAAAGAATTATTATTTTATTGTAAGTAAACAATTGTTTCTTTGATTTGATTGTATTTAGCCAATAACCAGATATTCTCAATTTTTTATGGTAAAAAATAAAGTGCAATTGCTGTAACTGATCATCAGTTATAGCCATATTTTTTCAAAATAATTTTCAGTGGATATTCGCATTTGCTGTGGTATATTTTCCCTATATCAAAACAATAAAGAAACCGATATTTGTTTATGTATCCGCTGATGTCACTTTATCGAAATTTATAACCGATGAATCAAAAGGATTCCGGGAACCATATTACTTTAAGGACACCATCCCATAAATCTGGAAAGGCGAGGGATTAAAACCTGGATATCTGAGCAAACTTTGAATATCGAGGTATTTGCACTTAATCTTGTGGGTGGACAGTCCAATGTTAATATATCACGGTTGGCAAAACGTATCGACGTTTCGTACCGTCGACGTGAAATGGGCGGGATTGGAACGTCGGCTCATTCATTATGTGTCTTTGTGTCGATTACTCGTCTGTATTTTCAATGAAAATGCCCACTTTTGTATATTTCACAGTTGTTTAATTTACATTTAACTCGCTAAACTTTAATTTCACATTTTCCATTTATTTCCAACGAAAGCCAGAATGTAATTGCTACGTTTTTAGGTCTTTGTTCAGAAATTGATTGCCGTGTAGTATAGGTGCAGAGTTTGATGAAACTTTTAATAGAAAACACGGTTCATTTCGATGGAAATAATTATGTAAATGGCGCGAAAATGGGGGTTAAAGTTCATAAACTGGTCGTTAAAAATGTTTTCAAGTATTTTTTCCAAGTACAGGGTGGTTCAATAACAATGTTCTCATCATTTCCGCAGAAACTATATGTATAGTAAGGGAAATAGCGTGCAAATTCGACGATGGAAGGGTTCCCGTCTGACGGCTGTGACGCGTTTGACTTAGGTAACCTGTACTGTTTGTAACTGGCTGCTTACATACAGGACTCTCTGGCTTTGTAACAATTTTTAGACGGAAACTCGGGCGCCAGTTCCTTATTTTCAAGTGCAAGGAACAGCACTTGTTTGGCCCTGTCAGAGGAGAACGTTTAGGGTTTAGGGGTAGCTAAACAGATGGAGATACGGTGATTTCCAGGGGTCTTAAGATGATTGCCTTGTCAACTGGACTTGGACAATTTCTCAAACGGGTTAATTAGAAATAAATAACTGAAATTAATAACTCGTGAATTTTACCTATGTAGACCAACGTATTTATTTATTAAAACAGTAATGAACAAATCAATAAATAGGATATTTCAGCGACTTTGCAGTCGAGTATGTACAAATTTGATAACAATAATAAATAGGCGGGCTGGCAATCAAGAGTATATACGCGTGAATACGATTTTATTTCGGAAGACGATGAGTTTGGATAACCGGTGTCTGTTTTCGCGGCTGAAATTATTTCGGACGGCAAGCAAACGGAATTTCCAACAGGATATAGTATGAACGGCGGGCAGTCGGTTAGCTATAGATATTCTTGTCTATACAGAGGGTTTTACAATACGCGAACTACTGCCACAAACGTAGAGCTATTTACCAATGACTATTTTTCGTAAGATAAGTTTTCCGGTAAAACTTTATGCATTGAAGCTTTATAGATGGCCCAATCGAGCAAATCTAACCAGCCGACGCATATTTTATGAAACAAAAGACCAACGGAGGTATTACTAATTAGCCTTGTAATGGTGCCTACTTATTACGGTGCTTTCTTTCTATATACTTACGTAATCTTTTTATACGGAAAACTCGGGCGACAGTCCTTTAATTTTTAAGTGCAAAGAACTACACTTTTTGGCTCTCCTATTGGGAGAACAACCTTGAATAGCGAAATAGGTGGAGATACAGAATGTCCGGAGGTCGGTAGATGAAAGTCTATCTAATGGACTTCGACCATACTGCTTAAACGGGTTAATCAGAAATAAATGACAGAAATAACTCGTGAATTTTACCTCTTTAAAACAACGTATTTATTCAGCAATATTAATGGACAAATTAATTCACTCTACTACCTCCACGACTGTACAGTCGAGTATGTATAAAACTGTTGAAAACGATTAATAACAAGTCAAGCTGGCAATCAAGAATCTTTACGCGATTTTATGACCGAATTTTGGATAAATTTGATTAATAAATTAGTGCGTACGGCAAGCAAACGGACCTTTCCAATAGGATGTATTATGCACGGCGGGCAATCGGTTAGCTATAGATATTGTAGTCTATACGGAATGTTTAAACATACGGCGAACTACTGCCACAAACGTAGAGCTATTGGTTAATGATTATGCTGATTAACGTGAGTTTTCCGAGTCAACTCTATGCATGACAACTTTATGGATGGCCCAAGTGAACAGATCTAACTAATTGATGCATATAATGACTATTTGGCTTAACGTAGGTTTTCCGGTAACCTATTATGCATTGAGGCTGTCAAGATGGCCCAAGTGAACAGATCTCACCAGCCGATGCATATATTAGAAAACAAAAGACCAACGGAGGTATTACTAATTAGCTCTAGCTTGATTTAGTAGTATAATACAACGATTCTCACGGACGATAAGATCTCGGAATATCTATACTTAACTGAAGGGAGTACCTACAAATTGCAGCGGACTACGGTGTATTCCTACCAATATTATATTCAAATAAATTTACTATTAAATTGATTGATCTGGAACTGCTGGCGGTAGATCGGATCTGATCTTGCGGACTATTTCGGAATGAACCTGGACTGCTGCCGACTTTCTCGGAATGACGACGAAGCGAGCGCTCCGCTGCCTTTTGTTACTTTTATGACGTATCTAGGTGGCGTCGTTAGGGGCGGTCACCGACTTGAACCGAAGGATTTGGATGCACAACCCGGCGTTACTTGCAGAGGTCAAGCGGATTATGCAATTAGGAGCATCAATTCGGAACGTCAATAACCGGAAATGAGTTACTTGCAATTTCTATACTATATTGCAAAAAGAAACGGATTAAAACGGGCAAGGATTAACATTTTTAGTAACGAATGATTTTTATTTCCGACTCGGCCATTATTTATAATAATTCACGGATTTTATATATACGGGGAATTGTCGAAAATTAATCAATTAAATACTTGACTGCTAGTTTGCGGCGGCAGGGTGTACCCAAGTGACGGTAATATTTAAAGCAAAAGCGGACATTCCTTGAAGGGAAAAATCACTTCGTTACACGGCTGGTAAATCGAAGAGACCAGGGAAATACAAGAGTTGTTTCTCTCTTAAACATTTTGGTATGGTGGGCGGATTGGGGGGTTATTCTTTCTAAATCGAATTATTACCGATATTTTTTCGCATAGTCAGACAAAAACTTCCCGTAGGTGCGCGGGAAACAGAGACTGAAAAAAAAATGTTTCAATCTTGGTTTCCCGGAGGAAAGTAGATATTTCATATAATGAATGTATAAACGCTGTTAATTTTTGCACTTATTACTCAAACCAACAACATGAACTTGATATGAATTTCTAAACTTCACTTTTCCAAATAATCAGAAAATCATCAATTTTAACTTCTATCCTACATAAAAAATAGTTTGAATTTGAATTCCATGCAAAGATATATAATTATATGACCTGTCTCGACATAGAGTGCGAATAGTTATTGAATGTTTAGGTCGCATAAGGTCCGAGAACAAATAGGTAAACCTTTTGGTGGTTAAAGGAAGTTCGACCTTCATTAATCAAATAATTAATTACTTACTAGCGCCACAGTTATAGAAACTACCATCCAGTGGTTTCCCTTAAGAAACCTCATTTCGTATAACTGATATATAGGAGCGTTCCCTTAATCCCCATTAATCTTTCAAAGAACGGCGCGGTTTTTGTTAATCCAATTTAATATTATGAGATACACCCAATGCACAGAGTAGAGCTTTTTATCCGCTGCAGTATTTAGGCGTCTGCATTGGCAAGCCGCAACTTATGTATGCATTCAATGCAGTTCATTGAATAGTCATTCGCTCTCCATGGACAAGCAATTAAATAAAATTAATGTACAAATCGTGTATTATTGCGGACCGGTATGCTACTCTGCGGCACGTGTTGTTCTACTGAAATTTATAAGTGCAATGATTAATGCAATAATTTACGAGTAACCGATAGAATAGTATGTTTCCAACTTCCGAGTGTTTTTTTTATTATTTTTATTAGTTTGTTAATTGTCGTTACATAAATATTTTCACGAGGAAAGGAACAAAATGTTATGGTAGATAGAGTTCACTTAGGTGAATTAAAAATGACTATTGAAAAATGCCTGAGCCTATTTTTTGTTGATTTATGAGTTTGCCCAATACTTCTTAAGGTAATATCTTTTAAACTAATCACTAGAATCAGCTCGTATTGTGGGTATATAATATACTGTTAATTGTCAATTTACATGCATAATCAAAGACAGAAAATTCCAGGGCCGGCTCAACTAATTTTTATTTTTAGGGCTCCTATGAAAAAATTCACCCTGTGTACGTGATTTTGAAATTCTAATACTGAATTATGAGCTACATACAAAATTGATTGAAAACATGTATTTTGTTGTTTTGCCACACTTTGGGCGAATTCTAAATGAACGATCAATTTTCGTCAAAATCGAAGGTCTGCACAAAATAAATTTATAAAATTACATTTTCCTCTCTTATTCAAACTAAAATATTTGTTATACAAAATTTTGTGATTTCATGCATGATTAATATGAAATAAATAATAAAAAATAAATAAGTTCAACATCAGATTAATTTTTATTTCTGGGGTTTCTGTGAAAAATCAGTCTGTATACATTTTTCTAAAATTCTGATAATAAATTGTGGAACTAGGTACATTTAAAAATTAACGAAATTGTTTATTTTTTATCACAATACATCAATAAACAGAACATTATAAACAACAAATTCACAGAACATAAAACCTTATAACTTATTTTCAAAATTAAAGCCTTCTGCCTCCCTACATTTTCTTTGTCGTAAAATTCAATTTCCTACGGCTTTCCTAATAACGACAGGATTATTAATGTTCTGTTTATTGATGTACTGTGATAAAAAAATAAACAATTTCGTTAATTACTTCCTCACCAAAAGTGAGGAAAATATGTATTCGTGAAAAAAATTTTGAAAATTTGTATTGCATTTTTGGACGATTCTCGACGAATTATGACGATACACAAAAATTTTCTTTTTTTGAAATAAAGCATTCAAATGTGGTACACACGTTCTAGAGGTCAAGGAAAAGATTGAGTTCGTTGATGAGCAAAATCACTGGAATGGGGTTTACCGGACCCCAACATTTCTATTTCTAACTTTACAAAAAAATTTGCTCGTGATGAAAGATTATAAATAATAGGATCTGATATACAACTCATTATAATATTGTGTCCAAATGTTGAAATAAACAAAATACGCAAAAAAAAAACAAAATACGTACAAAAAAAACAAAATGCGTCAAAAAACAAAATTACTTTTGTTATAAACTCCACCACACCGTGAGGAAGTTTTGATCCCATAATTGGCAGCGGTTTTTTTTTAATGTAGTTCCATAATTTATTATTATCTAGAATTTGAGAAAAATGTATACAGACTGATTTTTTTCACAGAAGCCTCAGAAATAAAAATTACTTAATGTGATGTTGAAATTATTTATTTTTGATTATTTATTTCATATTAATCAACCATGAAATCACAAAATTTTGTATAACAAATATTTTAGTTTAAATAAGAGAGGAAAATGTAATTTTATAAATTTATTTTGTGCAGACCTTCAATTTTGGCGGAAATTGATCGTTTATTTAAAATTCGCCCAAAGTGTGGCAAAACAACAAAATACATGTTTTCGATCATTTTTGTATGTAGTTTCATAATTCAGTATTAGAATTTAAAAATCACGTACACAGGGTGAATTTCTTCATAGGAGCCCTAAAAATAAAAATTTGTTGAGCCAGCCTTGGAATTTTCTGTCTTTGATTATGCATGTAAATTGACAATTAATATTATATATATACCCACAATACGAGCTGATTCTAGTGATTAGTTTAAAAGATATTACCTTAAGAAGTATTGGGCAAAACTCATAAATCACCTTGTAGATCAATAAAAAAAAGGCTCAGGCTTTTTTCAATAGTCATTTCTAATTCACCTAAGTGAACTCTATCTACCATAACATTTTGTCCCTTTCCTCGTGAATCACCGTGTATTAACCAAATGAAAACATTCATACTTTGTTATTTAATGGGTTATAAATATTACCTAGCAGCTAGCACAAAATCCGTGCTTATTGTTTTATCAATAATAGCAGACAAACAACTTATTTAGTAAAAAATTCAAAATGAAGAAACTCTAAAGAAACAAACCCAATCCACAATAGACAGTCCTAAAGAAAGTTGAAAGAAATCCAAATTTTCGTCAAAACGTTAAAATTCCACTTTTTCGTTCGTTCTTACTGCCCCGAAATTCGCAGCGAGGCCGTGCGATTTATGATGTAGCTCTATCTTGGATTGGACCAGAACGGCGGCCTGGCGGCGATTTCTTGTTTGAAAATAGCGTTTAAGAATATCGTGTTTTCGCAATTTTTTTCAATTTTTCAAATTTCTCCAAACACGCGTCCGGGCCGAGCTTAATAACTTGCGCCTCCTTCGAGACGGACCGGCGGCTTATTTTTTTTTTTTTGAAAACTAGATATAATTTAGAAAATCTTGAGGTAATCGTTTGTCTTGATTTTGCCTCCTAAGAAAGGTATGAATTTTTCAAAATAGGCGATTTTGTTGGATTTTACTGATTTTTCAAACATGTACTCTTTAGAAACGTGCCACAGCCTTTCCTTTTGGATCTAGAGGATCCGGACCCGGACGGAGGGCAAGAAGAAGGAAAAATGAACTTTTTTTTTTAGGTCTATCCCCGATATTAGCCGAGATGTGAATTTTTTAAAAAGGTCGATTTTGCCGAAAAACTGTACTTTTCCGGGGGATTTTTTTGGCTGAACTTTTAGGAGAGCTAGAACCAACCTTCCTCTCGAATTGCTGAAAATTTTGTTGTTTAATATCCATTCACGGCCGAGTTCGGATAATCGAATAAGTAACTATTTTTTTACGTCTTCGATAATTTTTTTCACCCCTTTAGCAATGAGGTAGAAGTCAGTCCAAATAAATTTTTTTTCATATTGATATGAACTGTTGAAACAAAAATAGAATCCTCGTGTCGCGATGAGGTCGAAAATCCTGGTCGAGGGCTCTCCTACTAATACGTTTTCCTTATTTACTAAAATTTCCAGTGATATTAACCATAAATAATTTTCCATATTTTCTTTATCTAGTCGCAAACGAATGTAAAAATCGTTCTGCACACAAACGTGACAAAATAGGTGTCGCCTACTAAAGATTATTTTAAAAAGACTACTTCTTGTGAAACCTTGTTATTCCTGCAGGAGATTATCATACTATTTTTATGTTTTTCTGATAGAGTGATAGGCAGACACTGATTTGTATGTCAATTACAAGTGCAACGTTATAAACTCTACCCAAACATAATCTGTGACGTAATTAGACAAAATGACATCAACGAGATCGTGCGTCAGGACAAATGATGCCACTTTGTTCTAAAATAATTTGAATTGAGCTGACGTAGAACTAGTTGTTGGAAGTTGACGCGGCGCATTCGCCATTTTTACAAGTAAACTTATTTAAAAATAAAAATCAAGTCTGACAACCGACAAGGGGAATTGCTTTATCTCCCACTTTGTTTTCTCTTCCAAATGAAGATTAGTGATTCCTGAGTCCTGTGGTAGTATTTGAAAACATTCTTGTATCAACGATACGATTCTTTGTTGCATTAATTTCGTTTTCATTTCGACACTTTCTAGAATATTTGGAATATAGTGTTAAAAGTAGCAGGGTTTATTGGGCATTTTTTAACAATTATTCATCTTTAGTGGTCCAGTGAAATGGTCACAACTTTAGTGTTCCAAATTGAACACGCTTTATATTTTCATATTTTTGAAATTTAGAGCAAATTTTAAATACGATAGCTCGTTTTGATTACTACACTGACCGGCACGAAAAACGGGCACCCTGATTACAAATCTGTTGTGAAAATTGAAAAATTCAAAATGGCTGACTCTAAATGGCGCGAATTTTAATTAAAGAAATGTAATTTTTGATTTTAACTGATAATGACGTGAAAGAAAATTTGTTCTGTGTATAATTTTTCATGGATTTTATTTATATGGAAAAAAATACTGACCGTAAATGAATACAGTATTATTATTAGGTAGATCGCAGAAAGTTGCATGAAGAAATAATGGTAATGTTTATAAGTTGTATATCAGTGAGGTGACTATGGGAATCCCTCAAGGTAGCGTACTAGGGCCACTGTTCTTAATAATATTTCTAAATGACGTTGATCACTTTAAAACTTTATGTATATTTTTATTTGCTGATCACACATCAACTGCAATTTGTATGCGAATTGCGCTGTAATGATCACTTTTTGTTTAAGTAATAGCTTAACTCTAAATAATGAAAAAACTAAATGTATGATTATTTCCACCAGGTAAAGAAATCAAAGTGTTCTAGTTAGAAACAGAGTTAAACTGGACATTTTAGAGTCATATAATTTTGTTTACATACACTCCAGTATAAACTATGGTAGGTATTATATGTTTGGAGAATTGCACGAGAATTAATGAGACCTTAATTTTGCAGAAAAAAATATTCATAAGACGTTGTTTAAACCAATTATTAATGCTTCTTGTAGAGAATCGTTTAAAAAATTTGAACGATCGCCTCGTTATATATTTTAAATTCTGTTGTTTCGTTTAGAATGGGAATGCCTATTATGTTTATAAATGACTTTATTTAGGCTTTATTCAAGCATAATAACAAAAACCTATCCAATTTGATATACTCACATTGATGTTTCATATCTAAACATACAATTATTAAGTTTATTGAATCTTCTCTAATGCATGATAAAAATTGAATTAAAAATTACAAATTTCAAAACGTCTAAAAATTAAATTATGGCAAAAATTATTTTTAACTTACAAATTCATTCATTATGGCCACCAATCAAAAAACGATGTCCCTAAGAAGATGTACATGTTCTTTCGCCTATATGGCTCTTCAGAGGGACCCCAAAATCACGTTCAATTCAAATTCTACCTTTATCTTGAAAACCTATACTCAAAATTGTATTTATTGACATTAATAAAACATTTTGTAACCATAACAAACAAATTTTTTCATTCCTTTAACTGATATGTCTTCTACTATATTTTCATATCCTTTTGTAATCTACTCTACTTTCTCTTTTGAGACGCATTGCTAATAAACAAACTTATTTAAGTTTTTTTATACTGGCCCTATTATAACAAAATTATCTAATATATTTATTGATGTTCCACTTCTGAACATGCCTATTATGGACTCAGGGTGAATAAATAATATAAGTTTACCACATCACCGGTTGTCACTGGTTGCAAACGATCCCACTGTTATGGGTATACTTTTTAACAATTATAACGAAGTGATTATTCCAGTCAAGGAATGTCTCTTTTTGCTTTAAATATTACCGTCAGTTGGGTACACCCTGCCGCCGTTTTTTAGTAAGTAAGTCCTGTTTTAGTTAAGTTAGTATTGAGTTGTAAAAAACCCGTTGGTAAACAAGCAGTCAAGTAATTAATTGATTAATTTTTGATAATCCCCGTATAATTAAAATCCGTGAATTATTAAAAATAATGACCGAGTCGGAAACAAAAATCATTAGTTACTAAAACCGGTTAAAATATTAGTCCGTGTCCACTTTAATCCGTTTCTTTTTGCAATATAGTCTAGAAATTGTCCTTAGTTGTTAGTTTCAACTAAGTCAGTACGCCCCTTTAACGCGCCGTCTGGATACGTCATAAAAGTTATAAAGCGCCGGAGGAATGTTCAGTCCGGAACAGTTGAAGATCAGTTGAAGATCAGTCCAAGATCAATCCGAAGCAGTCGCCGTTTTCACTTTCGTCCGTAACTGCCGCTCCGAATTATAGTAATAAATTTTCTTGAAAATAATCTTGGTAAGAATACACCGTGGTCCGCTACTATCCGTCCGTACCGCCTTCAGTTAAGTATAGATATTCAGAGATATTATTGTTCGTGAGTACCGCTGTATTATATTACTACTAAATCAAACTAGAGCTAATTAGTAATTCCTCCGTTGGTATTTGTTTAATAAAATATGCATCGGCTGGTTAGATTTGCTCGCTCGGGCAATCTTTAAGGCTTCAGTGCATAAAGTCTTACCGAAAAACTTAACTTATGAAGAATAGTCATTGGTAAATAGCTCTACGTTTGTGGCAGTAGTTCGCCGTATTGTAAAACCCTATGTAAACACAAGGATATCTATAGCTAACCGACTGCCCGCCGTTCATACTATATCCTGTTGGAAATTCCGTTTGCTTGCCATCCGAAATCGTTTCAAGTCGCGAAAACAGACACCGGTTATCAAAACTCACCGTCTTTCGAAATAAAATTATATTCACGCGTATGTAGGGGAGACCGGGGATGGTTGAGCACAGGGGTAGGTTGGTACAGGCTTAATATTTCCTTAACTGTGCAACAGATGGCAACCATGACTGTGTAAGTGTATTCCTCAGATGATCAAAGCAGACGGTAGAAAGCGGTAGTTACATCTGTTTATTTGTTACCGAGTTATAGAATGTTTTTTGTTTTAATTACTTGTGAGTAAATATTTTCATTTATATATAACATTATAAAACATAGTCAATGAGTAGGTTTTAATTTCTATTTTGCTCAGTGATGAATATATATTTAGTTTGCTTCATTTCTGTATATTGAAACAAACATGTAACGTATTGATTCAAGAGCTGTTAAATTTTGACAGACATTTATGGCGAAGGGGTTGGTTGGTACATTTTGGTCGGGCTCGGTTGGTACTGGTACTGGTTGCACCAAAAAAACTTAAACAGAACAGACGCAAGACAAAGAGATGAATAGTAAAACCGTTAAAAAATGTTTTTGAAGAAAAAAATTAAATAAAAAAGAAAACAAGAAAATAAAGAAAAAAATGGTTGTTCATGATTACAGTGACAGCAATGACGAAGAATAAAATTATTATTATTATATTAGAATAAAATCTACCTTTTAACATTATTACACTAACCTAGCCTAACCTAACCTAATCTAAATCTTTTTAACGTTATAATTTTTTTTTTGTTGAACCAAAAAACCCAAAAATATAGACTGTACCAACATACCCCGGCTAAGGGGCACATGACGTGACAATTGATTTTTTTTTGGCTACATACTTTTTTATATTTGTGTTTAATATGATTAATTACCTAGTCAAATAAAGTAGCTGCCATTGCCCTACACCAAATTTTTAATTATATCTATAGATGAGATGCAAAAAATTCAAATGTAAATTTTGTCCCAACCAGCCCCGGTCACCCTACTCTTGATTGCCAGCCCGCACTTTTCTTATCATTATCAAATTTGTACACACCCGACTGCGAAGTCGCTGAAATATCCTATATATTGATTTGTTCAATACTGTTTTAATAAATAATTACGTTGGTATACATAGGTAAAATTCACGAGTTATTATTTCAGTTATTTATTTCTAATTAACCTGTTTGAGAAATTGTCCAAGTCCAGTTGACAATACAATCATCTTAAGATCCCTGGACAAATAACCGTATCTCCATCTGTTAGCTACCCCTAAACGTTCTCACCACCGGAGAACCAAACAAGTGCTGTTCCTTGCACTTAAAAACTAAGGAACTGGTGCCCGAGTTTCCGTCTAAAAAGTGTTACAAAGTCAGAGAGTTCTGTTTGTAAGTAGCCAGTTACAAACAGTACAGGTTACGTAAGTGGACGTCGTCACACAACCCCCTCCATCTAATTTAAAAATCTTCAAAAAAGTTTTTCTTTCAAAGCCACTGAACGAAACATAGTTTCTATTCTGTAATTTTAATGTTAATTTTATTAATTAATTTTTTTATATTGTTTACATACTAATTAAGTATATCGACTAATTTAAATGTACTTTTTTTTCATTTAGTAATAGTATTGTAAATGTGATTTTCATTTTAACAACCTCTGTATTAACATTATTCTATACCTGTGTGTAAGTAAGTCTCATGAAAATAGAATTTATTTATTTACTTAAGTTACGATCGAAAAAACCTGACCCAGTGCCGAAGCATTGCCTTAAATAATTCGGTTTCGAAAGAGATACACTGCTACATCACCTTTAAATCCTGATGGGAATAAAGGAAAAAGGATGTTTAAGAATGACCCGAAAACTGAGCCGAAGCATGGACAAGAACAATTAAAAACTTGAACTAAGAAATCAAAGTTGCTCTAGCGATTTCTTGTAGAAATTCAGAAGGAAATAAATTTGTCATTGTCCCGTTTATTTGTTATTTTTAGCCGAGATGAAAGGATTTCTTTGGCAGGTCGAAAGTTGTAACCATTTTGAGGAAAGTTCAGCGGGTTAGGAATGAAGTTGACGTGCTGACGGGGACGATTGTAGGTTCCGGCGATAGGCGTGCCCGTGGGTATGCGAGAGTTTTCGTGCAGGGGTGCGAGTTACTAATTTGACTGCAATAAAAAAGTTACTATTTAATTAGGAAAAGTTCCCGCAAGTTTGTATATGTATTCTTTGCCACCAAATAAGATTAGAAGTTCCACTTTCTTATGTAATTAAATTATAAAAAGAAAGTATTGTGATCGCGAAAAAGCTCCATCGGGATTTTAACGGAATTACACAATATAAACAATATTTGCGGATGATTCACGGCATTTGACGAAGATAGAAGCAATTATTTGGCTTCACCTACTTTGACTTTTCCTCCTAGCTTTTTGAATCGCTTGAAGTAAATCAATGGAATTGTGCTGTTTTTGGCCATTATTTTCCTTTTTTTACATTATTGCTGTTTTTTTTTGGCAATTTTTGGTCCTGTTTTTTTGTCTCGAAAATTAGATGAAATTTTATGCAACAAATATAATAAATATTATAAAACTAACTAGTCTGTAACAACATGTTTATATAAATTTACTTGTTCTTGAACTTAGATTAATCTTGGATTATTTTAGATCTTGTTGGTTACTTTATCATTTATTTTGTAGATATAAGTGCATGAGCGGAAAATTATGAAGAAATATCTCTCCTTTCTAGAAAATTATTTCATGGACTGTTGCTTTTAGTTTTAGGACGCCAATGTTTCCAGTACCGGTAGTTGGTTCACGATGCACGTCTCCTCTAAGACATCGACAGGGCGGGATAAATCGTCGCCTCAGACTTCACCGGTCTTGAATACTGAAACTTTATACTAAGCAAAACCAGCCGAAAAGACATTAAATAAATCAATGTCAATGGGATACAAGACATACACTTTGACTGTCTACCCATTTATTTCCTCTTATTTTCAAATGTTTAAACTCATCGATCCGAGAGGTTTTTTTATCACATCTTTATCGAACGAAAGTATATGGCACCATCTTCAAGGAAACCAAAGTAAATTTTCTAACAAATTTTTTTTAAGTAAAACATAATTTAATATATTATTTTTTCTTTATATAACGTATCATCATGAAATAATAAACAAAACAAAAGTACAAATCTAGGTGATTATCGTGCAATGACATATCAAGATCAAGTAACAAAATTATAAAAATTTTCAAATGTTAAAGTAAAATAACAGGTATAAGTTAGGTACATTTCTCAAATAAACACATAAATTATTATTAAATATAGTACAGGAATACAAAATAACTAAACAAAAAATGAATTTGTAGAAATATATAATAATGAAAAATTGCGCAGTGCGAAAATTTTTAACAATAGGTATAAAAAATAATTTAAGTGAATGAATTATTAAATGTATTTACGTATAAAATCTTTTACCCAAAATAGAGGTTATGGTGTGCGAGATAGTAAAACCCAATGTAATTTCTAACTATCTTTAAATTTATGTCTCTGTTATGTTTAGCACGGGTTTCTTGATTAATCTGCTGGAGTTTTCAAGATTGTGTTGGGTTATCTTAAGATTTAGTTGTCTTCAATAGTCTGTTAGTATATCTTTCAAGATTTATACGAGAAGGAAATTCTGTCAATGGTTCCGTCACACTGCTTAGGAACGAGTCTTCCAGGTCAACATTTGTTGATTATGGACATAAGCAATATTCTGAAGGTTAAGGTGCGTGGAAGAATCCACTCCCAGGGCAGGTCCTTGCAGTTAATGGAAGGAATATTTTCACGAGAAACCTTATATGGTTTTAAACGATTGGGAATGTCAGCAAACGCTGTTTGATGTGGTTTTCAACTTGTGTCTTTTTTGACAAAAAACATTACAAACTGTCTGATATGCGTACAAACACCTTTGTAATTAAGATTTTTTGCACCAAATTGTTTTATCGCACTGATTATCCGGATGACAAATGGATTTCTGCCAAATCAAAAATCAATTATTGTGTGACTACGTTCTAGTAGGAATGTAGTGCGGGTTCTGGCTCAATTCAAGGTCATCCATATGGCTATAGCATAAATTAAAGTCCATTAGCTTCACCCACATAGCTATTAATAATAACGGCATCTCTTAACTAATTATTTACCACCCCTAGCTCCACCCTTCGAACCCTTAGATCGAAAATCTTAATGAAAAGCCATTGGTTCGCATCTCCCCCACCCCCGATCCTAGGTCCTCACCCTTAGATCTAAAATCTTAACGAAGAGCCATTGGTCCACATCTCCCCCGCCCCTAGGATTTCGCTCCGCGCATCTAGTACCGCCCACGTGGTTCCAAATCCACCTATACGGATGACCTTGAATTGAGCCAGAACCCGCACTACATAGCTACTCCTTCTTGTCTGGTTACGTGTACAATTCATTATGCGGTTAGGTCAGGCTAACACTTGGAAGCACGTTTTGTTTTACAGCAGCGCTAAGAAGCAATCTGGCTGGATAGTAATCAAGGTCGGAAAAATTCGTGAATTTTGGTTTGGGTTTGATAACAGACAATAGGTGGTATTTCCATTTATTTTATTTTATTTATTTTATTTATTTTATTTATTTTATTTATTTTATTTATTTTATTTATTTTATTTATTTTATTTATTTTATTTATTTTATTTATTTTATTTATTTTATTTATTTTATTTATTTTATTTATTTTATTTATTTTATTTATTTTATTTATTTTATTTATTTTATTTATTTTATTTATTTTATTTATTTTATTTATTTTATTTATTTTATTTATTTTATTTATTTTATTTATTTTATTTATTTTATTTATTTTATTTATTTTATTTATTTTATTTATTTTATTTATTTTATTTATTTTATTTATTTTATTTATTTTATTTATTTTATTTATTTTATTTATTTTATTTATTTTATTTATTTTATTTATTTTATTTATTTTATTTATTTTATTTATTTTATTTATTTTATTTATTTTATTTATTTTATTTATTTTATTTATTTTATTTATTTTATTTATTTTATTTATTTTATTTATTTTATTTATTTTATTTATTTTATTTATTTTATTTATTTTATTTATTTTATTTATTTTATTTATTTTATTTATTTTATTTATTTTATTTATTTTATTTATTTTATTTATTTTATTTATTTTATTTATTTTATTTATTTTATTTATTTTATTTATTTTATTTATTTTATTTATTTTATTTATTTTATTTATTTTATTTATTTTATTTATTTTATTTATTTTATTTATTTTATTTATTTTATTTATTTTATTTATTTTATTTATTTTATTTAGTCCTTTATTTTTCTGGCCCCACGTTGGTTGCCAAATAATTGTAATGTAATAGGCGCAGATGGGATTTATTTTGAATTTTGTATATAAATATTATTGGAATTTTAATTTAATTTTGTATATATTTATTTATTTATTATTTAATTTATTAAATATTGTAATTTAAGTTTATTTTAGAATCAAATTTCTTTTATTTGTTTTACTTATTGCCTTTAATTATCCACCCACATTACATTTACAGTATACGAATTTGTTCGCCCCTGGTGAAACCTCCAACCGCTTTTTTTTAAACGACCGTGTGTACTTAGCAGGTGAACGACTTACTGTTGGGTTTGCTGTAAATCTCCCCTTTTTCTTTTCTAGGGCGTTCCAGGGATCTTCTAATCTTCAAATGAATACAATTTGGCTACGTATTTTCTAGCTTATTTTTGAGTCAAGGGTGTTAGTACTGGAATTGATCTTGTAATCAATTTGGAATTACCGGAATTATTTGGAATTAGTTTCTATTAGGGAAATTATCTCGGGAATTACCTTGATTAAATTGGAATTACTTTGGAATTGGCAGTATTATATTGGATTACTCTGATTTTCGGAATTACTGGAAGTCTTTGGAATTAAACTAAAATTCGAATTAGTTGTACAAAATTTTATCGAGCTGGTGGCCCCTCGCATCTGGACAATTTCCACTAAAAAACAGAGAATTTACTTCATACAGCTCTGGTCATTGAAGTTGCCTCATATGCATCTCTGTCTAGTAATATTATTGAGACAACTGTTCACTATAGCTAACATAAAACGTGGAGGGACCAGATCACTTGGTAATTGCATACAAATAATAAAATAACCAAATGATGAAGCCGACGTAAAATTTCGTTATGCTTTTCTCTACACCAAACTGCGCTTAATCTAAATCGTAAATATTAAACGAAATATCAAAACTATAAATTAGTTTATGAGAACTTACACTTCAAATTATAAGCTTAGCGTTATAGCATATTGGTAAAGTTATTTTATAAAGTTAAATGCTTTTAATCAGGAGAGAATTATACCATTCCGCTCAAGCGAAGTATATTTCAACCATGCTCCAGTTGAACTTTAAAGTGAAGCGTGATGAACTGACAGTAAGAAAATATTAAAACTTTTAATAATCCATCAAGGCAAGATCCTAACTTTACGACAAGTTATATTGTTGTTACAACTTCCAAACACGATTTTAACAAGACTCTAATGAGTATTTGTGTCTTCTGCGGAAGCACTCACTGTAACCTATTCTCTGGTAAAATAATATTCTTACAACGCATTTAAAGCATGTTAGTGTAAATATAGCAGGATAATTGCACAATATAGAAATAGCCACAAAAATAGTTTAAACGCGATGCTGAATATACAGGATGCGTACAAATGAGTCAATGCTCCTCTACTGTTTACACTTTCAACAAAAACTCATTTCTTTCGCTATGGTACGTTGGGTACACCAAAGAAAGCTGCACTTTTTAATTGGAATGTACCACTTCCTGTGGTCATTTTACCACATTTTCCAGGCAGTCTCTTTCCCGTTCATTGCAAATGATGACGTTACATCTGATCCAGTGAATGCATGG
Organism: Rhagium mordax; assembly: GCA_963680705.1. Taxonomy (NCBI): domain Eukaryota; kingdom Metazoa; phylum Arthropoda; class Insecta; order Coleoptera; family Cerambycidae; genus Rhagium; species Rhagium mordax. The sequence goes on from OY796657.1 coordinate 15,354,206, forward strand.
AATCCTTTCAATGCAACAGCTTTATGCTCTAAGGCAGGATATTGAGCACAATTAGATACTTACGTATCGATGAAATTCGAGAGAATAGTGAAATTTTCAGATTTTTGAAAATTGTACAAAATACTTAAGGAGTAAAGATAAATGTATAGTTACAAAAAGTGTCCTCTTCACAAGAGATTTCAAACAAGGAAAAGAAAATCGAAATTGGACCATTAGGAGATACAAACAAATTTAGTGCGGCTAATGGCGGCAATCTTTAATGGCCGCCATTTTGTTGTTCTACGCGGATTTTCAAGTTGCTTCATATCTATACTTTTTGGTATCAACTCTGACCACAGAAATGATATTTTCCAATAAAAAAGTGCAGCTTTTTGACTTTTTAGCCATGCACTTGATCGACGTACTACTAGTGCATGTTAATACTTCCTATATTTTGTCATATCTTTCAACAGTGCACCGAGTGTTGAAAATTGCAGGAATTCGTCAGCAAAACTTGCCTCATTGAAACCACCAGTTGTACTAGTAGACCAAGAATAGTAATTCACTCACTTGTCCTAATACTCCTGTGGTTGTTGGTCCATTGGTATACCGTCAACCTTCCAAAAGTTATTGAATTCGGTGCCCAATTATATTTCTCATTAGTCTTACTTCTTATGGAATTGTAAAGTTCCAGTAAAGTTATATGTCTTCCAAATTCCTATATACTTTTCACTGGAACATTGATGGATAATAAGAATTAAAGCGTTATGTTTGGGAATGAAATAGAGTAAAATGACCTTTTGTCAAATTAACTACGCTTCAATTGGATTGAAACCAATAAGATAATTTCAAAGCCACTCTAAAACTATGGATATGGTTAAACGTTGCAGAGAGGACGATGTTGGCGATCAGGCGATTAGGTCGTGCAATAATAATTAATAAAGAAGGTTTAGCCGGAAGATGAGGGTAAAATGAATAAAATGATCATATTGGGAAGAAATTTGATATCCAAAGTTAAACTAATTTAGCAAATCATTGGGAGGTATCTTGTTTAAGAAGCATTGAAGATAAATCTTATCTAAACCTAAACATTGAAACTCATAAACGAATCAAGGAAGAATAGTGTACAATAGAATTAACTGAGAGCAGCGGAATTAACTGTGAGGGAGATTAAATATTCCACTTGTGACGCTCTTAATTACCTAAACTGAACTGTTTGCAACTTACTATCTTGAGAAAAAAAATCCACTCCAGGGAATCCAGGGATATGCAATTAAGTGTATTTTTTTTCTCAAAAACTAATCAAGATACGAAAAAAATCAAGAGACACAAAAGTTAGATTTTTAGTTGCTTAATCCAAAAAAAAAAAAAAAAATGAAAATTATAAAAAATCTGTGGCGTACATTCTTTATGTCAAAAATATTCGTTAAGGTGCCGCTCGGGACACCACTGGACTTAATTAATTTAATTAAGTTAGGGCTAAAATAACCCCTTAGCACTACGAATAACACTGCCAAATGACAACAAAATTGGGTAAAGGATATTTAAGATATTTACGAAAAAACAGTTTTTTTAAATAAGTTTAGTATCTTGAAAACGAAGCATTTTCGGACCCATGTTTATATGAACATTCTGTCTTAAAATCTCCCAAATAATCGTCTGTTAAATTTATTGTACTTACTTAATTAACACCCTGTATAAGGGGATTAACAAGCCTTTAAAATGTGTACTCGAGGCGCAGCCGAGAGTCACATTTTTTCGAGTGGATTGCAGGATTATACCCGAATGTAATTCAACGTTTTATCTACGACCACGGCCAAATTAGGAGCGTGAATGCCGTATGAGAGCATATGTAAAATTCTGAATTTGAAAAACGTCAGATTTGACAAGTTTACTTTGACTAAGAATCTTTTGAATTTGAGCAAAAAAATAGAAGCATGGTATTATGAATTCTAATCCACTAGTGTATTAAAGTGCCTTTCATCCACGGAAAACATACGTATTAAACCTTCCTAATATAGTGGTCGTGGATAAACAAATTAACAATGTAATTTACAAGTATAAACCAAAGACAGTAGTTATGTATAGTCTCGTAAAATATAGCGCGAGCTGGCAAACAAGGGTAGAACTAAATATTGTTAAATTTTGCAAACCGATTTTGAGTGTGAACGGAGGGAACTCCGCTAACGCGGGGACAAGCAATCGGCTACGGCGAGCAAGTGGCTGTCCACCAGGACAAGAAATTATCAGAGCGCGTTCAGTCAGCTATAGATATTCTCTCCCTGTATAATTAAGAAATGCTATTACCACAAACATAGAGCTATTTTGACAAGATATTTTTCTGTTTAATGAAAGAAACTTGACTTAGAGCATATGCAAGTCTGCCACCACAACCGGGAAATGCAGGGATTCGCCGGCACATGATAAGTCCAAGTTATGTACTAAAGTTCACTGGGGCTGTGTTGACCACCCAAGAGGGAAATGTTGATTCAGTCGGTGAATGTTTTAAAGAACAAAATGCACACAGCGTATGGAAATGATTGGCTCTGGTTTGTTTTAGTGGTGCATAACGTCGGTATTTACAAATGACATGAAATCCGAATATCCATACTTAATTGAAGGCGGCACAGAAGGCTAGTAGCGGACTACGTTGTATTCTTACTGAGATAATTTTCAGAGCAATTATAATCGAAGCGGTGGTTATTTTGTACTTGTTGCCGGTTTTGATAGTAAAATGACAAGTTGAGAGTTTGACTGCTAGATCAGACAGATCTTTTCTGGATGCTCTTTGCGCAGTTTATTACTCGTTTTGATGACGTATCTCGGATGCGTGTTAAAGCTGTGGATTGAATTTGATCGTATGGCTCCTATTAGAGACGTTACTTAGTAAGTACGAGCGTGTTATGTAATTTGCAACAGTTACTCGGAACATCTGTAAACGGAAATAGGCTGCTTGCAATTTTTAGACCATATTGCAAAAAGAACTGGATTAAAACAGACATGGATTAATATTTTAACAAGTTTTGGTAACTAATGTTTTACTTTTCAATCGGTCTTTATTTCGAACAATTCACGGATTTTAGTTATACCGGGGATTATTGAAAATTAATCAATTAATTTACTGCTTGTTTACCAGCGGCTTTTACAGCTAAATCAGGACTTAAATACTAACAGAGACTATAGGGTGTACCCAAGTGACGGAAATATTAAAAAAAGACAATCCCTGACAGAAAAAAATCACTTCAATATACACTATACACGAATATTTGGTGTTTATCCATTATCTCTAAATGTGTACTTTTTCCCGCAGAACGTTTGTAATATACTTCTGTGATATTATTATACCACTAGGATCGGTCGACTTTTAGGGCCGGTTTTTCAATGTTGAGTTAACTCTAACTAAAGGATAATATCCAAGGAGACCATTGTTACAATAATTGTTTCCTTCGATATTATCCTCTAGTTAGAGTTAACTCAACATTGAAAAACCGGCCCTTAAAGGTAAAGTAGCCAAGTTACATATTTTTTCAGAGGATCATTAAGTTGTTTTGAAATTTAATCTAACCTATCGTCTTTACCCTAGCATCTGAAAGTAATTAAGTACCTAATGAAAAAAATAGACGAGTCATCTACCCTACACCAATGTCTATGGCTTTTCGATTGACTAGTAGAACTACGCGCAACTGCGATCTAGCTGATAATGCCGCACTCACGAAACTGGACGTAAAAATCATTGTCCACTCTGTACTAATTTCTTTATGCCAAATAAAATATGAAAACTCTCAAACGAAAATTAGATATACTTGTGAAGAGAAATCAGTCTTTTATTGTTTGTATTCAACTAAATAGTCGGGATCCCAGGTAAGTGGGTTTGAGCATAAAGACTTGAGTCGTTCAGTAATGAGCGAGAACTAAAAGCGCAGAATAAAAAATGGGGCATAAAATAAAATCGTTATCCCTCGAAATTGCCTAGATAAAAACACTTAAGTATTCCAAAATGATCAAAGCAATTACCTCACATCCAAAGAAAACGTATACAAATGCAGCCGCAAACAAAGGCTAAAGTGAAATACAGGAAGACGCATGCATAATGTATGAGCCACAATATGAGCCGTGCATTTGCACGTACTGGCATCCTTAAGTCAAAATCAATGTGACAAGTTAGTTAATTTAGAACGCCCGTAAACTGTCAGTCCTATTACACAACCGTTAGTTACTTACGGCCAATTGCAGAGGACGTTGTCTCTTTTGTGCCATTTCAATTATGACGTAATTGCGGCGGCCACAACATTTGAATATGCAAATTTCCGCTGGATGCCGTGGTGCGGCTCTTTTTTATTCAAATTGCTTACAAACGTTTGTTTTGTTCATCTATTCTCGACGTAACAAGGCTTATTGTGAGACCCCCCATGTTTTTTATTTTTTTATAATTACTTGTCAGTCGCTCCCTGCCACGCTCCACATTTGCATAATTTTTATTTTCATCAAGTTGGAATCGAATTTACTTACTATGTTATTTTATTAAGATGGATGCTTTTGGAGCGAAGGCTTTTTCGCTGGGAGACTTAAAATGGGTGTGGAAAATGGGGTATACGAGGATTATCCAAAAATCGACCTTTCATGATAACTGAAATAATAAATCTATTAAGAAATTATTGTATTGTGAATGTAACTTGTGCAAACATTAAAGATTCAGAGAATAAATTATTATGTTGTATGAGGTACCTATTTTTTTATTTACTTGGAAACGCCTCTTCTGTTATAACTTTTAAGAAAAACTGTAATTCATTCAAAAAATATGAAAAAAATATTTTACAGCTAGGTTTAGTTATATAAATGGTTTTCCAAAAAGATATGATATAAGTAAGATATTAGCTTGTCTAGCTTGGGAACCCAGAAATTTCCATCAGGTAACCGGTGAGGTGGAATACAAACAGTGAAGCCTAAACATCCAAGCTGGTGAAATTTTCAGTAAATTAGAATTAAATCAGTTAGAAAACACTACCAAAGTGAACCAGAAGTTATTCCTCCCATACAGAAAAGCTTCAGTGTTCCAGGAATGCAGAGTTTGGTAATTAGCTAGAAAAATAAATTAGGTACTTGTTAGAAATATATATTTAATTGTTGTGAGGATTCGGTGCCATAGAAACAATATATGTTTAACCTAGGTGATCATTTATTTATACAGTTGTTGTTGTAATATACAGGGTGATTCACGAGGAAAGGGACAAAATATTATGGTAGATAGAGTTCACTTAGGTGACTATTAAAAAAAGCCTGAGCCTTTTTTTTATTGAACTACAGAGTGATTTATGAGTTTTGCCCAATACTTCTTAAGGTTATATCTTTTAAACTAATCACTAGAAACAGCTCGTATTGTGGGTATATAGTATACTATTAATTGTCAATTTACATGCATAATCAATGACAGAAAATTCCAGGGCCGGCTCAACTAATTTTTATTTCTAGTGCTCCTATGAAAAAATTCACGTACTGTGTACATGATTTTTAAATTCTAATACTGAATTATGAAACTATATACAAAAATGATCGAAAACATGTATTTTGTTGTTTTACCACACTTTGGGCGAATTTTAAATAAACGATCAATTTTCGCCAAAATCGAAGGTACGCACAAAATAAATTTATAAAAGTACATTTTTCTCTCTTATTCAAACTAAAATATTTGTTATACAAAATGTTGTGATTTCATGTATGATTAATATGAAATAAATAATCAAAAATAAATAATTTCAACATCAGATTAAGTAATTTTTATTTCTGAGGTTTCTGTGAAAAATCAGTCTGTATACATTTTTCTCAAATTCTAATAATAAATTGTGGAACTACATTTAAAAATTAACGAAATTATTTATTTTTTTATCACAATACATCAATAAACAGAACATTATAAACAACAAATTCACAGAAGATAAAACCCTCGTTAAAACCTTATAACTTATTTTCAAAATGAAAGCCTTCTGCCTATCTACATTTTCTTTGTCGTAAAATTAAATTTCCTACGGCTTTCCTAATAACAACAGGATTATTAATGTTCTGTTTATTGAGGTACTGTGATAAAAAAATAAACAATTTCGTTAATTACTTTCACCAAAAGTGAGGAAGATATGTATTCGTGAAAAAATTTTAGAAAATTTTTATTGCATTTCTGGACGATTCTCGGCGCATTATGACGATACACAAAAAATTTCTTTTTTTGAAATAAAGTTTTCAAATTTGGTACACACGTTCTAGAGGTCAAGGAAAAGATTGAGTTCGTTGATGAGCAAAATCGGTCCACTGGAATGGGGTCTACCTGACCCCAACATTTCTACTTCTAACTTTACAAAAAAATTTAAAGATTATAAATAGGATCTGATATACAACTCATTATAATATAGTGGCCAAATGTTGAAATACACAAGATATGCCAAAAAAAACAAAATACGTACAAAAAAACAAAATGCGTCAAAAAACAAAATACATAAGTACGTCAAAAATTACTTTTGTTATAAACTCCACCACACGGTGAGGAAGTTTTGATCTCATGATTGGCAGCGGTTCTTTTTAATGTAGTTCCATAATTTATTATCAGAATTTGAGAAAAATGTATACAGACTGATTTTTTTCACAGAAACCACAGAAATAAAAATTACTTAATCTGATGTTGAAATTATTTATTTTTGATTATTTATTTCATATTAATCAACCATGAAATCACAAAATTTTGTATAACAAATATTTTACTTTAAATAAGAGAGGAAAATGTAATTTTATAAATTTATTTTCTGCAGACCTTGGATTTTGGCGAAAATTGATCGTTTACTTAAAATTCGCCCAAAGTGTGGCAAAACAACAAAATACATATTTTCGATCATTTTTGTATGTAGTTTCATAATTCAGTATTAGAATTTAAAAATCACGTACACAGGGTGAATTTTTTCATAGGAGCCCTAAAAATAAAAATTAGTTGAGCCGGCCCTGGAATTTTTTGTCATTGATTATGCATGTAAATTGACAATTAATAGTATACTATATACCCACAATACGAGCTGATTCTAGTGATTAGTTTAAAAGATATTACCTTAAGAAGTATTGGGCAAAACTCATAAATCACCCTGTAGTTCAATAAAAAAAGGCTCAGGCTATTTTCAATAGTCATTTCTAATTCATCCAAGTGAACTCTATCTACCATAACATTTTGTCCCTTTCCTCGTGAATCACCCTGTATATTGACTAATAATAAAAGTTATTCTATTTCTGCAACTATTGTCCCTGTGTTCACCAAAATCTAACAGATTATGGGCCCAGAATTATAAACTTTTACTGTGCAAGAGGAGTAAACAAGACAATGATTTAGAAGGTTCAAAATATGAGTGTAAGATTTATATTTAACCTTAAGAGACGAGATCATATTTCAGAAGAATTAAAAGCATTAAACTGGCTTAACATGGTTGACAGAAGGAAACATCACTTGGCATGTTTTACTCATAAACTTTTATTAACCTTAAATCCTCCTTATTTAAAGAATTGTTGATTCCTCGATCTTCCGTACATAATCGCGAACTTAGAGATATGGATAAGTTTCACATTCCCCAACACAGTCTAACATTTTTTGAAAAATCATTTACTTATGCAGCCTGTACCCTTTACAATTCGTTACCTTCAAATTTTAATCAGCTCTCAGTAGATGGTTTTAAGAGAACTTACAGAATTTTCTTTTTTAATCAGTGAATATCGAAATCAATAATTCACATTACTTGTTTTTTATTTTTTTATATTTTGTAGAGATCTACTATCAGATTAGCTTCTTCTTTCTAACTTTCATTTGTGTTATATAGAGACTATGTATGTATATAGATTATATTTTTTTTAAAGAAACAAGTATCATGTATTCATTTTTCCAAAGTAAATGTTTCTTAAAATCTGTATCCAAGTCAATCATGTTTATGTTACGTTATTTTTTTGTTGAATATTATTGCTTATTTTTGTTTATTCTAATTTTAAGTTCATACTAAAACTGTAAATTAGTTTTGTATATGGTTGAGTGTAAGAGCAGCCTTTGGTTGAACTCCGCCAAATAAAGACAATTTATTATTATTATTATTATTATTATCTATAGCAGTTCCAGCTTCATTCGAAAAACTAGAAGGTAGTGAAAACTATATGGATTGAAAGTATAGTATGGAGATTCGTTTAATAAATTGTGAATTATGGGATTACATTGATGGAACGAAAAATGAAGAAAAAATGAATAAACGTGCTTTGGCAGCAATTATTTCTGGCATTAAAACTCATATTTATACAGAAATAAGAGAGTTAAAGACTGGAAATGAAGTTTGCGAAAGGCTAGAACAAATCTATGAAGAGTTGTTATTAGAGTTGCGACATTAATTGAGCAGCTAGCTTTAATTCGTTATACAGACTGCGCAGATATGAGTGATTATCTAATAAAAAAAAAATGAAGATTGCTCAGCAACTGAAAGCCATTGACAACTAAATAAAGGATGGAGTATTAGCAGCTATGATTTTATTTAGTTTACCAGATTTAATAAAAGAAAGGCTTTTAGCAGAAGCAACAAAGTATGAGAATGATAGTAAAGAGTCTGCATTTCTTGTGAAGAAATATTCTTATAAAACTAGGCCAAAATTTAAATTTAAAGGCAAATGTTACAATTGCAACAAAATTGGACATCGGTCCAATGATTGCAAAGGTTTGAAAAGGGTTTCAAATACGAATGTAAGGAATCTAGAATTAGGACCTGTTTTGCATACTACAGCACTCGAAGTTAGAAATTTCAGTAATGATGATTGGTATGTGGATTTAGGTGCTTCAGTACACCTGACAGGACGCTCTGACTGGTTAAGGAATACCAGAAGCCTAGAAAAGGCTGAAACTGTGACTATACTGCATCGGGTAAGCAATTCAATATAAGTAGCATTGGAGACGCTACAGTATTATTATGTGTAAATGGTGAAATAGTCAAGACGCCTATACGAGAAGTTAGGTATGCAGCGGGTTTAAAAGTTAATCTAATATCCTGTAAGCAGTTAGGAAGAAACAATATTCAAGGATGAAACTAGGTGCGAGATGAAGGATTGTAAAACTCAAAAGCTGATTTCAGTTGCTACATCTGCAGACGGAGAACTTTACAAATTGGATCGAGCAAAAGAAGTAGCATTGTATGCTGAAAATGTAAATAATTCATATGGCATTGCCGTCTCGGACATTTAAGTATTGAAGGTTGAAACGTTTGGCAGATGGGTTAGTCGAGGGAGTTAATTTTGAAATCACATCACAAGGTGTTTGTGTTGGATGTACCAGTGGAAAACATCAACGAAATTCATTCCCAAAAGAGAAGGCAAGTAGAGCAAAGAGTAAACTAGAACTAGTTCATTCGGACCTTTGTGGACCCGTGTCGAAGAAATCTATTAGTGGTAAACGATACATACTGTCCTTTATTGATGAGTTTACGAAAAAAACTGTCGTATATTTTATCACAAATAAAACTGAAGTATTAGAAAAGTTCAAGGAATTTAAGATTCAAGCTGAGACAGAAACCTCATGTGCAATAAAAGTAATCCGCATGGATAATGGAAAAGAATATATGAACTATGTTTTTGAAGATTTTCTATTCAGCATCAAACGACGATAGATTATACACCCCAGCAAAATGGAGTGGCGGAAAGAACAAACGGAACCTTGGTGGAGAAGGCACGTTCGATGTTATATTATGCAAATTTACCGCAAGAATATTGGGCTGAACCTGTAAATACGGCATGTTATTTAAAAAACAGAAGTCCAACTATAGCAGTGAATAATATGACTCCAAGAGAAGCTTGGAGTGAAAAGAAGTCAAATTTATGAAATTTACGTATTTTTGGATGTACTGCTTTTGCACATATTCAAAAGAAAAGAGAAAAAAGCGGGACTCTAATTCAAAAAATATATTTTTGTCGGTTACTGCCAAGACTTAAAAATATATCGACTTATTGTCATGATTCTCATGACCTTGTAATGGTTTGGTTTACTTATGTCATGGTAGAGTTTATACCTCGACCGTATGTTACGTTAGGGGTTGATTTCGATGAGACAAATATTAAGACACTTTAAGTTATTTCACTAAATAGTTGACAATATTTAATAAATAAGAAAACAAGGAAACACATAAACACAGTTAACACAAAATAGGATATTACTTACAATAGGGGTCAGAGTAGCCTGAGGAGATATGCACTTAAAACTAAGGGGCCCTGAAGGGGTAACCCTTGAGGCGTCTGGCCTCATAAGCCCCAAAAGGCAACTGCCTGCAATGTCCCAGTCTCTCCGCCACGGTCATGAATTTCGGCATCAGTAGTATTTTCTATTACTCAGCAGTTCATTTGTTTACCATCTTTTCCTAAACTTTAATAATATGGTTCTACTTTCATGACCTGGTTATGTTTAAATAAAATTATGTACTATACTGGGCGTTGCAGCAAATAACATTTTAAATAAATAATTTGGCCATTTGTGATAACAATACTAAGAAAATTATAAAATCAAGGGATGTAACTTTTAACGAAAGAGAGCTTGCAGTCAAAAATAATAAAGACACTTTAGAAGATTTATTGATTTATGAAGAACCAAATTTAATTATGGGTAAAGAAATTAATATAATAGGATGAAGAAATAATAGAAGAGGAAAACTGTGAAAATTCTGGAAGTTTGAACTAGAAAGAAAAATGAACTATAGAAACTGAAATGGTAGAACAATGTAGTCAGAGAGTCGAGAATATAGAAATGGTAGAACAATGTAGTCAGACAGCCGAGAACATAGATGAAACAGTAGTAACAGAAACTGGTTTAAAACATCTGCAAAGAGAGTATAAGTTACCTAAAAAATTTGAAGATTATGTCATGTATGCAGCGATTGATATCGAATATTCAGGAGAACCAAAAAATATTAGATGCTATGTCATGCAGTGATTCAGTACAGTGGAGACAAGTAATACAAGAAGAATATTCTTCACTTATTCATCAACTTGGAACCTAGTTGACTTACCTGAAGGTCGAAATGCAATATCTTGCAAGTGGGTTTTACGAAAGAAAATTGGATCTGGTAAAACTGTAAGATATAAAGCCAGACTGGTAATCAGAGGTTTTTCACAAGTTTATGGTATAGACCATGATGGAACATTTTCATCTGTAGTTCGAGGAACAACTTTTCGTTATTTAATTGCTTTAGCAGTTCAATTTGATTGGGATATTGATCAGATGGATGGATTTTCGCAACCTGAACTAAACTTAATAATAATGACTTAATAATATTTTCAAATAATAATAAAATAAAATGTCAGTTAAATTAATGAAAGAATTGAGATGAAGGATTTTGGAGAGATAAAAATTACTGTCTGGGGATAAAAATAACGAGAGATCGTCGAGTTGGACAAATTACTTTAGATCAGACAAGTTATATTGAACAATTCTAAGACGTTTTAATATGAGTGACTCAAAACCAGTTACAAGTCCTATGCAACATGGAAAGAAGTTATCTCAAGATTTAGCTCCTATTAATGATAAAGAAAAAGAAGATATGAAGAAAATACCCTATCAAATGGCAATAGGTAGCTTACTGTATGCATCTCAAGCAACTAGGCCAGATATACCTTTTGCAGTGGGGGCTTTAAGCAAATTCAAATCAAATCCTGGACAAGAACATTGGGCAGCAGTTAAAAAGGTAATGAAGTATTTGCGAGGTACAACAAATGCAAAAATTGTTTATAAGGGGAGTACAATTACAAATGTTTATGAATATGCCGATGATCTAGATGACATCAGACGATCGATTAGCGGTTATATATTCAAAATTGAAAATGCAGCAATAAGCTGGTCCAGTAAAAAGCAACAAACCGTTGCACTCTCAACAACAGAAGCTGAATATGTGGCTTTAGCCTACTCAAGAAGAATTGTGGCTAAAAATGATGGTTGATGAGTTGAAAATATTAAAGCAAGATGTAATCAAAATTTACAACGAAAACAAAAGTACAATAGAACTTTCTAAGAATTCAACTCACCAAAATCATGGCGTCATAGAATAGAAATTTAGATTTTTTTTGTCAGTTGTTTTATAATCATTTGTGTTTAGTTCAGTTTATCACAATATTATGATGGTGTTACTTTTATACTATAAATTCTCTTTTAACTGTACTTTTAATGATTTATCGATGAGCAAAATTCGCGTACTATCTTCCATTGTATCTATCAGTATCTATCCAGTAATTATATTCCAGTAATTTATTTGATTTTACGTAATCTTTTGCATTCTAATTTAGGTAACTTGTCTTAAATATTCCTGCTAAATTATTACCATGTACAGTAATAAAATCAGGTATTTTAAACTATATTCAATTTTGTTATTCCTTATATTAACTGTAGACATAAAGAGCAGTCACTAATTTGTTTTTGTTAATTTATCAGCTGCCTTAAATTCAATCACTTACTACTCGGCCACTATTGAGGCTCGGCACCCAGACACAGTTAAATCGAGGTCGGCTTTGATCCACAGGCAACTATGATTGTTTGGTGTAGCATGTGATTGACGAGTTAATCAATTGCATAGCAGGCCGTGGCTCGACAGTAACTGCTTAGTTATTACCATTTATATTTAATGGTGCATACGAACCCGCCTCTGAGGCCGTACCAACAGGGCCGTTTCATGGAAATTATATAAATTGGAGGTAGGTTTTATTATGCGTTCAAATTAACTCTAATTGCTCGCTAAATATAAGAGCGATTTTTTAAATGAGGCTTTGTTTTACAGCCAGCGGATTGTGCATTGGTGTTAAATGAACGACGTAATTTATAATCCTAAAGTTAGATCATTCATTAATTTAATTTTTAATAGCCTTTTACATCCCCTTCAATATGAGTGGGTATGTCGCAATTGTTTCAGCGTCGTTTCGAGCAGTTTAGTATTACCTTGATTTTAAACAAATTTACAATTGAACAGAGGAGAAAAAGAATTTCCAAGAAAGGCCAATTTAAGATAAATTGTACTCTACTGTATCTCAACATTCTTATTGGAAAAATAAATTTCCAGAGAAAACTGCAAATGCTATTTGTGATGATTTCGGAAGAATATATTTACCTGAAGGTCTAAATGTGAAGAAGTGTTCTTGGAGCGACATTTTGAGAAAATGGTTTTACATGAAACTATACCGAAACCGAAACCGAACTATATTTGTAACGAAGTTCAGTAAATTGAGTATGGAAAAACATTTGTTACAGAAAAAGACGCCTTGAAGTTGAAGTTAAACAGGAGAACGAGGACAGCTCGTTTGAAAGCTGCAGTAGAACTTCCATCTGGCTGAAATGAATCGATTATGATTGCTAGAACTGAAGCCCAGCCCATTCAATGCAATTGATTATAAGAAACAAGATATATTTTGATTCTGGACTGATCACCTAACAAAATACTTCTATAAAAAGTGTATATTTGAGAGTATCCCAATCAAAGAACTACTAACGATATGGATAGAAAAACTAAGGATGAAAAGTATTGAGAATTCTATATCAGATTCTGCATCTGTGGTGACCTAAAAGAAAGCAAGAAAATCCTCAGATGCTGCTTACTGGTCAACTTCAATTAACTGATTTGAAATACCACGAACGAATTCCTCGATCTTTGAAGAAGAACCGAAATTTCTATGAACTAAAATGATTTTGTCAAGGTTCTAACGCAAACAGCTACTTGTCTTATAGTCAAAATGCCAAAGAGAGTGGATATCTAAGGTATAAAGTTAAATCATACTGAATAACTGGAGAACGTACATAGTCTTGTGATGGCGTCTACTTACGTAACCTGTAGTGTTTGTAACTGGCTACTTACAAACAGAACTCTCTGGCTCTGGCTCTGTTTTTAGACGGAAACTCGGGCGCCAGTTCCTTAATTGTTAAGTGCAAGTAACAGCACTTGTTTGGTTCTCCGGGGTGAGAACGTTTAGGGGTAGCTAACAGAAGGAGATACGGTTATTTGTCCAGGGATCTTAAGATGATTGTCTTGTCAACTGGACTTGGACAATTTCTCAAACGGGTTAATTAGAAATACACAACTGAAATAATAACTCGTGAATTTTACCTATGTATACTAATGTATTTATTTATTAAAACTGTAATGAATAAATCAATAAACAGGATATTTCAGCGACTTTGCAGTCGAGTGTGTACAAATTTGATAACAATAGTAAATATGCGGTCTGGCAATCAAGAGTATATACGCGTGAATATGATATTATTTCGGAAGGCGGTGAGTTTTGATAGCCGGTAGTCGGTTAGCTATAGATATTCTTGTCTACACAGAGGGTTTTACAATACGGCGAATTACTGCCACAAACTTAGAGCTATTTAACAAGAACTATTTTTCGTAAGTTTAGTTCTCCGGAAGAACTTTATGAACTGAGGCCTTAAAGATTGCCCGACCGAGCAAATCTAACCAGCCGATGCATATTTTATGAAACAAAAGACAAACGGAGGAATTACTAATTAGCTCTGTTTGATATTGTAGTATAATACAGCGGTACTCACGAACAATAAGATCTCTGAATATCTATACTTAACTGAAGGCGGTACGGACGGATAGTAGCGGACCACGGTGTATTCTTACCAATATTATTTTCAAGAAAATTATTACTATAAGTCGGAGCGGCGGTTACGGACGGATGTGAAAACGGTGACGAGGTGTCAGGTGTGACAGTTTCGGATTGATGCGGACTGCTTCGTATTGATCTTGAACTGATGTTGAACTGATCCGGACTGGACTGATTCGGATTGAACGCTCCTCCGGCGTTTTATTACTTTTAGGACGTATCCAGGCGTTAAAGGGGCGGACTGACTTGAAACGAAGGACTCGTACTCACAACGTTACTTACGGAGGTCGGGCGTATTATGTAATTAGCAACATTGACACGGAGCATCTAAACCGGAAATGGGTTGCTTGCAATTTCTAGACTATATTGCAAAAAGAAACGGATTAATATTTTAACCAGTTTTAGTAACTAATGATTTCTATTACCGACTCGGTCATTATTTATAATAATTCACGGATTTTAGTTATACTGGGGATTATCGAAAATGAATCAATTAATTTACTACTTGGTTACCAGCGACTTTTACAACTCAAAGTTAACTTAACTAAACAGGACTTAAATACTAACAAAGGCTACTAGGGTGTACCCAAGTGACGGTAATATTTAAAGTAAAAACGGACATTCCTTGACTGGAAAAATCACTTCGTTACAGTCTAAATATAGACTTTTGAAATTAATGATTTCGAAAATATTATAATATACCTATAGGGTGTTCCTTTTAAAAAACCCGAAATTTATAGAATTTTGTCATTTTGCGATTGTCGTTTGTTTGTTTTAATGACAAATTATTAAAATTCAGAAAAAATTCTGCAACTCTTGTAGGTATATAAGATTTTTCTGAATTTCTTGAAATGAATTCTGTATGGTGGTGGCTAATTATAAGGAAAAACCCTATACACAATAATTATACTCTAGAGAGAAAGGTCCATTTTATTGTTTTCTTGTATTGTATGATGTCATTTAGACATTTTCTTTTTCACAAAAAAATCGGTTCAAAGAAAGGGCTATTTCAAGCGCGTCCGCAATAGTCCATTCTTTTCTGTAAGCAACGACACTTAGCTCATTAAAATCGGTTAATAAATATAAAAAATATGGAAAAACGTAAAAAATGCAAAATGTTTTGGCCCACCTGGTATATGATATTGTTTAAAAAATATTTCAAATTAAAATATTGCCATGTAAAGTGTAGGATCTCTATTATAAAAATCGTTTTTATGCATTTATCCTTTTACGCCTGCACCCTTCAATTGTGTCAGTTTTGGAAAGAAAATTTATAAAAAAATATAAGTATTGTTTTATTGGTATTTGTTTAGGAAACGCACCAGGATGTTTATAGCTCTCTATCATTCCCTCGTCAATTCTACTAAGTTTAAATATTAGACTAAGATTGTCACCAGCATGATTTATAAACTTTTATCTTCGAAAGCATCGGTTAAGGGTAGTTTAGTACAACAGAGAAGAGTTACATCTTCTTAAGAAATGAGTTTTACTATCGATTTTCAAACAGAAGAATTCCTTCACGAGTAATATTTAATAGGACGTTTCAATCTTCACCTGGTAATCGTAGGGGCCCCTAGAGAAACAAATTTTGATTGGAAAAAGGATGTGATTAAAATTATAATGGATAACCCAGTAATCGGTATTAGACTGCTCCCATTTTAACGTTCATGTGGAAAACTCACCATGCTGAAATATTTCCTCATATCATTATCAGCTTGTCCTAGTCTTAAAATCAGGACAAATACTTCAGTCCTGTAGATGGATTCTAATGAATTTTATGATGAATCAAATTTTAATTGGAATATTATGTGGATTGACGAGGCCTCTTTCACCAGGAATAGCAGTAAAATAATCATAATATACACTGCGTCCAATATAAGGAGGGTCAGTATGGGGTTCTCGTTAAAGGACTAACAAAAAGAAGCCTAGAAATTATTTTGAAAAAACTGAACTTTCGGATTTTGAATTCTATTTTTTTCTGGCGTTAATAGTAAAGTTAGAGCGAAACTGACATAACTGTCTACAGTAACTTTTAATGAACTATCTTCGAGCAACCATCAACTTTATTTCTTAAAATAATGTCCTGATATTCTGCTATCAAATTTTAGAACCCCTTTTTCAACTAAATTCTACACTGCATCACACACTATCGTTTAATTACGTTTGGAACCTTCTTTGATTATCATCAAAACATTTCGAAGATACGGGCCTGTATTTCTCATAATTTAGTAAAAATAGATTTATACAGTAAGCTGGGAATTTTTAAATGTCATTAAAATAATGAAACGTGCCTCAGAATATCTCAATTATGAACCATTAATATAATAACCAATCATTAACTATACTCGAGTAAACTTTAACTTGGCGTGTGGATGAGTTTATATTGTGCGTATTATTGTATTTTCTCTTGCACACAAAATTGAAGCAATGGCACAAAACCATTGTTTACGTATAAACATACGTGAACAATGTTTTTGGGTTATTGCTTTAACTTTGTGTGCAAGAGAAAATGAAATAGTATGCACAATAACAACTCATCCACACGCCAAGTTAAAGTTTACTCGACTATATTAACAATAAACGTCAAAACAATTGAATAGGAATTAACTACACAAGATGTGTTAAAAAAATACAATATACAAATATTTCCCTCTTCCATTATAGGACGGGGATCGGATGCAGGATATTGTTTTGGAGTTACGGCAGTAGTTTACGTCGTTGTTTGCAGTTGGTTATAGTGAAACCTGATATCAATGTCTGTGCGAACAAAAACATGTACTCTTCTGCTGACAATAAGGAATGAGATTCTAATTAGCCATAGCTTGGTTAAATATAATCGCGAAAATATTGTAGAATATATATTCCATCGCAGCTTTACAAATTCTGTAATAGGTGATATTTGATCAGCACTCTTATTTTGATGAAACTATCTTTGGTTTTGAAGAGTTTCCTATAGTAGTTTATTTTTGAGTAATAATATATGAAAAATACTGAAAGAAATATAAATCAAAGTCGTTGTTAACATCCATCTGAAATATAAACGTTCCATGTTTTTAATACGGTTTGTATTCAAATCGGCTGTGTTAAAATGCATAATGGTATTGAATAGACCTTATTGGACCCAAACCTAATCTCGTGTTCGATTTTGTGAGAATACCCTCTATTAGCTGTTATTTTAGGGTAAGGGTTAGACAGAATGTAGCTTTTAGCGGAGGCAATTCGATAGCACTTAACCCATTTAGTTAATATTGAAATTATCCTTTTAGTGCTTTGTTTAATATTGATTAGAACATTAGAATATTAATTTAAACTTACAGAGTGAACAGTTTATAAACGGTGTTACAATGTGCTGGAAACTGAAAAATATGTAATGGTTTCTGTTGATAAATTTATATTTACATTTCTTTCACAAATAAGGAAATAATAATTCAATAATTCAGAATGCAGAGATCAATAAAGAATGCAGTTACATAAAAAATGCAAAGGAGCAAAAATTCCATATACATCTTCTGTATGACTTAAGACAGACAACCCACAAATTCATAGTCAAAGCTGTCATAGCACATCTTTTCTGCTGCTAGGACCAGTATAAAGCGTATATCATCTTTAGTACACAAGATTCACTACAAAACTAAATAAAATCTATTTGGTTCGCTAATGCTGTTTCCTATACAAACTCATGAATATTATTAATTTGGTAGTTTTGTTGAAACCATTTTTAATTAATTTGATCAGACATTTTAATTAATGCCGAAGATAAAGATGTATTTGGAATGAACTCATATTGAAGAAATAAGAAATACCTAACCAAATATCGGAGGGCGTCGCGCGCCGCCGTCGTCTAGGAAATCAATCACAAATGGGCGTCTTCCAGTTGCGCTTGCCTTCGCTGAACTTGCTCGTGTAATCTTCTTGGCCGTCTTGATCAGGAGCTTTCTTCTCTTAAGGAAGTTCATTATCTTCATCAGATGAGCTTCAGCGTTGAGGCAACTCAAAACTCAAACGATGCTTATGGGTTCTATGATGGTAAACCGAGAGCTGCGTGCAAGGAATACAATGTAAGATATCAAAAAAGACGGCAACCTTGTCGTAAAGTTTTTTCTAATGCATTTCGAAGGCTTCGTGAATGTGGAATTATTGAACGTCGTAGTGGAGGTCCACATCCTCAGCACACTGTTGCACAAGAAATTGCCATTATTGATGGAGTACTTGATGATCCAACGACCAGTACTAGAAGAATTTCCATACAGTTACAATTGCCGCATAATTTTGTTTGGAGAACTATTAATCGAGAAGTTTTCCATTCGTACCACTACCAAAGAGTTCATCATTTGCAGCTAAGCGACGAAGTACAACGGTTAGCATTTTGTCATTGGCTATTTGAACAGAATGAACAAAATCCTAACTTTATTAGTGACACGCTCTGGACAGATGAATCAATGTTTACGAGGAATGGAATTAACAATTGTCAGAACCAGCATACGTGGTCTTTACAAAATCCACACGCAGTTAAAATTAGAGGTTTCAACAAAGATTTTCGATAAATACTTGGTGTGGTATTTTGAATGGACAACTGCTCCCTATTCAATTTTTGCCTCATCGTTTAAATGCTGCCGCATTCCTAGCTATATTAGAAAATGACTTGCAAGATTTATTAGATGACATTCCTATTGACCTGCACAATAGAATGTGGTATCAGCATGACGGTGCACCACCACACACTGGAAGAAATGTGGTAGAGTAACTCCAGAATAATTTCAATGGAAGATGGATAGGGAGGCGTGGTCCCGTTTATTGGCCTGCAAGGTCTCCAGACCTTAACCCTCTAGAATTTTACTTATGGGGTCACTTAATACAATTAGTTTATGCTGAGCTAATTAATACTATTGGGCAATTAGAAAATAAAATTTTAAATTCAGTACATATTATTCAAAACACTGTAAATTTTTCAGAAGTATACAATTCTCTTGTTTTGCGTTGCCAGATGTATATCAATGTGTTTAAAAATCTACTCTAGTTTATTTACGTTGTAATAACGTTTGTGAAAATTTGTTTCCTTTATTGTTATCATTACTACAAAATGTTGTAGCCAAATCTGAGACTCCAATACTGGCCAAAAATAAAATCTGATATAATTCTCGTGCCAAAACCTGGATAGTTATTAACGTCATAAGACCGATATGTAGCAAATATCAGACAAGTTCGCCTCGAGATTTTACTATCAATCGCCCTACGGGGCTGGCTATCGAATGAATGGGTTCTAGACGATCCAGCCCCTGCGGGGCTCGCTATCGGATGAATGGGTTGTAGATGGATGAATGGGCGAGGACGGATGAATGGGCGAGGACGGATGAATGGGTTGTAGATGATAGCCAATAGATTCTAGACGATCCAGCCCCTACGGGGCTGGCTATCGGATGAATGGGTTGTAGACGGATTAGTTAGGCGAAATCGGTAAGAAAAATTTTGACTTATTTTTTGGAGAAAATTTTTTTTTTAGACTTTTCGGTGACAGCTGTCAAAGTGACGTTCTCAAAAAACTTTTTTTTGACAGCTGTCAAAGTGACTTTTTCAAACATTTTTTTTTGACAACTGTCAAAGTAACGTTTCCGCAAAAATATTTTTACAAATTTTACAAACCTCTCCGACACGGTGCTACTAAACGGCTAATAACTTTCTTACGACTCAAAGTATCGCTACCGAATATAGCCTAAGCGATTTTCCCGACGTGAACACACCTTTGAAATTTTGTATGATTGATTTTTTTTTAAAATATCAGAATAATCTTTGATACAATTCAAGACAATGTTTTTTTGCTTTTGAAAAAATATTAATTTTTGGAAAAGATACCAGCATTTGAAATTTTTTGAAATTAAGATTCGAGCCATTAAAAATTTCAAATGCTGGTAACTTTCTAATAATTAATATTTTTTCAAAACCAAAGAAAGCTTTGTCTTAGATTGTATCGAAGATTATTCTAATATTAAAAAAAAAAATTTAAATATATTTAATATGACTTTCCAGGGGCGGGCCATGGAATTTTCGGAATTTTTGTTTCAAATTGTTTTTTAATTCCTTTTTCGCCAACGTACTCATTTTTATCCCAAATGAAACCTCTTATAATTTGGTATAGGTCCCATATCTTTAAATTGAAATATCGAATATTGAAAATTCACCAGCCGCCCTCATAAGATAGAAGTTTTAGAATAAAAATAAACAGGGAAGTCTCTAACCTCTACCCAATCAAGTCTGGTGTACCACAAGGCATTGTGCTTGGCCCATACTTGTACCTAATCTATCTGACCTTCCAATAACTAATAATACACTGACGCAGACACTGATGACACCGTTATAATGGCTACTATTGAAAATCCATAAATAGCTGGATTATGGAATTATAGCTGAGGTCAATATGATTCATTAATTATGCCTGTATTCCACACATTTTATATTTTCTGTTAATCAGGGTGATTTTTCTTTATAGTTTTAGCTCCTTTCATTGTACAGATTTATTATAATAAATTATATTTTTATTTTCTATCCAATATCCTTGTAAAAAACAGTTAAAATCTAATCTCTTTATTTTAAAATTTTTATAGTAATAAAAAAAAGGTTAGGATTACTTCTATATAATTTGGGAATATAAACGACGAAGCAATTATTTGATATATTTGGGAGATCAATGACATAACCATCATTGGAATTTATAAATTGTTGTGGGCGTAGTTACTATTTGTTTTAAACCAAATCTGTCTGGTAAACCCGACAACTTGTGATAACCAAATAATCAATATTACAGTTCCCTCCGCAGATTATATTATTATATTTAGTTACAAAGTGACTTAGAGGCAATCCTCAAATGAAATGAAAAAATTTGTAAGGATAAATTTGGTGGTCTGTAACAAACACATGTACGGTATGATTTATTATTTAGGTACCTCTAGAGGTAACCGTAATAGGTTAAATTTAATGACTGGTAAATAATTAATAATTGCGTACTTAAAATGTCATTTTATGTACTGGGTGGTGATTTAGCGTGAGAAGGTCTGTGGCGTCATTATTTTTATAGTTAAAAACTCTACATCCTGGGGCCCTCATATACGTAACCACACTTAGAGAATAGAGTCTTAATATAGAGCTCTGTTGATTATGGTAACCTTTGTTCAAGTAGATGTTTATATGTTTTATGTCTTTTTTTGGAAACCTATATATTCAATTGTTTCTATAACGATTTGATTTGATACCAGTCTTTCTACATATGTTTTCGAAATTCGTTGAGAGGTAAAATCAGTAAATTATCCCACCAATTTTTCAAGTCCTTTGTGTAACAGCAAACAACAATCGTTATAACGGGTGATTCGTGCTTGCTTTACAAACCATGCACCATCCATTTCATTATTACAAGCCGCTATCTCATATTTTATCCAAAACTACATTATGCATTCGCATGTTTTAATTGTGAAACACAATCTGCATAAACGAGTGTTAATACTAGGCGCCTCTCTGGCTTTTTCTAACTGGTTTCATAACATCCATAGTTTTTTATATGGAATAGTCGGTAGTTTGATACTTGCCGTCCTTTCCACAAAAATCTAAAACAATGCTATCTGAAGGGTTTAGAATAATTACTTTGGGAATGCTCAGTATCACTGTATTGATCACCGAATCTGTGTTTATTTGAGCAGACAAATTCTATGTCTAAGTCAGCTTAAAATTCTGCAGTATGCTTCTTATGACAATACTAATCGAATCGACTCCCAAACACATTTTAAAAAATGATGTAATAATATATTTAATGATACTTGATCACATTATGATGATTTGATCAAATTTGGATGATCAGTATGAGTTTCATGCTAAAGCATCCAAACGTACAAATAATGATACTTGAATAAGCGTTGTAATCGTATTTGAATAACAGTTGATCTAATTTCTATGGCTCTATGATATCATATTTGATTGGCTAAATCATATTTGGAAAGAAAATTCAACAGTATGGGTTTCATGTTATAGCATTCGTACAAGTATTGATATTTGATTAAGTATTGTGATATACATAATATATAATACTAATTTAAGAAGATTTGATGAAATTTGATGAACGCCAAAATGAATGACCCAAATTAATTTTATAATAATTTTTTTATTGATTTAATGCAAGAAAATAATAAAAAACACATTCGAAAGAGGAAGCTATCGAACATTACTGACAATTGCAATAATGGAATTGTGTCTATTATATCAATTCAATTTTTGTGTTGAAACGGTTGTGCAAAATATCAGTGAATTGTTGAAACATAACGCAATTTTCAATTAGAGGTCACCCAACAGATGCTACTGAACGTAAGAGCCTGGCAAGATGGGTTCATGAAGAGAGAAACGAAGGAATTATTGTGAGAGGAAAATCACCTGGTCAGCATCGACAAGCCAGAAAACGAAGAAAAGGTGAGGTAAGGATTCATAGCTCAAAGTACACGAGGGATGTTATCTACGTAAAATGAAATCTCAGCAGAATAAAATTGCTGTTGTGCACGAAATAGGAGTAGAATAAACAAAATCGTCTCAGGTCTTATCGAAGGTTCCTATAGTTGTGTAACGGAAAGTGTGCCTTCCATGACAGAACAAGCCATTTTTCTTTTAAATAGGCATGTAAATATATAAAATTATCATTACTGGGCTAGAGAAAACCCTGGCAGAATCCATAGAAGGTTGCTAAATTCTTCAAATGTTACTTAATGCCAGGTGCTTCTGCTTCAAGGATTGTAGGGTCATATATTTTCTAGAAGAGTAATGAAGCAGTGGCAATTTTCTTATTTCTATTTATTTTTTAGAATTTGGCGTGATTCCCAGAATTAAGTTCAATGAATAGTGACAGTAACAGTCACATAAATACCTGAAAATTCTTGAACGTCTTGTCCTGCGTCAACTTGGGGTATAGAATCAGTACATATTGGTTTTAACAATGTAGCTCAATTCAGCGCATACAGCTAGTGTGTGCATAACGCTCTTGGACCGACTTTTTCATAAGTGCTTGATTGAACTGGGTGATGTCCTACCATACAAACAGAGTAAAGTAATTAGAGCTAAATCTAAAAAAATAATTATTATGCTTGGAGGTCCGCAAGGATCGGTTGTTGAGCCCTTGCTATTTTTACTTCATATTAATAATGCATTACTTGACTTCTTTCACGACTTTTAATAATGTTTATGGATATGCCGTTACAATTCCATTTTGTGTTGCAGAGAATCTGTTCAAACATTCATATCTAATGCACAAACTTCATTAACAAAATTTGCTAATCACTTTAAATCGAATAGGTAATTTTAAAACATCCGAAACTGTTTTTACTATATTTTCTCTTACAAATAGCGCAGTCATGTAATAAAAATAGCGAATAAATCTGTAAAACCAGTCAAGTGTGTCATCTTAAATTTTGGGACTACATGTAGATAACTCATTAAATTGGGATTCACATATTGAGTCAAGAGTAAAGAAACTTGGTTTCGCTTGTGATGCCTTGTGATTATCTAAAATATAAAATAAGACAATTGTTTTGGCATAGTATTTATATAGTTTACAGGGTTATCACGTGAAAGTTCCCACCTCAATTTTGTGGGTTTGTAATGTTTGTATCTAGGTTACAAAATTATTTTAAATGATCACGTTATCAACTTAACATGTGGATTTCTGTTTCTGTCGTAAGTCCAATATTATAATTAAACAGATAATGAGCAAGTCAATTGTTTATTTATAACCTTGGACTTACGACGGAATCAGAAATCCACATTTAAAGTTGATACTGTGATCATTAAAAAACGACGATATATATTTTTGAATTTTTTCATTCTGATTCTAAATATACAGGGTGTTTCATGACGAACTGTACATGCTTCTAAGGATGATAGAGGATCCCTTGACTATTCACGAATGGGTATAGAAATTTGTCTGTTGCGCTTAATTACAGGGTGATAAACTACTTATGGCCAATATTTCTTTAGGCCAGAACTTCCTTACTATTTATCACAATTAGTTCAAATTTTATACAACTTGTGCACTTATCACAGTTGGTATAATGCCGTTTTTAAATTTAAAAATTCCAGGACCGGACTTTTTTTAATTCAAGTTTTTTATTTCTGTACAGAAAGTCACCCTGTATAATATTTTTTACATATTATATGGGAAATTATAAAAGTCCATACATCAGTAAACAAAAGCATGTGAGCAGATTTTTTGTCACACCTTTATTGATTTTTTTACAAGCGATTGAATTTGGCGAAATGGGGACAAAAAATAAAAAATTATAATTTGCTTAACTAAAATATATCGTTGGAATCATGATGAAAAATACTAATAAATTAAGGACAAACAATATCAGGTCGGTATTTGAAAAAACAAAGTAGAGGGTGGCAACAAAAATGTAGAGAAGCTGGCGGTTTTCGTTTTGAAATTTTGCTGTAAATATTTGCATATTATTAAAAGGAACTTGTGTATGGATTTTTATAATTTCCCATATAATTTGAAAAAAAATACAGGGTGATTTTCAATACAGAAATAAAAAAACTTGAATTAAATAAAGTCCGACCCTGGAATTTTTTATTATTAGATTTATTTTAGATAATTAATAAATAAATACTAAGGTTATAAACATTTATTTCTTATTCAGATAATTTAGTAAAGCAAATTATAATTTTTTATCTTTCATTTCCCCATTTCGCCAAATTCAATCGCTTGTAAAAAAATCAATAAAGTTGCGACAAAAAATCTGTTCACATGCTTTTCTTTACTGATGTATGGACTTTTGTAATTTTCCATATAATTTGAAAAAAATATTATACAGGGCGATTTTCTCTACAGAAATAAAAAACTTGAATTAAAATAGTCCAGTCCTGGAATTTTTAAACATTAAAAACAGTATTATATCAACTGTGATAAGTACACAAATTGTATAAAATTTGAACAAATTGTGATAAACAGTAAGGAAGTAAAGTAATATTGGCCATAAGCAGTTTATCACCCTGTATCTCAGTAATTAAGCGCAACAGACAAATTTCTATACCCATTTGTGAATAGTCAAGGGTTCCTCTATCATCTTTAGAAGTATTTACAGTTCGTCATGAAACACCCTGTATATAGTTTAATACATTTATTTTTGACAGTTTTTGAATTATTTAAAAGTGTAATTTTTTTTAGAAAATAAATGCAGTCTCTTAAATCAATATAGCCTGGACTCATACATTTGAGAATGGCCATGTTAAAAAACAAAAGCCCACGTAATTATTTATTTTGACATTTGTTATTCCTTCTGTCATTAAATGTGAATAATAAAATATACAGGGCATTCCATTTAAAAAAATGCAAGTCAGGTTCATAAATTTTCAAATTGACATTTAATTGTTTTTCTTTTTCATAATTAGAATCGTCATAAAAATTCACGCGAATTATACAATACAAAAATTTTTTTTTGTAACTTTAGAAACAATCCACAAAATTGGGGTGGGAACTTTCGCGTGATAGTACGTCTTGCAAAAATATATTTAAAGAACTAAACATTTCGACATCGCCAAACATAAATTTATGTTCTAGAAATTGTTTAAAAAATATTGAAAATATAAAAGCTTTCATAAATGAAAGAAGAAATTACCTTTTTTATTAGGTTTATGATTAAATATTACTTATTATTTTATACATATACAGGGTGTTCCAAAATACCCGCATTCCCCTTTAAGGTGCTGATTCTACGTGCAAATATAGTAAGAAAACTTCATCTAGTCTTTTTCCAGAAATGCTTCCTGAAGGAGCCACGGTCCCCTAAAGATGGCTGCTAAATGTAGGTTTTTTAATGATTATCTCGGTATGACAAACGGTTTGACGATTCATTTCGTTATGAACAACATAAACGAAAATAATACTTCGTGTTTTTTTAAATAATACTTTTTGTTTTTTTAAAGAATACTTATTTTTTTTTTCAATAAAAAAAACTGCCAAAAACTGTTTTACTAACGATTAGCTATTGGTGTGCTAAAATAGTAAGAACAGTTCTCTAAACATATGTCTGGAAATGCCTTCTAAAGCAGTGAAGCACTTAAATTTTTCACTGTTTGTGTAAAATTATTTAATGTTTTCCTTTTTTAATCCTTCTTGCTCGGTGCAGGTCTCAGCATGGCTAACAATATCGGTTGTAGCTCTTTCCGCGATTTTCCGAGTGGTTGTTACTGTCATTCATAATAAAGTCTTAAAAAATTAAAACTGTTAATTAAAAAAAAAAAAAAGAAAATTAGGAGAGAAAGGTAACTCCCTCATTTCTCCTCCTATGAATGTAAGCCTTGTAAAACCGTGAACAAAGTTTCATGAAATAATCATTAAAAACCTACATTTAACAGCTTCTTTAGAGGGCCGTAGTTCCTTTAGGAAGCATTTTCGGAAAAAGATTACTTAAAGCACACCGATTGCAAGGCCAGAAAATGAGGAAAAATATTTAAAAAAATATTTGCACCTATTTTAGATACACCCTGTATACATTGTGTTCCAAGATACCCGCATTCCCCTTAAAGTGATGATTCTACGTGTATGGGAAGAAAGTTTCTGCCACGAATTTCTCAGTAGCAAAAGAATTTGATTTATTTATCGATATTTGTGAAGATATAAATTAATGCATTCACTAACATAAGGTGCAAATATTCGAAAGGTAGATTCGTTGTTGACAAAGGGGGGTATTTCATATAAATTTTCCTATAATTAATCGCCCCTGGCGAGTTACACCCTCACAAAAGTGTGTACGAAAAGCTAGTTTTATATTATTTTCTCCAAAATGACAGCGTACAGAGATAAAATTTGATATACATATTCTACCTATTGAAGAACATTTTTTGAAGACATTATCATCCATCCCGTCTTTACCTAAGGGGGTGGAATAAACTGCCCCTTAAGATTTTTTTCGCAGAACTTTTGATAGATTACAAATATTTTAAAGAAAAAAACCTTTTTTAGAAAGGCTGATTTATTTTAAATCTTTTTTGTCTCTTACGAAGTTTTCGTGTACTTAACCCTATTCAATTAAAAAAATAAAATACAGTACTATGCGAAAGTGCTCACCACTATTTTTTTTTGAAAACTGTATTTGTTTATAAATGCTTAGTGGGCTTCTCTCAATTTTATTCAGATTGATAAAAATGACAAATGTCACTTTTGTCATTATCAAAGTGTTAAAACTGTCTGTCAATCTGAATAAAATTAAGAGAAGCCCACTAAGCATTTATAAACAAATACAGTTCTCAAAATTAATGGTGGGCACTTTTGCATAGTACCTACTGTACTTTATGTTTTTAGTTGAATAGGGTTAAGTATATAAAAATTTCGTAAGTGGCAAAAAGTAAATCCGCCTTTCTAAAAAAGATTTTTTCTACTACCGTACGTAAAGTTAATACTTTAGAGTATGTAAAGTATTAACTTTACGCGCGCTGTATAGTGCGTAAAGTTTTTGTACTTCACTCATTAGTGCGTAAAGTAAAAAAGTAATCAATTGCATATTAGGACACCTATAATAATCTACTTATTTTAAAAGGTTATTAAATTTTATGTAGTCCATTTATTTATTACCACGGTATATTATTATAAAATATACCTAATTCTCAATATTCTTTAATAATAATGTTTGAATTTTTTTCTAACTCTGGTTTCACTTATATGCTTAAGGCTTTGATTAGTTTCACTCATTTAAAATTAAATAGGCTATAGCAATTTAATAACATATTAAATTTTGACATATATAGGTAAGTGTTGACATTTTGAAATTTTCACATTATTATTAGATAATTCAATCCGGTAGTGGAAAAAATATTGTGTGCAATTCGTACGTAAAGTGAGCTTTCTTCACTCAATTGTAGCACTCGCCTACGGCTCGTGCGACAATATTCCTATTCGTGACAAAGCTCACCTTACGCACTTGTTGCATAAATAACTAGGTATCTATTTTCTCTCAAATATTTATATTCTCTAAAAGGTTCTGCGAAAAAACTATAAGGGGTACTTTATTCCATCCCATTAGAAAAAGATGATATCTTCAGAAAATGTTCTCCTATTGGTAGAATATGCATATCAAATTTTATATCTGTAAGGTCATTTTGGAGAAAAGAATATAAAATTAGCTTTCCGTATAAGGGGTATACGTGAGGGTGCAACTCGCCAAGGGCGGCTAATTATAGGAAAGTTTATATGAAATACCCCCCTAATTTTCAACAACGAATCTACCTTTCGAATATTTGCACCTATTTTCGTGACACCCTGTAGAATACGTCACTTTTGTAATTCTGTCTAGTTTTAAGCAATAATTACTTAATTTACACATAAGGCGTTCAACTTTCCTTGCGACTAATTCCGTACTAATAATGCGGTCTTTTGGATAAAACGTTATTGTTATTATGCAAAAACGGTCAATAAATATGGTTTCATAAAACAAAAATGTATTTTCAACACGAGGCAAAACTCTAAAATAAATTGATTTGGAAATTTTCATTATTTGCAGTGCGTCCCCAGATTTAGGTTATTATACACTAATATGTAACTTTATTATTTACGTTAGATAATTTTTCACTGGCATCGACAAACACGATCACTTCATCAACGGCTTTATTTCAACACCTAACTTTTTGTCATTTAATTACTTTTTGTTTTTATTTCAAAAAAACCAGTTCAGATTGATAGATTTTGCTCTAGAGAATTACCTACTGCAACGTGCCCGCACAGTCCGATTACTCCATAGAGTACCACATCGGGTAGCTAATTAAAAATAACATTATACTTGCAGGTTTGTTGACCGTGATGTGGATGGACATTTTATTATTTATCTGTCAGTATTGATAGCGAATACAAAAACGAAATTACGTATTCGATTTTTGCATTAAACATTTTTATTTTACTACATACAGTTATAGTTTTACGTATCATTGATTCAAAACTAAATTACTTTTTATTTAATACAACCGATGGATTTTTAAAGTAATAAAATTCTAAAAACGACAATTTTATTTACTATCTTCTACATTTAAAAATTGCTATTAAAAAATGTCGTTTATTTACTAGGAAAAACATGTTTCTTGTTTCTCATGAATTTAATTTGCTATGAAATATTTAGTGATAAATCTAATACTCATCTTTCTTCTACCGACCTAGAAGATGTAACAATCCTATAATAACTCGATCATATGATCATTATCAGTCGGTATCATAAAGTCGGTAACTATATGCAAATCATTGAATGCAATAAGTTATGTTATTATAAAAGATTTATTTTTAGTTACAGGGAATTACGTGCATTAGGCAGGTTGGAAATACTAATTGTGAACTGGTTTCTAGCTATTTCCGCTTTTATCAGCACCATGCAGGAAATGCACATTCGCACAAACAATTTTAGTTTCCAGGTCACTTAAGAAACGATGTAAGCTAATAACTAATAAAAAGAGCAACTAACTAATTGCTTACTGCAACTAAAGTTGGAATATGACCCAAATCTGACAATATATCGAAGTCGAAAAAGAAATTAATATAAGTAAATAAATATATTCTTCCCTTTTATTTGTTACATTTCATAGATACTGTGTGATCCAGTTAGTATATTAGTTTATAATAAAGACAATAAGTTATTCTGTTAAAATCAAAATACTCAAATAAACGCATCCATTTAGGCGTAACGGGTATTTTTTGGAACTTGCAGACGTCATAGACACAGACCTTGCATAAGCAGTCATGGAAATTGTACAGAATTTGCTACTGTCTGATATGAGACGTTAGATATTCTATTTGCGTTTGCAAATGCCACCTCTCCTAAGTACGGAGGCAGACTGCGAGTGTGTTCGATTGGTAATGGAATTGATCCACTAAGTAGTTTCTAGAGTCATGAATAGATGTTTTAGTATGGCTGACAATAGATAGGGCTGTTGAAGGAGGCAATTACTAAATGACCCAAATTACTAAGCAATTTCGTTCGAACTACGTGGAATATTAGAATGTTCCTTTACATTGTAAGGGAGCTGAAAATACTGAAATGCGAACTTCTAAACAAAATTCTATTGTTAAATAGACATAGCTTCAGAACTTTAAGCTAATTGATGCTGTTAATTTTAGTACAGTTAGTCAAGGAGTGACTCAAATTTGAAAAAAGTTGCTAACAATTTCAGCTTGTAGAATGGAAAGCTATTACATATTGTTAGGATAAGAAAAATAATTAACATAGGAATGCGCGAGGGAATGCGTAATAAAAGTTTTCGTTCTGGTTGAATGTACAGGGTGGGGCAATAGCGCGTCGGACTTCGATACCTCGAGTTCTATGATAGTTAGAAATTTAAAAAAAATACAAGAAACAACTGGATAAAAAAGTCTATAAGCGGAAATTATTTTCGAATATACAGGGCGAACCAAAACCATATTACAGGGTCAAGGGCCTTTTTCTTCAATGGTATGCTATGTATTACCAGTACATTTTTAAAGCGTTTTTCTAGACTTCTTTCATTCCCGTATTATTATTGACTATCTCACAACCACTTGGACGTCATGAATTTTTTTTTTTTGAAATAATGCCATCTGGAGATGTATATAAAAAAAATCACTACAGTCACAACGATGAGATTACAAGAGAAAAATGTAAAAACGAGACATCTAATTAATATTTCTGAATAATTTTCACTTCCTAAAAATAGGGATGGTGGCCACAAATGATTTTTTAATTTGGAACTTTTTGGATTGAATATTCTCAATATTTTCAAACGGCGCTCCCTGTCTATTTTTCGAAAACATATGAATTTTTTGAGCCTACTTGTATAAAAAGTGAATTAATTCAAGTAAGAAGTGAATTAATTCAAGTAAGAAGTGATGCAGCTATAGAATATCAGAAAATCGTCTGAATCGATAAAAAAATCAATAAACTACTTAATTGAACTTTCAACAAGGGTCAAATTTAATCAGCGCGCACGGTATTTATTTAATTTTTCTTGTCATAAATAATATATAACTAGGAATAGTTTTTTATATGCATATTGCTATGTAATAATTTTTGTTGTTAATTTTTTAATTAATTTAGTTTATTGCCCCACGTTGGGCGCCATTTTAATTGCTATGTAATTATTTTGAATTATATATTTTTGATTTTAATTTTTATTTGTTGTGTAATTAATTTATTGTTGATTTTTAATTTTAATTTTTTATAATGTACATAACAATTTTTTTATAGAATTATAGAATATCTCACCTTTCTCATATACCTTATTATTTTACTTACTTACTCTTTATCTCAGGCTCATCTGGGTTCCTGGACGATAATGAATTTGTTTTAAAATCTTTACTTTATTTTCACTGGCTATATGCAATTATTTTAACTCTATTCTTGCAATTTGTGTTGCCTAGCTCTTGGCTTTACTATTTTATTTTTATGTATTCAATGTTGCATACCTTATCATGGACAAATAACTAAAAGCTTTCTGTTTTACCTCAAATATCGTTTTACTTGCATATGGTTATTTTGCATTTACATAAACAAAAACATTCGAGATTGTTCAGTTTAGTCTACAACTAATATTATCCCTGCTAACTTAAAATGAAGAATACGAGTGGCTATTTAAGAATTCTGGCATAATAATTGATTAAGTGTGAATAATTTATTGAAACATGGCTTTACAAATCTGCCCTTGAATTTTTAAATTGCCTGCTGCTTAATATTTAAGGTTATGTCTAACTTATTATAATAATACCACACAGTTTATAGTGCTTCCTTGCATTGAAAGTTCTTTTTGAATAATTTACGATTATTTCGGACTGTTTATGATTTTCAATTGATGATTGATTTATTTCCTGGTTATTTAAAAACTTTTATAGTTCTTGGTAAGTACTTTGACTTTGATTAATTTTTATTGACTCTTATTATAATAACTGTGAGAGATAAGTACATCCCTCTGGTGGTCAGTTGCTACTACCAGTCAAGACATCGAAGATGTCTAGTGACCGATAGCGGCTTGCCAAGCAAGCACCAAGAGCGGCGACCTCTAGCCCTGATGGACTAAAACATGCTTAATAAATAGGATTATAGGAAACAACTACTGGACGGGCAAAGGCCCCGACTCCCATTGAATTATACCTATAAATCCAAAATTGAAAAGACAAATAACAAATTTGGTTACCAATTTTGGATTTATAGGTATAATTCAATGGGAGTCGGGGCCTTTGCCCGTCCAGTAGTTGTTTCCCATAATCCTATTTATTAAGCATGTTTTAGTCCATCAGGGCTAGAGGTCGCCGCTCTTGGTGCTTGCTTGGCAAGCCGCTATCGGTCACTAGACATCTTCGATGTCTTGACTGGTAGTAGCAACTGACCACCAGAGGGATGTACTTATCTCTCACAGTTACTATGTGCTGGGTCTGCCATAGACCAGTTTGGTTTGCCTTTGTTATTTGTCTTTTCAGCTACCTGTGGCACACTGATGAGAACATAAAGAGTTCGAAACCGGTCTGTGTCTGGTGGGGAAAAGACAAATAACAAATTTGGCTACCAATTTTGGATTTATAGGTATAATTCAATGGGAGTCGGGGCCTTTGCCCGTCCAGTAGTTGTTTCCTATAATCCTATTTATTAAGACTCTTATTATGCTCAATTTTAATATGAAACATTACTTTCTTACGCTTTGGTGTCTTCTTTCAGGTTTTGAAACTGGTTATCTTAATTTTCTCTTTTCTGTTTCAGGTACTTGGTTGCATATTACTTTCTTATCACTTTAATCTCTGGACATTCAAACTTTTGGACTGGATCGGGATGGATTTTCATTAAACTCTGGTTTTTACCATAATTACTTCAGTTTTGGTTTCTTCTATGATTTTTTTCACCAGGCATCATTTTATTTTTCTGCAGAGAGAGATTCAACAACAACCTAACAACCTTCATTTCTTTTCCCTGGATACCAAGTTTTTTATCATTTCATGGCTGGCTTCTTTATTACTGTCATTTTCTATGGCTGGTAAGTAAATGTTATTTTATTTTTTAATTTATTTTAATTATCTATTGCTTTTTAATACTTGTCCTTATTTTGTTGCTTTTAATTCATTTATTTAATGTTTCATTTCAAATCTGTCATTATTTTTTTTATCTGTCATTATCGTTGTAATATTTATTTATTATGGACTTGTGTTCCTTTTGCTTCTTTTCTGCTTGTTTTTCGTTGCACTGCACTTATTTTAATTCACTTTTAGAACCTTTAGCTCTATTATTTTCACTTAACATCATTGCTTAAATTATTTCTTAACTCTATGTGACATATTTTATAATTTCTAACAATTTATTTTCTGATTTAGGTTTTTCTCTGAACGTTTTCATTTTGGAATTTGTATTTTAATATTCAACCTATGGATTTGATTTGCCATACTGTCCATCTATACAACATTGATTACTCCAGTGAACAATAAGAAAATTCACATCCGAAATGCCTTTACTTTTGTATATTAAGTTAGTGAAACATTCTATAACCTCTGCTATGACATTTAAATTAGGTAAACTTTTATATTTTATTCTTTTTCTTGATTACAATTCATTGTTTTTACTTATGTGTGATTTTATATCACTACAATATTTTAGCTTAGTGTTCATATACTATTACTTTGTATTTTTGCCATATATTTACTGAAGAAATCGAAAAATACAACTTTATCAATATTTCTCTATTTTGATTTATATCCGTAGTTAATACAGCTGGCGATTATAAGTGTACAAAAGTTATATATAATTTAGGAAATAGAACCAACAAATAATGGAATTAGTCACTAATATAGACCGCCCTCAGCGAGAACAACATTTTCCGTGTCCCTAATTCTTCGCACGAATCTGGCTCAACTGGAGCTTAGTTGATCGCCTTTCATGCTCACCTGTAAGCTCACGTCCGGTCGCAAAACTTTGCAACTGCCGGGATGAATTTATTATTTCGTGTAGCGCTTTCGACAAATTGTGGCCTGAATTTAAACAATTTCTTTTTCTTAGTCATGCAAGTCTTTTACAACTCGGAGAGTTCTCTGGTATTAAAGTGAAAATAATGCTTGCGAGGTACGCCTTAACGAGTATATCAACTAGAAGTTTCTACATACTTGGCAGGTTATTTAAATTGAGAATTTACGTTAGCTATATTTGTTTTGTATGCATGTACATTTCAAATGTCAAAGAAACAGTTGAAGGTTGGTTTTTTGACATAAAATATAAATAAACTAAAACATCAGTTTACAAAATTTAATGCAAAATTGTAAATTTTGTAACGTCCATCCGGTTTTTAATTTTTAATAACAACCCTTATGTATATTTGAAAAATAAATGTTTCTCATAGTTATATGAATTATTAAAGTAGTATCAGTTTGTAGATTTATTGCCTTTGCCATATAAAAATAGAAGGATATATCATTGAACATACAAAAAAGCTTTTACAAAAAGTAGATAAAATATTAATATCAGATTTGGTCCACTAAAATGTCAAATTACAAAAACTGTACGACTTGTTTTTTTTGAAGTACTTCGGTATTTATGCAACAAGTGCGTAAGGTGAGCCTTTTCACGAATGGGAATTTGCACGAGCCGTAGGCGAGTGCTACAATCCTATGAGTCAAGAAAGTTTACTTTACGCACGAATTGCATACACAATTTTTTCTACTACCGAACTGAACCTAAATTATCTAATAATGTGAAAATTTCAAAATGTCAAACTTACCTATTGAGTCAAAACTTAATGTGTCATTTAAAAATCATAATATTGCTATGTTTAGCCTGCTTAATTTCAAATGAGTGAAACTAATCAAAGTCTTAAGAATTATAAAAATTTCAAACATTATTAAAGAATACTGTAGTAATAATTAAGGTGTATAATTTTGTTGTTATATTATATGGTGTACAGTTGTATCTAATCTTTACACTTTGTACTTTATATGCTTATTAAATAAATAGTATTATTATTACTGAGAATTAGGTAGGTATATTTTATAATACTAATATACCATGATAATAAATAAATGGACTAAAAAAAGAAGTAAAAACACTTTACGCTCTAGTGCGTCAAGTTTAACTTTACGCATTATACAGCATGCGTAAAGTTAATACTTTACGCACGTTAGTAGAAAAAATTATTATTTTTTTATTCACTTCTCTATTCCGCAAATTTTCTTTTTTATATAACAAGTATTAAATGAAATTTTTTATGAATATAATTAATAGTAATGGTAGTAAGCTAATTTAAACATTATTTTCAAAAATGTATGTGTCAAATTTAAATAAATATTTAGTTACTTCTAAAATGGTCGGCACTTGGAACGTATAGGTAATATATTGAATTATTATTTTTTAAATGAAGAAAGAAAAATTAACAAAATAATAAATAATTAGGAAAATTAACAAAACCGTATCTTGGTCGTGTAGAGTCTGCTGCATGACGTACCCATTTGACTGTAATCTTCTACATTTTTTTATGAGTCATATAAAATTGTCAGCTCTTTTCGCTTGTTTGCTTTTGGCGAAGGCGCCGGTCTGAAACAATTTACGTTTAAGAAAACCATCTGAAAATTTATTGTGTCTAACAGGACATACAAGAAAATACTCTTTGGGGATTTATATTGTAGAAGAAAAGGTTGTCGCAATTCTAGTATTTATATTAAAAAGTACAATTTTTTTTAATTCATTTTCCGGTTTTACTGCAAATGAAGTCAAATAATTTTCTTCTTGAATAAGAACCTAATTTTCGATAAAGCTATTATTTCCACATTTTGAAAATTAAAATACATCTATCTACTCATATTAGGTTATATATTAATTAATGAACTACTTTTGAACAATTAATACCTAGTATCCGTAAACAAATAGCGTGAGTTATATTCGTAAGTCACGCGCGTGGCTGTTTCTTTATTTACATCAATCTCCTTCAACTTTATGCCTAGTTTGTCCAATAGATATTCTGAAATAAAATGGTCCATTATTATTGAGGGGAGGAAAGTGATTTGACATTTGAATAGTAGCCAAAAATGATGAATTCGTACTTTCAAAGGTTAGTATTTATTGCTATAATCATAGGTAAGGTATAGTATAACTCGTGGTAATGGTAAATAACTCACTTGATGAATTACAGCACTCGCCTTCGGCTGGTGCTGAAAAATTCATAACCAACTTCTCTGCAGGCGCAGTTTAAGCTACAACCCTTGGTGCAATTACAAAAAATAGTAATCAACAATATGTCTGTGGTAGATGGAAATAGAGTTTGAATTGGTTCCAAAATGTTATCCCTTAACGTCCATTCCCAGTCTTCAGGAGTAAGCTCGTTGCCTAGCCATATTTGAATTTGGTAGTAGATCCGATATAAATGTTGCCGAGCAGCACAAGTTGGCGGAAGAATAGATAATTGAACAGGTGTTTTGAGCTGTATAGATTTTACAAAAGGTGAATATCTGTGAGTATCAATAGATACTTCTTTTACTGGGACTTTATACATCGCCAGGAGAAAACGAATTCAACTGTTGAAAATTACGTTTGGAGAACACTTTAAAAATCTGCGTAATTTATTAATTCCTTATTTTTTCCAAATAATTTGAAGACATTAATTTTACCAAAAGAGTGGCGTTTAATAGGGTTGGTTAAATAATACAAGAGATAAGAGATTTTTGGGGTCTGCGGCATTATTCTTATCTCTTGTATTAATTTTACCTTTTACCACATGAGGTGTGTTATAGTAGGTAATACATACTTATTATAGTGAATATAATTGTCTATTTATTTTTATTATTTATAGGTATACGATATTCCAGAAATTTTAGGGTTGAGGGTCTACAACTTTTATTTGACGATCAATTAATTTTCTATTTTTAAATTTTCATTCCTCCAACTTAGGCAAAAAAAACAAAATAACCCAATAAAATATACATTAGCCCACTGGAAAATGATTTCAAATAAATATTTGTCCGGCTGGGAAATCTTGACAAAAAAAGGAAGTTTCCTCTCTCTTCCTTTTCCCTTTTTGGGAAGAATCAATCCTATGCATTTTAGGCAACAGAATGAAGAAATATAAATGACTAATCATTTTTGAATAATCTTAGTTAATTATAATAAAACTAGTTTATACTATCTTCTTCTATCTACTGATGTGTACACACGTTTAAATTGTCTCCTTAATAAATAACTGTTATTAAGAGTGAAATAGGTTCTAGAAAATTGCAATTTTCGCACAACTGAATGTAGAAACTCAGAGAAGTGTTATACATTATAAATAAAGTGGAGTTAATAATTATTATTAGTGGAAAAAGAAACTTGAAATATAACAGATTATTGCCTGTTGCTAAATAAACTGATAAGAAATTTTTATCAATCCTTATGTATAAAAAAAATAAATAAAAAAAACTGATGTGTATAAGAAAGAAGTGTAAATAAATACAATCAAAATAAATACTTATACCGGGTGACCCAGTGAAATGGATCTACAAACTCAAGAATATTTTCTCAAAAGAAATAGTAGAAGATGCGAACAAAAATCAGACAAAAAAACTACAAGAGAACATAAATGATGTTAAAACGGAAATAAATAAAATAGGAAAAACAATTATTTATCAAGAAGTAGAAAAGAGGAAGGAAATAGAAGAAAAATCTAGAGAAAAAAACAAGAAAAAAATAATATTGTAATATTCGGCCTGTATTATAATCCAAGTAAAAGAGTAAAAAACACAGAAGCAAAGCAACTACTTGAGTTTACGTTAAAAAAAGTTGATCATCTCCTGAGTGTTCAAATAAATTCCACTGAAGTGGATGACATTTTTAGTTTTGGGAAACAAGAGACCAATAAACCAATTTTAGTGAAATTTTGTTCACTCATGAAAAAGCAGGAAATTCTAAGAAACTGTAAAAAACTAAAAGGCGCCGAGGTATTTATTTCGGAAGAGCGTAACACAGAAGAAAGGGAAATACATAAAATTTTATATAGGCATTTGAAAGAAGCTAGACAAAGAAATAACCTAGCTTACATAAAAGAAAACAAATTATATATTAATAAAAAGCCTTACAGTCTAAAAGATCTAAATCAGTTGCAAGAGGAAAACGAAGATGGAGATAAGGAAAACAAAGTCTATGATGATTTGGAAATGATAGATGAGGATACAGAAGAAAATACAGAAGAGGAAGACATTGAACGAGCAATAGAGAAACAAGAGAGTACTAAAGCCTCAGTTGAAACGCAGCTAAACATCGAAAGTACCAAAGATTCAGTGAAACGGAGCGAAACAACCACAGTAAACAAAGTTTGGCTACAAAAACAGTAAAGAAGACACGAGGATTGTTTAGAGTCTGCAAAAAACAATATATAAGAGACTGTGAGTGTACCCATATTACCACACATGAAATTGAAAATATTGTATGAATAACAAAATGCACGAATAACAAAATTATTTAGCAAAATATAAAAAGCATCGCAAGAAATTTTAATGAATTTTTTATTTACTTAAGTCAGATAAATTTACAGTTTGATTGTATTATTTTGACCGAAACATGAATTATTCATGATAAAGGGCTTTTTCATATAGATAGTTAATAAATTTACTTCCAACTGTTATTATAAATAATATGTATGTAGTATTATATAAATATGTGTGTATACAAGGTGTTTCTAAATTGACTACCATAAATTTAAAAGCCTGTAGAGAACGTTAAAATAGAACTAAAACCTCTATACAGTTTCGTCGGAAAACGCTTCGTTTTCAAAATACAGGGTGTTATAATGTCGACTGGCAGATCAGTTATTTAGTTATATCTCTAAACAGAGTAGGCAGAGGAATCTAAATTTTTGTGAGGGAGTGTTACTTAAGACTACCGATGACTGTATAATATTTTAAATCTGATACCACCATTTAGTGGCGTAGAAAAAGGGGTAGCCTTACACTATTTTGTTAATAAAAAATTTGCTGTCAGATGTTTTGAAAATATCGTCTCATTTTCAAATTCCCCAATCAAAATGCTATAATAAAGATGCTCTTATTAAATATCTCCAGAGGCGTTCGTTTTCGAGATATTCTCCCCACGCGCAACCTTGAGTTTTTGTGGGCTTCTCCTTTTCTGTTTATTTACAGATTGTAAAAATACTAATACTTAATTACTTTTTGGTAAAAATTTTTTTGTAAATAAAAATTATTATTATTATTACTATTCCAAATCAACATGATTTCGTATAGCAGTCAGAGACAGTTCAAATTTTATCAGAATGTATCGACCAGTTGTTTTTAGGTCCTTACTTGTTTGTATGTTCTAAAAATTTAATTGGCGAGTCTTTCAATTTTCAATTTTCAAACGGATCGTACTGCAGTGACAATGCTCAGTATCAGCAATAAATTCAAACTGTATACAAACAATCTGAAAATTAATTTTCGGCAAATTTTCTCAGTGTCTAAGATGTTCGATGAAATATTTATTATTTATATTAGGTACTTAAATTTTACTTCACTTTCTACAATCCATCTCCAGTTTCTCCTGCCCAACTTCAGTCTTAGTCCTCGTAATCGGGTAAGGTAAATACGTTTTTGTTGACTCAAGTTTGAACATTAAGTTAGTTACCTGTAAGCTGAAAGTAGTAGGGGATGAATTTCAATGCAAAGTCACAACATCTGTAGACGTAATAATAAGAGCTTGTTGGTTGCTATAGGTAGCTCAGACTAGCTAGATACCACATTTGCGTGTATATCAGTGTCGCACCTTAAGAAGTATAAAGGATAAAGTGGTTAATTTTGTCCAAGATTTTAACAAGAGGATTCGTTTTGTTATTTTTTTCTGCATATTTCACTTTTATATTTTTGTACCCTGAAGAATTTATTATCCATAAACACTATGGCCAACGTATCTACATTTACTCATTTAAGTTAATAGGCAGCGTTTAGAATTTACTTCTAGAAACTAATTTTTTACATAATTTTAGTATGAAACTCAATAACTAATATATAAAAATTTTGTCAGTGACAATTTTAAATATAATAGTAGGTACTGATCTAATTATACTTTTTCGTGTAATGGTTAGTTTATTATTATGGACGACTTTTGCTCTCCTCATGACTTTGGGTACAATTTTGCAGAAAGTATATTTTTTCAAAAATATTACTTTTTCGGGTTTTCAAATTCTGATTAGAAACGCTGTGATCGCACGTCTAATTATTTATTCATTAAGGAACTATTTTAAAACTATCTGTGTTAATGTTTATTGTAAAGCAAAAGCAGAGACGTGCACCGCCACTGATGTAAAAGAGGAGTGCAAAGAGCGTGGTAATACAAGGGATTATCCTAGCTATCCGTACTTACCGAAGTGAAATTACACACACAAACACACCCATAGACCAAACTGTAGCTAACTTAATTATAGAAAACATACCAAACCCGTGTAAGTAGTTTGTAATGGTATTAGGGGTATAAAGTAAACAGTCCAAATGAAAATGTCAGGTCAGGTATTTAAAAAAGTGAAGGCGGTGGGTGAGTTTCTTAAATTCCAAAATTGATTTAAACTTATAATGACAAGTTTCAAAATAAAAAAAATTGTTAACATTTTTTAAATTCTATCAAAAAAACTGTAGGTAGTGTGGTCGGAATAGATTAAAATTTAATAAAATTACTATATCATTTATGTAAAGTAATCTGACATGGAGATATTCATTTCCTTCTCGTGTGTCAATTTTTTAAATGATTTTTATAAGGAATTGTATTTATTTGCACATTTTTACGCATGTGTTTTGAACTTAATTCACTACAGCTTACGGCAAAGTTATTCAGTATCTTTTTTTGGAAATTATGTTAACAAAGAATTGATTTAAATTTCGGTCCGGTATCCCGTATTGCGCATTAATTTATAAAACTCAAATAACTGGCCATGTTAGTATTTCGCTGAAGGCTCTAATGCAAAACAAGGTAAATAAATATTCGATAACAAAATTATGTCGGGTTATACATGTAGGTAGTAGGTAGTGTAGGCGTATTTTCGGCGTATGTTATATGTACAAACCATCAATAGAGATGAGGCCTTAGGCCATTTTGTTGTTAGCATATCCAACCTCATACGAGAATGATAAAATTATATATCTTTCCAGAGGACACTGCAGAGTGGTCAATATTTAAATATTGCTGTTATTTATGTTTCAAGGGTTTTTATTTGTACTTGACAAGCAGGATAGGATAAATATGATAAATAATTAATAATTTAAGCATTAATTTGTTTATTTCTATAATTTTAAGTGAAACATTTCTAATAGAAAATAAGTTTATAAATGACTTTATTTAGGCTGTATACAAGTATAATAATAACAAACATATCCAATTTGATATAGTTATGTTGATGTTTCATCTCTAAACATACAATTTTTAAGTTTATTGGACTTTCTTTAATGCATGATAAAAATTGTATTAAAAATTACAAAATTCAAATGAATCGTAAGAATGGGTTTCCCTCAGCTCGAGTTGCGAATGCAAGTGCTATGTAGAAATAGTTTATATGAGTTGTATTCATGATTAGGTTAATTCATTAATATTAGGCGTATGGAAACTTATTTAACGGGGACCAGGCATTTGTCTTCGGACAGTAATTTTCCATCACGTCGGTTTGGCAGAACACACGCAGGTTCAACCCTATTCTAAGTAGGATAGTCAGATGCGGGGCGGGTTTCAATTGGTCAATTCTTTTAACTTAGCTAACCCCCGCAAGTCAACAGCCCCTCAGGCGATAGTTCGGACCTGATGTGTTAAATCCTGAAACTTTTAGAAATCACTTTTCGTTTAATTTTTCGACTGACAACATCGCCTCTAGTTTCGCGAGTAAGAAATAAGGAAGTAAAGTAGTGACTGTTCTGTGTTTCCTGATTTTGTTTGTTTGTATATGTAGAGTCAGTCATTCATTTTTGTTTTGTTTTGTAAATTGAATTAGTGGATGTCTGTCCATTTTCCACTAGTCGAGGATTCCAGAACGTTTGTCTATTTTCTGGAAATCCTAGTGATAATAGCTTAACCGTGGTTTGCGGGATATCTTTGAACCCATGTAAATGTTGTCCATGCGTTAAGCTAGATATCCTTTTGCCACAGTCATAAAGAATTTGCCTATTCTTCTATTTTAATAGTCCATTTGGTACTGGGACTTATTCCCCGTATTTTCCATTTATTGTTTGTTTTTCACCTTTTTTTCGTTCATTTGTAAATAAATAATACCTATTAAGTGTTTTGAGATTATTTCGTTTTATTGACAGTATAGTTGGCAATTTCATTGATCAGAAAATAGGAAATAAACAGGTTTAAATGCTTATTAATACACGACACGTATAATAATTAGTAAAGGAGTAAGACCTAGTAATAGTTAATAAGGGCTCGTACTATATTTTGTGGGTAGTGGTTCTGTCTAGAGACTAATTAATCCCAGTATTGATATATTGAAGGAACTATGTTATAGCAAAAACTGGTTTTTAAAATATAAAATAAATATCTTATTATAACAGTAAAACAGCTCGGCAAGACTGTTATAAATATTACTTTGATTCAGAACGTCTAATTTTAACTTGAAAAATATCCATAATACAGAAAATTACTACCAATAAAAAACCATTAATATAATGGCTCAAAAAGTCTCTAATGGACTTTGATGTTGTAGCAACCGATGTGCGGATTGACCTTTTGTAACTTAGAAATTTCAACTATAAAATGTTTTATTTTTTAATAAAATACTGCAAAAAGTGGTAGTTTTTGAGATGATTGGCGTCTACCAATTACGTTGAATATATGCTCTTTATTTTCCTCCTGCCCGCGCTTCAACCATTTATATACCGGCTCATTTATTTTCTGACTAAAATATAAGCGTGCCTGTCCTTCCAGTTCCGTGGTAGAAACCTGGTGTGGAAAGTCCCGTTTCTTATTCAATAACATCGATTTGCACAAAGTTTCTTCACGATCTCACGTTTCAGAATTATTATGAATTCTATTCGTTACTTCTGTAATGCTCCGGTACATACACATATTTCTTTAAACGATAATTGATTCCAGCAAATAAAAACAAAAAATCTGAAAGTTTCAGTTTACTAAGGTGTTTATTCAAAGGAACAATACAAAATTTACCTACTACCCAACTACATATTATTACTTACTTTCTAAACTATCTAATATGAATTTAATCAAGATCATAAACAGGAGGAATTGGAGGTGGTGGTTGTGGTAGAGGTATCGATACCGGTAGCAGTAGCAATATTAGTAGCAGTAATAGTAAAACTAGAGGTAGTTTTGAGAGTGTGTGATGCCTAGCAATTATGTTGCAAACATGATATTTGTTTTAATTTTTTCAGCTTCTTAACCGTTTACTTTTACACACTCCTTTGCCTTTTGACGAAGAAAACCATATCCCTGCAATTTTTTGTCAAAAGCGTCCTGGTGTTGGAGCTTTCATTCCATTGGACAAATTGTATTATTTTCTTATTACTGACAGATGTTTTCGGTGACATACCTACCAAAAGTGTCTCAAAATCATCGAACTTCATCGTTTCTTTACGTCTCATAAACGTCCATTGAGGGTGAATGTTTCCTTGTATTATATTGTTATTCTATCTACAAATTATTATAACAATTCCAGTTGGCAGGTAGGTTTCTGAGCGATTGGAAACATAATAAAATAGTACTTGTTCACTATTCACTATTGTCACTCATATATGGAATGATCAATTTTAGAAGAAAACCAGATGAT
The DNA here is from genome assembly GCA_963680705.1 of Rhagium mordax. Taxonomy (NCBI): domain Eukaryota; kingdom Metazoa; phylum Arthropoda; class Insecta; order Coleoptera; family Cerambycidae; genus Rhagium; species Rhagium mordax. The sequence continues at coordinate 15,398,537 of OY796657.1, forward strand.
ATACAGGAAACTTGCCTATTTTCAATAAAGTTATTTTAGAGATATGCAGTATATTTCCAGTTGATCATAGCCTGTTTTGTTTTCCCTTTTAGAGTAGATAATTTTTCGACAAATTTCTTTAATTTTTAATAATTTTTCCAAGTAATACGCGATTAAAATATACCACAACACCACTCTGTATAATCGGTTCATACTTAGAATATATGGTTCACTTATTTTGCTTGATAAAACCTCATATAAACCAAAATCCAAATCCAGGTCTGGCTTTATAAAAAACTGACAATATGTCATATGTGAAAATCAACACTCTGTATGGCAAAATTTTGTAGATCTGTTTCGATATTCGAAAAGAGCAGAAAAAATTGAATAGAGTAGCTCACTTCATTTGTTTGCGCATTTCATTCATCAACCCTGATTAATTGTCGAAAATCCAATTTCATTGAAATGGTCGAGACAGTTAGAACTTGAAAATTTATTTTAGTGTTTAATTAACAAAAAAATGTAACTTGCAGCAGTGACAATTCTTAATCTTCTAGACTAGGTAAGTGAACTATTGTAAAATAATTTTAAAAATAAAGTAGAGTTGCACACATAAATCAAAATACTACTTAATTTTGTTAGTCTACATTTAAACATAATATTATGTACAATAATAATAAATAAGTGAAAGTAAAAAATAAAATACATAACTACAAAAACTGTTCAAAGTGACCTCCATTTCGTTGGATACATTTCCGTGCTCTAGTAGTAATATTTCTAATTGCAAGTCTAATCATATCTGGATTATTTCTAACTTCTCCACAAGCGTGATTAATGAGTTCCAATAGTTCTTCTCTACTATTAATGGCTACGTCATATACCTGTGCTTTTAAATGTCCCCAAAGATAATAATCAATAGGATTGAAATCCGGTGACCTTGCGGGCCAATGGTGAGATCCATTTCGACCTATCCACATATTTGGAAAATTATCATTTGGGACATTTCTAACAATAATCCTAAAATGGAGTGGAGCGCCATCATGCTGGAAATACATTCCCGCAATATTTTCATTTTCCATTAACACGGGTAAATAATTTTGCAGAAAGTCTAAATAAAGTTCACCTGATAATCTATCAGGGAGAATATGTGGCCCAATTAAATGATTGTTGAAAACACCGCCCCAAATATTAACAGCAAGTCGATGTTGGGATTTATTCTGCCTTATACCATGTGGATTCTCTTCTGCCCAAACATGTGAATTTCGTAAATTATAAATACCATCTCTTGTAAATTGTGCCTCATCTGTAAACAGACATCTGTTAAGAATTCTTCGATTCCGAATAATCCAGTTACTAAAATTTAACCGATGAACCTCATCTCCTTCCTCTAACCTCTGAACGGGTACAGATTATTCTTTTTTAGTGTTCTCCAAACATTGACATGTGGAAGACCTAAAGCATGACCTTCTCCTTCTTGTGCTAATTTTTGAATTATTTGCAACAATATTTAGTATATTCTCTTCTACAGCTAAAGGTTGCCTTACTGGATGCTCATTTAAGGTGGCCGTTGGATACCGACCATGATCTTTAGAATAATTGAAAACTTTAGCAAAAGTTTTATGATTAGGAATTCGGCGTCCAGGAAATCTTCTTCGATATTCTCTGACAGCAGTCCGTCCATTGCCATCACAAAATCCATACACATAGATTATATCCGCATATTCAACATTTGAAAATTGATAAGGCATAATTATGTATACTTTGTAACTTGGGTAATAATATTAATACAAATAATAATTTTAGAATAATAAAATGCAAGTACATAGAACCAGTACAGTAAATATGAACTGTCAAATTTTAAAATTTTCAGCATTGCCTACTTGACGACAAAGTAGCTATACCTAGTATAAAATCATCGGTTAAGTTTTAGTAACTGAATTATTCGGAGTTGAAGAATTCTTTAACAGATGAGGCACATTTTGTATGAGATGGTATTTGTAATTTAAGAAATTCACATGTTTGAACAGAAGAGAATTCACATCTAGAAGTTTAAGAGTTGTTACTGCTGCAAGTTACATTTTTTTGTTAATTAAACACTAAAATAAATTTTCAAGTTCTAACTGTCTCGACCATTTCAATGAAATTGGATTTTCGACAATTAATCAAGGTTGATGAAAGAAATGTGCAAACAAATGAAGTGAGCTACTCTATTCAATTTTTTCTGCTCTTTTCGAATATAGAAACAGATCTACAAAATTTTGCCATACAGAGTGTTGATTTTCACATATGACATATTGTCAGTTTTTTATAAAGCCAGACCTGGATTTAGATTTTGGTTTATATGAGGTTTTATCAAGCAAAATAAGTGAACCATATATTCTAAGTATGAACCGATTATACAGGGTGGTTCAAAAGTTATGACCAAAGAAAGATTTGGCCAAAATCAATAAAACATCCTGTATCTCAGTAAGGAAGGACGATGGATGCATTAATGCCGGAACCGCCAAAGTGCCCTCTATCCACTGGTATCGTATGTCCCTTTAACTGTGAAACACCCTGTATAGTCATCATCTAATCTTTCTTCCTTGAGTTAGTTTTATTCATTCGAAACGTGAAGTTTTTTTATGAGCAATTTAATTTGTGAAAAAAAAAGAATACCTATATTGCCTGATTCATAAGTGGCTTTTTTAATGTTTAATTTTAAAACCATTAAACTGCTTTGCAGCATAGACTATAACTTAGAATACGTGTACTTTTAGTTTTTGTTAGCACCATAAAATATGGTTTTCCTCTATCCCAGCTTCGCTCTCAGCATAATGCTTCTAACGACTATTGAGATAAGTTTAATTTAAACTGGTGGCGTTTTATCATTTACTTTTTTTTATCAATTATTTAAGCACTTTATATTTTAAACTGAGTTAAAACGGCAATTTCCATATGAAATTAATCCTTTAAATGAGTGTTGTAATTAAAATAGTTTTAACGGAGAAATTTATCTGAGTAACGTGATATGTAAACTAAAATAACTGGTCATATTCGAAACCATTTTTTTGTTTCACTGGAGAATTATAAAATATGCAATCTATCGCACAAGGATTCAATTATTCTTCAGTTTCATTTAAATAAAATGCAATAGATTTTATGTTGCGAGAGAAAAAGATCCGGGAGCAGAATTGCGATCCCTTACTACATAGAGTGGTCTACCAAAATCATTAAAATATATTAACGATTACTAAACGGTGCATTTCTACATCCTATACATAATGATGGGTAGCGTCAACTCTGGCAAATTATTTTATACATTTTTTTTAGCTACAAGTAAAGCTTTGTATGCATATTCGACAGGCCGCAATTTGCAGTGTCAACTAATTATAGAATATCCGTAATTAAAACCACTAACTCACCGCTAATACAATTAATCAATTCCATAGTGCGGTGGTTCACATGGGATGGGTATTCAAACTAAACGTACTGTAAAGCTGTATAATGATTATGTGAATACATTGTTGATGATGGGTCTGATGCCATTATATTTCCGGCATGTTTCCAAATAAATGCGGGTAAAATATAGAACCGTCATATTAAACCGCATTCATATCAACGCCAATGGCGAAAATACAGATGCAATTTTTTAAAATTTTAGTCATAGACAACTTAAAATACAAGCAAATGTCAGGCAGACCCAACTCAGATGTGTTTGCTAACAGGCATCTAAAAAAAATTTAATTCATAAAAAACGTCAATAATTACCAGTAGGTACTATCGCGGCCGAAAAAAAGTAATCGATTTTTTATCAAGTAGTATGTTTTTTCGAAAAATTTTCCTTTGTAAATGGGAGTGTTTACATCAGTTATGTCAATTAAATTATTTTGACAAGAAATCATTGGTGGGATCGTATTTATTATAAAAAAATAATAAGAAATAAGCTGTTAATATTTTTTAATTATAAGAAAACAATTAATTAGTATGGTTTTGAGAGAAGCAGAAAAAAGCTACATCATCACCACACTTGGAGAAGGGTGGTCTTAACAACGCATGGCAAAGCATGCAAATTAATTGCAGCAAAGACTCAATTCAAAAACTAAACAAAAAGACAGACCTTCCGCTATTATCTGTTTTGTACAAATATTCTTCATCAAACTTATAACCCCTGGGATGGTAAACTCGCAGTTGACCATTGTAGCAGGACTGAATATCCTTTCGTCGGAAAGATCACTCTCTCCCAGTAAAGATCTTATTCATTAATAAAAGTATTTGCAAACTGCATTCTTGCCTCTTTATTATCATCTGTTAGTCGGTACTTTTTAGCACTGGCACAGTTAAATAGACCTTGCTCTCGCAACCGTTTTCTTGCTGTCCTAACAGACGCTGGGAAGTTGGTTTGCTCTTTGGCTTCAATAGAATTAGAAAATGGGAGGGAATGGGTGTATGTGGTGTGTCCTGGTTAAGTGTCAGAATAGCTCTAAGCTAAACTTCGCCAGGACGTTAATATAAATAAGACGATTAAATAAAAAAAAAAAAAAAAAAAAATGGGTTTAAATTCACATAGTTAACCAGGGTATTGTCGTTTTCAAGATAACTCTTTCTTGGGTAAATGTTGAGATAACGGAATCTCCGATTTTCGGAATTTTTTTGCTTTTAACATACGTAGTTTTGTCTCCTGAACAATAAATTCAAAAAAAAATCGCCGCTCGTCAACAGTTTTCGAGATATTTGGCCCCAAAGTCTCTGAAAGTCGTATTTCTCCACTGCCATAATCACTTATTTTCACCAAATTTTTCATTTTATGCTTATGAACACCTCTAATACAGACTTATTTAAACACTTTTAAATCATTTCAACACATTTATGCCAATCAATAACTATTTTTTGAACCTTCTTATAAAAGCCGTGAAAACATAACCTAAAATTTCAAACAACACTAAGATCATTCGAGGTTATGATAGTGCCGTAAGATCTAGAGTACGGTATAAAACGAATATGTTCCTTCTTTGATATAAAAATATACTGCACCCGCCCGCCCGGGGGCGGGCGGGTGCAGTATATTTTTATATCAAAGAAGGAACATATTCGTTTTATTCGCGGAACTTGTAATGTTTGAAATCTAGAATACGCATAAAACTAATATGTTCCTTCTTTGAGATAAAACGATAAAAATATAATGCACCCGCCCGCCCGGGCGGGCGGGTGCATTATATTTTTATGTTAAAGAAGGAACATTAGTTTATGCATAACATAGATTCCGCGCCACTATCGTAAAGTTTTTAGGTTATGTTTTCATGGCTTTTATAAGAAGGTTCAAAAAATAGTTATTGATTGGAATAAATGTGTTGAAATTATTTAAAAGTGTTGAAATAAGTCTGTATTAGAGGTGTCATAAGCATAAAATGAAAAATTTGGTGAAAATAAGTGATTATGGCAGTGGAGAAATACGACTTTCAGAGACTTTGGGGCCAAATATCTCGAAAACTGTTGACGAGCGGCGATTTTTTTTTAGAATTTATTGTTCAGGAGACAAAACTACGTATTTTAAAAGCAAAAAAATTCCGAAAATCGGAGATTCCGTTATCTCAACATTTACCCTTTCTTGGCCGCCCAGAACCCACTGCCCTGCTCAGATCATGAGTTCCTTTCCACTTTTTGTTTAGTTTTTGAATCGTGCTTTTGCTGCAATTAATTTCACTTGCTATTCGTTGTTGAGACCACCCTTCTCCAAGTTTGGCGATGATGTAGCCCTCGATGTAGCCTTTTTCTTCTTCACTCAAATCATGATAAGGCATGATTATTATAATACAAAATTTATTTTTGCTTAATATGACAATGACGTTGACACTAATATAAAAAATATTGGGATTGATGCGACACTGAATAGAACCATAATTACAACGGGAAAATCAGTCGATTACTTTTTTTCGGCCGCGATAGTACAAAGAGATTTGTTTTTGACCACCACCTTTTTCTAGAAAATTGTTGTTAATTGAGGTAACGTACACGATCTCGCTGGTAAACTATTTATTTTCACAACATTTCAGTAGCTCTGATATAAAGCATAAACAGTGGTTTTAACGGGGGCGGTCCCAGTCGCTAACCTTATAAATTCCAACAGATGGAACTATATGTAGCTTTTGCCAATATAACCGTATTGACGTATTGTAATTTATCTACTATGAGATAGGTGGAGTGATGTGTTGTAATTTATCTATCCTTTGATAGATGGAGACATTACACTCACATCTTTTACATTATTATGACGCGCACCGCGCAATCTAAATTAATTCGTTTTTATAACTACATTATTTACAAATGATCATACATATTATTTAATTACTAGTGACTTTTTTCTGATAATGTTTTTAGATTTGACAGCTTGTTTTATCTAGTTATAAATATTTATATTATTTTGTGATTTGGATATTTGTAGATATTTTTGTGTATTATTGTAACTGTTTGGACTTGGATAAATTATAAATATTTATGATATTTATTTGTGTCTTGGACAATTGTGTTTTTTATGGGTAGTGCTGTAAATAATCTAACTATTTGAGCATTATCATTTTTTTATTGTTACTACGACCATATGATTAACATAACCTTAAATTTATAGTTTTTGTAAATTTATTTTCAATTTTAATTTTAATTTTTGTAGTTCTAGCTTGGATCCATTATACAATTTAAAAGCTCATTCAGATAATAGACATATAAAGTTTCAATATTGTAGATTATTAAAAATCGACTGCTAATTATAGGTTGGATTTCAAACCAACAAAAAGCATCTTATTTTATTAGATCAAGGTAACTAAAACTTTAATAATTATGCACTGAACAAGATTTTAGTTGATAGTACAGGAACCCATCAGCAGAAATTTATTGATAAAACCGACATAATATTCCAAAAACTTAGAAAACGCATAATTTTGAGGTTAGTTGTGACACCCCAGAACAGCTGTTTGTATACCTACTTTTCTTGGCATACCTGCCATACGTAAGTATATACCATTTTCCTGAGAAACAGAAATTATTTTCCTTCGGATATGTTTAAGGTTGGAGTAATAAAACAGAAAGACATTATTTAATAATATATTTATTATATTTAATAGAATGATTGCATTATTAAAAATAATAAAAATTGTTTTACAATCATATCAAACTATTATAGTGGTATATAGGTAGGTTCCTAACATGTTATTCTGAACAACTTGCTGTGGAAATCTGTTTCAATTTGGGTACTTCCTTTTCTAATACAGCTGAAATACACACATTTTACTTTTTCCCACTTTTGCCAACTAGCTGATTTCCAGTATACTATAGATTATAGATGTTAATTAAGATTTTTCCCTTTGTTGGTGCAGCCATGTTTAGCTGTTATGAACTTCGGCACTTAAAAATTTCACGTTCGCAATATAAAAATCGTTTATTACCATATTATTATCGTTGTCTACAACTCGTAAATGTCAAATTCCTTTTCAATTTTACTCATCTTTTTAAATAATACTAATAATAAATAACACATTTCCAATGTTCATAGTCGTTAACTCATTTTCTTCTGTCAGCTGTCACTACTTGTCATTCACGTGCGCTTATGAGCAGCCTCAAAATTCGGCAACATGAGAATACATTCTCAACCAAGCGTTAACCCTTTACGGGATTCTATTGGTGGTGCCTCATAAATGTACTTCAGGCACCAATAGGAATGTAAGGTACGGAAAGCAAAATGCCAACGAAAATGGTTAGGAATGCCCCTTTATAGCAAACTGCTGCGGCGGTTTATATTCATCCTAAAATTGATTTCAATATTTTTATACGACCTTTCAAATAAATTAAAAGATTGACAGAATATTCAATTTATAATTTTGATTTTGCTGCCATCTACGAGACAGTAGCCAAAGTTCTATATGTCATTCTTTAGTATCATTTCGAACCAAAAAACTTGTTTCCTGCATTATATAACGTATTTAATTTCAGTGATATTGGTTTAGTAGTTCGACATTTTTTCAATAATTACTTAATGAAAAATCAAAATTGAAACATGTATGTGTTTAATATAGCGTAGCGGATTGGACCAGAACTATTTTATTGAGATCACGACTATTTTAATTATTTCAAAATTAGGAAGTTTACGAAGTTTAACAGCTTGGTAAGAAAAGAATCGTCATATTCTTGAGTTTTTTAATAGTCCAGTACTATTCTACCGAGTTTTTTCTAAAAGCCAGTCAAAAAATATTTTGAATCGGTTCAGGGATACGGCAGAAATTGTCGAACTACGAAGTGCTTATTTTAAGCAAATCGAACCTATTTTTCCGCCCACCTTAATAAGCTCGAAATACTTTTTAAAAGTTCCGGGTTTCATTCCAGGTCGTGGCGTTGGAATTACCGGTGTACACAGATATTATCTCCAAATGTGCGTTTTCTTCCGCAGAACATTAGTTTAAGGGTAAACTGCATGAGGTGTTTTCCGTTTAAATAAAACAAATTGCAATACATTTCTATCCAGTTTCATTACATGAGTATTTCATTGTAACGTACGACCACACAACTTAATAAAAAACAAAATTTATTTTAAAAAAAATAAAATTTATCAAAATAACGCAGTTAAATAGGTATCTATTACATAAAAAAATATTTTAAAGAAATTGAAAAAGAAATTATTAATTTTATAGATACTGTTCAAAATGCCCCCACTTGTTGGGAGTACGATTTTTTTTTCACGTGAGTGTAGCTTAAACGACATTACACCACTGGATTGAGTCAGTCGACTTAAATTCATCTGATTAATTATATTCATTAGTCTTACTGAATGTACCAAATCTCAACATATCTTATCTAATTTTTGAAAAAACTTGAAAAGTACAAACAAATTTTTTTTCCAAAACCTTGTAGCTCGGTTAGGAAGCATTTTCGGTAAAATATTTATATAAATTTTCGTCCTATTTTGGATTAAAAACTCTCCAGTTTGCGTTTGTCGATGTTTTTAAAATACACCCTGTATAAGTAGAAGTGTTTTTGTGATCTTACGGCTTAAGGTGATTGCTACAAAATTACAGAGTATCACAAGATTAACTTTTAAACTATGTTATGTCACTGCTTTTTTGAAATCTATGATCAATTTGGAAGAAAGAGATATCATTGATTTTTTTTTAGTAAGAATCGCTATTTTTATTTAAGCTTCTACACGTACCTACACAAAAGTAGTGACATAACATAATTTCAGCGAAAAATGCATCTACGTCCCCTTGCAATTTAAACACTCCGTATCTTTTTATTCATCCATCGAAATTCCTGACATACAGATAAACAACAAAATCTATTCCTGAAGAGGGGTTGGAACCTTTGGTGTAGAACTTACACTCCGATGATGCCAACTTGGTTGGAGAAACGCGCATCGAGTGTGTGCAAAAGTGTTTTGGTGTGTGTGGAAAACTACTCCAAGTGTAAACAAAATCTAAACAAGAGATGAATTGGTCTGGCCCTAACCGGGCCCCTTTAAATTTAACTTAAGAGCCAATAATAGTAAAAAGAATAATGCAGTTATAAAAATTAATAATAATAATAATATAAATTCGAAATCAATTAATATCTCTAACAGTACAATAAAACAAAATAAATGGCATCAATATTACAAATTTATAAAACAAATAATAACCTGACCTTGCTTTCATCCCAATAGCCAAAATCGACATCTTAAGTCTGTCTTTGTAATAACAAATAATGAATATTTTAATTTTTTTACAGTTCTGTAAAGAGTAATTAAAGAATAGTGGATCCATTATACAATAATAATTGTATAATTTACAAGCATTGTAAATAATCGATCGTAAGAGTTGCGTAAGGTTTCAAATTACCTTCATAATATTTTACAGAAAAAGTTTATGTCATAGACCCCAAAAAAAGAACATGATGCAGCTACGTTCAATTTGCATTCGAAGAGCTGAGAGCGTTGAATGTCGAAGAAAAAATTGTTATTGGCAATGGTATTAAAATGTTGTAACCTAAAATGTAAAAAAATTGCGATTTCTTCTATAACAAATGACTTTACACCAAATTCTGCATTTATAATTTATGTCAGAAACTAAACTTGAACATGAAAATATATCTAATTATTTATTTGTTTTAAATATTCACAGTCGTTAATTATTATGGTATTATCTTCCTCTTTTTAATAGAAGTATCTTTTTCTTCAATGGAGATATTGGGAAAAATTCTGTCGATGTTGAATCTTTAACATAGATTTTAGCTACTATTGGGGATTAGCTCTAAAGCTCATCAATAAGTGGAAGAAGTTCTACAGAAGCAGTATCCAGTGTACGCTTTGATATTTGACAATTTAAGATTAGTTTTCCAAATGTATGGATACCGATTAATAGTTTGACTCCAAACAATCAAATGCAATCGCCTATAGGCTACTTCTTTTGGATAAGAGACTAAATTAATGTTCTTCTACAAAATTCGTTGCAATAATCAGTAATCAGCACACATTAGACACCAGGCATTAAACTCAACTTCCTTCATTGATTCGTACGGTTGCTACCCTCAGGAACTTGACAAGTGAGGTCAAGTACCTGGGGGTTATACTCGACCCTACACTAAATTGGAAAAAACACTTAGATGCCAAGATTAGCAAAGCATGTGCTGCTTACTGGCAGTGTCACAGAGTAGTAGGTAGGTCTTGGGGACTTTCACCCAAGATCTCCATGTGGATGTACACCGCCGTGATAAGACCCATGCTATGCTACGCAGCTATTGTCTGATGGCCCAGGGTCAGACAAAGAACAACAGCATCCCAACTAGAGCACGTCCAAAGATTGGCATGCCTATGTGCTACAGGTGCGATGAAAACGACACCCACGGCTGCAATGGAAGCTATACTCTGCATCACCCCTCTAAATCTATTCGTGGAGGAGGTGGCACTGAGGACGGCTTTAAGGTTGCAATCCGTGGGCCTTTGGAATACAAAGGGAGTGGTCACAAAACATGTGCGTATACTGGAAGAGGCTGTAACTAGAACACCTCTCCTAGGAATGAACACGGACCGTATCCCTTATATATACAATTTTAAGAAGAACTTTGAAGTAAGGTTGGATGCGTCGGGAAACGACATTCCTGACGTAGCAATCTATACCGATGGTTCAAGAATGGAGTGTGGATCAGGGGCTGGCATCTATTCAGAAGATTTGAATCTGCACTCTACAATACCGCTAGGCAAGTTCACCACAATATTCCAGGCAGAGTTAGTGGGAATTATGCAGGCGGTAACAGAGGCGACTAAGACAAGTATTAGTGGTAAGACAGTGCGAATATCTACAGACAGCAGAGCTGCCTTGCTTGCCCTAAATAACTACAGAATTAGTTCTGGATTGGTTTTGCAAGCCAGGGAGGCCATAGATTTACTCGCACAAACTAATAGTGTCCAGCTCTGCTGGGTAAAAGGACACGATGGAAATCAAGGTAACGAGGAAGCGGACGCTCTGGCCCGTAAAGGCTCTGAATGCATTCCAAATGGTCCAGAGCCTGTAATAGGGCTCTCAGAGTCTATCCACAGTTCCCTGATAAAGAGCTATTCCCTCAAACGACATATCGATTGTTGGATTAACCTACGCAGTTGCAGACAAAGTAAAATGGCTGTCGCTGCACCTAGTCGTAAATTAGGCAAACACAGTCTCCAGTTGTCCAGAGATAATCTACGAATTATCGTAGGACTACTAACGGGGCACTGCAGACTGAATAAGCACCTCTACATGCTGGGTGTTGTGGACAACCCCAAATGTAGAGGTTGTGATCTAGAAGACGAGACTGCTGAGCATGTGCTATGTCACTGCCCTGCACTCTCAACAAAGAGAGGATCCATGCTGGGAGACTACTGGCCCAGTATGGCCAGTATAGGTGGCACTCCGCTGGGGCAAATCCACAGGTTCATCAGAAGTGTTGGTTGGCTTGAGCAATGAGCAAAACAGCTGGCACTGCTACCTGCGGGGGCAGCACAATGGGCCCAATTTAGAGGCCTAAGTGCATGTGAGCATTAGTTTACCCCCCACAAACAATCCAGAATCCAGAATCCTTCATTGATTCGACGAAATGTGGACTTTTATAATCTGCCTTGTCTGTGGACCATACAAAATTCCGTGCTAAGCTCAGGATATTTACGTGACAAATAATAGTCAAAATAAATCCCATTTCGATTCAGAGCCTTCACAAACTCCTTCATAAGCTCCAGCTTGATAGGCAAGGGTTAAAAGATGATTTTATTATGACAGTTCGTCGATCATGTTTTGTTTTCCTGGAATCATAAAATTTCTTCAATCCAGTGCTGATTCTTGGCTCTGCTCTCACAAAGGCACTACAAATATTTCGCTGTCCAAGGAAGAAGTTTATCGTTATGTAAAAGGACATAATATTTCAAATTTAGTTTTGAATTGTCAATAAAAAAGGTGCCATTCGTCTGGTGTGCATTCTGACAAAGCCAGTTTCTCTAAACGGTCTCTTATACCATTATTGAATACCGGGTTGGAGAAAAGGAGAAGCAAATTAGTGTCCCTGTTGTGAGGCAGGCCACTCGGAAGACTTTTCTGAAAGTTTCAGGCCTCCAATGAGCTCTTGATGATTGAAATCTTGGAGACTTGCTGAATATCACTTTCACTTTCTCCAGATCTGTTACATTGTACTTCGTCATACGTTGTTATCTCTATATCATTCTTTAAGATCATGGCCAGGCTACTGAATGAGGGAATGAGTATTTCTTTAGAATGTGGTAGAGGCCTTCTCACTGAAATGCTATGGGTATTGTGATTGATGCCTTCGATGTTCACGAGACAAAGGTAGCAGTCATCATGATGGTCTTTTGGTTCCCTCCAAACCATTGGTACTCCAAACTTCCTCTTTCCTTTTGACCACTGTCGTAAACGATTAACGTTTGTTTTTCATATGAAATGTGAAATTCAAGACTTATCCCGGTCCCTCAACTGGATGCTAAAATAGTAAAGATGACATTATTACGGTTAGAAATAGGTTTTCTACTTTTATTCAAAGTGTACTCACCACATACGTAAGAAAACCCATCTGGATTATTCACTCTCAGCTACGTCTGCTTGTGGAAGCCATAATTTCCAACGTCCGAAATTGCCATTAATACGTCTTCTGAAAATGATTGAAAAAATCTATGTAAATCTAGATCGAGTAAAAACGTAGGTAGGTACTCAATTATAACGTGGACGTAGAAATATGTCATCATCAAATGCATTGCCAATTATCTCTCATATGTTTTATAAAGTGTTTTTAACATTTATGTTTCTGAACTTAAAGAAATTATTTTAATTTGCTGAGAATATAAAAATACAACAGTAAAATTAATTATATCAAAATAGTATCCTTAAAGCAATTATTTTTAAATTTATGCATTCATTCTTGAAATATGACTAAGCAAATGAACGAATTAGCAACCTATTGCAACAATATTAGTTATCCTTAACGATTTCTGTTAATTGTCCATCCGATTTTAAATTAAGTTAAATAATTATTACCACATTCAGCACATATCCCTGCACACATGTCTCGAATAGATCTTCTCTAAAATTAGTTCAAGTTGTCTCCTTGTAACCTATATATAAAATTTAGTGGATCTCATTTCCTTTAGACATTTCAGATGTCCGAGCGACCCGGTTATCAATATCTGCAATTATAGAACCAAGGCAGGCGTGCCCTCAAAGCCCTATGGCTTACTAGGGTGGAAATAGTTTCAATTTATAAAGAATGGCAGGTTTTATGTAACGTTTCTTTTCCTTGGAGACTTCCTTTCCTTATTATTGAATACTATTAAATCAATTTTAAATGTTTCTTTCAATATTTGGACGGAATAAATGATTGGCTAAATGAAAATAATGGAATGCTAATGGAGCTTCTTGTACGATTATTAAAAAATTTTCAAATAGATGTAGTGTTAAAAAATTTACGGCACTACTTTTATTTGTTTTTGTCTCTTTTAATTCTGGATCATGTTTCTGATGTTAAAATAAAAAAAAGATTCTGTGATGATGAATTTGATAATGCTTCATTTTTGAGATACAGGGTGATGAAGAAAACACTTGTCAGAATGAAGTTTCAACACGACAGAGTATCTTCGCATGCCGATGTCCGAACTTAAATGAAACTTATAATCATCATTAGATTAATTGCGAGAGCCTACTGCTTGGCCACCTCATTCACTAGTTAATGCGCAGGAAGAACTGTTACAATAAAGAGGTACACATTTGGAAATGCTTGCGATGAGGTCGATAGTGATGATTTTCAGCATTTCCTTTAGCATTGATCATCAATCTATTATGAAAAAATGAGAAGAAATGGAAATAGTAACTATGATTGGTTTCAGAGACAATATTCGTACGCAGGAGAAAGTACTAAATTTAGTAACGAAACGTATTCTTATCATCACCAATTGATCACCTACCAATTACCCAAACTATGTTTAGGCGAACTAAATCAACATATAGGTTTTGTCGCGTTAGACAGTTATCTAAATCAATAATTGAAGATATTTGGGTCACTATGTTGCTGTTAGTGCAAAACAATCCTCACTCAACCCCAAGCAAACCTACAAATTGGAAGACATTCTTTACAAATCATATTTCTAGACGGAGAATAATTCAGAAAAACAAGTCCACCGAGTTTGTTGTGTAAAATGACTCCTTAATGTATTTAAGAAAAATAATCCTTTGAGAACATTTACAGACTGGGGCGATCTTTCCAATTTATCTTTTAATTGCCGATATCCATATTTTAGCATTCTCATCACAGAGCGTCTGGGTTATTTTTAAGGAAAAAATCATTAGAGATTAAACTCTTCGTAAACATAAATGTAATATATTATTCTGTGCTAGTTCTAAGTGTTTCCCACTCATCCGTTTCTCGCCGTTCTGCCTCTGTTCTTTTGTTATTAGCTACAATGTCTACTCGCGTGAAATTTTCCGACCGCTCTCAAAAAGGCGCGTTCTCCTCGTTAGATGGAATGAGATGAAGCAAGACCGTGTGCGAATTTACTGAGGGACGGAAAGGGCAAAAGGAAGGCCGTGAATTGTTTCAGTAAGCAGTTAGTTGCCAGATTCAGGCAGTTCAAGTTCGACTTGATAACAACTCTGATTTTGGTTATTTCCTTTATGGAGGGTTCTTTTTAACATTTTCTTAACCTTGAAAATCTCACTAAAAGAAGCAGCTTTCTTGTCCCCGGAAAGCGAACAATTTTACATCGTAATCTCTTCAGAATTATATGTAGACGTACAGGGGGTCTTTCTGTAAATGTAAATGGTTTTAATATAACAAAATCAGAGAGATTCTATTTTGATTATTGCCATTTCCTAAAAATTGTGCCACCAGTAGTGCAAGTTTCGCTCGTTGACGAACTCACTTAAGTGAAAGTTACACAATAAATTGTTGAATATTTTGTAAAAATTAGACATTATGGTATATTACTAATGATTTCGTTGCTATAAAGTTGAATTTAATCGTTTTCTCTATATTCCTCAATAACTCATTAACGAAATCTAATCGGAATTTTTTTCACTCTCGATTCACTCTTTAAGTCAAATCCCAAAAGCTTTCGAAACACCCTGTATTGATAATGTATAAAATTGAAGAGGACAAAAAATTTGAGATTCGACGTAAATCCTCGCCCTTGCCCTATTTTTTAGGGCTTACACTTTGAAGACATTTTCCGCTTTACAGACTGATCTGAGTTCACATCAATATAAAACGTGGTAAACCTTTGATTGCCACAGGTCAGCAGTGAAGGATTTAGTCCAATATTACGGAACCCCATGCCGGGCGGCTTACAAAACACCATCCGCAACTCGAGCTGCATGGGAGTTCTTTAATATTGAAATAAATCCTTTCACTTCTGACTTGTGGTAATCACAGCTTTTTCTAGTTAATTTGTTGCCCATAAAGTTAAACGGCGAGAAATATTTTAAAGCAAATTACAACTGTATGGAAAATTGTATATTTTTTGGACGGTTGATATGTCAAACCCAAGAAGCTTGAAAACATACAATTTGTGTTTTATTCTCCGTAACTTAATTACTATTTGTACCTATTGGACACTGGCACATTATTTCCTCTGGTGTCGTGATGGACTCAATATCGATCGGTTGTTAAATCACGCATGGCATAAAATGCACATAAATAAAAACTTCACGGTCCTAAGTTGCTAAACTGTCGGGCTAAACATTCAGCCATGATATTCAGCTTCCTAATCTGTACACCCAGGTGTTTTATGAGAGGAGAGTCCCAGGTGTGCGTATTTTTACTTATTCTAAAAGGGGATGTTAAAACAGGTTCAGGCAAATAGTGCATCGCTACTAACTTGGCGTTTTATCATCTGTGTTACTTCGTCTTTATAGTTTTGGTAAATGCTGGCCGCTTTAGACGGCCCTAGGCAATCATTTTTATGGGCCTTTGTCCAATACACCGACGTTTAAAAGTTCTCAGCTGATATATTACGGAATTATCTATTATCGTTTTCTAACGAAAGTGTGTGTGTTATAGTCCTTGTGATATATGAAAAAGTGGTGTAACAACGGGCTTTCACATCGTCCTAAAGGACGATTTTATTACAAGAAAATAAAATGTATATACATTGCATATGTTAAGTTTTCTTAATAACTTATGCTCATAGGAGCAACTAGGGGACTAGATCACGATAGGCAGTGGAACCAGAGTCATGCCTGTCACTCATACTCTAGCGCACTGCGCTAAACAGTGAAACTATTGAAACTATTGTATTATTGAAAATAAAATAATAATAATAATAATAATAATAAATCGACTTTTTTATACGGACAAATTACAAATCAATTATTTTGAGAACAGAAAAAAATTTTATATGGTAAAAAAACAAAATTACAGAAAGTAATGCCACTCCATTCAGGCGAAGTCTAGCTATAGAGCTACTCATACTCAACCAAAATGAAGCACATTAACATTTCAAAATAGAAACAAACAAAATTGTTAAATATTAGACCGATAGAAAAAGGGGAAGTATACAAGAAAAAAAAAATTAAAACTACTTAAAAGTTATTTTGTTTCCTTGTTGGGCATTTGGGCGTGGACAATGAACAAGTAAGTACCTAAATCATTGTTATTGCTTACAAAGTAAATATTTTTTATATTTATATTTAAATTTGTTGTTTTGTTTGTTTTGTTTTAAACAAATCAGGTATAAAATTATAAAAAGTGACCGCATTGAAAATAAAGCTTCTCCTAAACATGGCTGTCTGATGATGTGGCAAGGTATATTTATGTTTAAACCTTATATTTCTTTGATGGATATTCGAGCGCTTTATAAATTTATTTCTGAGAAAGGCAGATGAGTTGGGGACAGTCAATATTTTTCATATTAAGCCAGTTGCACTCTTTTATTTTGTGAGAAATGTGATCAGATTTTCTCAATCCAAAAGAAAAAGTTGAATTAGACTTCTCAATACTGAAGAAATGGTTTAACAGCAAAATGCTCACCTTAAACCTTCAAAAAACCTTTTTTCTACCATTTGCATCTTACAAATCCTCTTTATCTGACTTTGACAGTTTACTTATATCCAATATGAACGCTACTACAGAAATAACTAGGACAGATAAAATAAAATACCTTGGCATCTATATAGATCAGCATTTAAAATGGGATGCGCATATAAACTATTTGGTAAAAAAATTGCGATGCATTATACCCTGTATTAAATATTTACAAGATATTGTGCCAGTAAAAAGTATAGTGACTATATATCATGCAATAGTGGAATCTCATTTAACATATGGCATCCTTGGTTGGGGAGGAGTTACCAAGACCATTATGAATAATTTAGAAATTTCTCAAAAAAGAATTTTGAAAATAATTTTTAATAAAAATACAACTTATCCAACAAATTAACTGTTCAGAGAAAGTAACTTATTTGACACTAGACAGCTGTTCTATTATGCCATCTGCATACACCAGTTTAAAAACAAAAATAGTCTTTCATCTATCCCTCATAACTACCTCACAAGGAAAAATCGAGAACAATATACTGTACAATTTATGAAAAAATCATTAGGACAAAGAAACTACACATACCTAGCTCCGAAAATTTACTCCACATTACCTGAGAACTTGAAAAATAAGAAATCTTTAGTAGCTTTTAAAAAGCAATGTAAAAAATATATAATGCAACTACCGAGACTAGAAATCCATAAACAAATCGACCTAAAGAATAACAATTAAAACAATTATAAGGATGTTATATATCCGTTCTATTATCCATTGCTGTACTTAGGTACAGCAATGATGAGGAATACAAAGATGAGGTAGTTTAGACTACCTCATCTTTGTATTCCAAAGTCTGTCTTAATATGCTGCTTTTATGTAATTATTTTAATATTTTAATATTTATCTATATTTTGTTGCTTATTTTATATATATTTCATATTTTATAATATACTAGGGTATATTTTCCGCACATTGTGGTGCGTATATTATATATTATATTACTATATTGTTATTACTATTATTATTTTTAAGGAAGATATATAGTATACTTATTATATTTATGTTAATATCTATTGTTTATATATTGTTCCCCACGTTCAAATATCGTCTAGATATTTTGTGGGGTATTATGTTTATTTATATGTATATTCTTAAATTGAGTGAACTTTCTTTAGAATTCTTTCTTGTATGATGTATGATTTTACATATTAATAAACATTATTATTATTATTATTATTAAATATAGTACGACAACATGAATTTTGAACTTTTTGAATACGAGTCTTATCTCTTTCATCAAGACAATAACCAAAAATAAAATCACAATAATTAAAATGCGACAATACAAGTGACTCACACCAACATTTTACGTAAATTAAAATTTAAAATATGGCGATTTGAGAAGATCAACTTTAAATTGGAATATGACTTTTGCATAAGTTTTTTTATATGTCCTTTAAACCAAATCAGAGTCAAATATTACCCCAAGACTTTTTACCTCATCAACTATTGGCAAAGTTACACCACCTATACAAATTTTTAAACTGTTTTTTACAACGTTAACTTTATTTTTACTACCAAATAACATTAAGTTTGATTTACTGGAGTTCAATTTTAAATCATCCTCAAACGATAATTGCAAAATATTATTGAGCTCGACGTTGATGAGGTCACCTGTTCTTGCTGTATTTTCAATAAGAAAGTGTGAATAAAGTACTGTGTCATCTGCATAAGCTTGAACTTTACAGTTAGAAATGGAATTCAACAAGTCCGCTGTATAAATTATGAATAATTGACCCCTGTGGTACACCTGAAAGTATATTTAAATTTGAAGAAGATATATTATTAACAACAATTTTCTGTGAGCGATCATTTAAATAAGAAGAAATAAGACCTACAGAAGATTGTTCAAAACCGTAATATTTAAGTTTAACACAAATTAATTTATGATTAATTGTGTCGAAAGCTTTCGAGAAATCAAGTGACACCAGCACGCTAACCAAACTGTTATCAAATGCTTCCAATAGGTCATTAGTAACAACAGCTAATGCTGTTACGGTACTATAATCTTTCCTAAAACCACATTGCGAGTCAGGCATCAATTTATTTAGCATAATATAATCATAAGTTTGGAAATATAAAACCTTTTCAAAAACTTTAGAAACAGCTGGTAAAACACTGATCACTCTTAAATCAGAAAAAGTCAAGGGCTCATTTTTTTTTGGCAGAGGCTTACCTATTGCAACTTTCCATAAATATGGGAAATAATTCTTCTCAATGCAACAATTTATAATATGTGTTATGTATTGATCAATGAAAGGACTACAATACTTAAGCATTGTAGAGGAAATTCCATCAATGCCTGTAGCATCAGTTTCTATGCTATTCAAAATTTTATTGACTTCTTCGATGGAGGTAAGTGAAAATTTAAAAGTATTCATATTGTTTAGGTTATTATTATAATATTCAATTTTGTTATCGCAATTATTACTAACATATTGAACAAAAGATGCAAAATAGTCATTAATTTCATCTGGATTGGCCAATTCTTGTGGTATATTAAGTTGCTTATTAGAACGTAGACTTAAACCATTTAAAGCATTCCGAGTTGCTTTAGAATTATTTTTTAAACAAACTGACTGTAAATAACCTTTTTTTTTCGTTCCTAACCACCGACAAAGTATAATTGCGAAGCTCTTTATATCTAGTCCAATTATTGTCAATACGATTTCTTTTGTATTTTTGTAAGGCCTTATCTCTCTCCTTCATAATTAATTTTAAGTTTGTAGTAAGCCAAGGTGCTGGAGGTTTAGTAGCCCTCACTTGTTTAATAGGCGCATGTTTAACAAAAATACAAATTATAAAATTATTAAATAATGTTATTTTTGTATCTATATCATTTTCAAAAATTATATTCAACCAAGGTAAATTATATAGATCAACTAAAAAATAATTTAAATCAAAATTTTTATAGCAACGGAATACTACATTTTTTGGTTTCATTTAAATTTTTTTCGTTTTGATATCACAAAAAACCAACCTGTAATCAGTAATACCATCCATTGAAATAGTTCCAGAATTATTAACTATGTCATTATTTAAAACATATATGGGGTCAATCAGCGTGCTGGAGGTACCCGTTATTCTCGTAGGCTCATTAATTAACTGAGTAAAATTATACGATTAAAAAGTAGAGTCAATTGGATTACCAATATTAAACAAATTTATGTTGAAATCTCCCATACAGATAACTTCATCAACAACAGGACATAAAGCAGATAGAATCGCATCAAAATCATTTAAAAAATTGTTAATATATGTATTTGGAGGTCTATAAAATGCACCAATAGATAGTGTTAACGACGGCATTATTATTTTACTAAACAAATATTCAAGTTGTGCACTTACCACAAAATCAAAGGTTAACACCTGACACTTACAAGATAATTTGACATACGCACCAACCCCACCTCCTCTAGTACCCCTCCCTGTCTTTGCGAAAAAAACGATATCCTGGGATTGCTACAATATCAGAAAAAACATAATCAGATAGCCATGTCTCAGTTACCATCACTACATCAAATTGTTTCTCAATAACAAGCATAGAGAATTCATTAAAACCTGTAAATAGTGATCTTATATTAATATGCGCTATTTTCATAATAATCTTAAATACAAAATAAAACCAATAATAAGGCAAGCAAACCTAATATTAATAAAAACAGAGTCACCCACATAGTAATGTATGTATGTAATATATACACTAAATATATAGGTATATATTGTAGGCTAAACTTCGCCTTAATAAAACCGTATTTATTTATTTATTTATTACAATGGGCAGGTAATTATTGCAAAATAAAACAATGATTTAAAGGGATCAAACTATTCTGCACTTAGCCACGAATTACGAGAGAAACAAATGGAAATAAAAAACAAACAATAAGTATAAGATGCCCTACTGTATAAGCAAAAAGAAATGTGTTCTCCGAAAAAAATTAGGCAACACAGAAATATGTATTCAAATATGTTAAAAAGTCTAATATGAAAAAAACATTTGTTACACTTCAACACTACACACATTACAAAATCGGGCCAAGTGCTCCCTAAAGGCATTCCACTTCTCAATATTAATCCTTTTGATCCACTTTCAGATCAATTACTTCCTTACCAAAAGTGAGCTACAGTTTTTGAGATAAAGCTTTTAAATTTGGTACACACGTTCTAGAGGTCAAGGAAAAGATTAAATTCGTTGATGAGCAAAATCGGTCCACTGGAATGGGGTCTACCGGATCCCAACATTTCTATTTCTTACTTTACAAAAATAATTATTCATGATGAAAGATTATAAATAAGATCTGATATACAAACCCATTATAATATTGTGTCCAAATGTTGAAATAAACAAAATACGCCAAAAAGCAAAATACGTAAGAAAAACAAACGACGTAAAATAGTTATTTATGCAACAAGTGCGTAAGGTGAGATTTTTTCACGAATGGGAATTTTCCTCACATATTATGTTTCCGAAAATCCGGACGATTTAACTTCTTCTACACAATCGGCATTTATTCAAAACATTAAATCCATTGAAACCCCGGATTTGGACATCGCAAATAGCAGAAGTATTAAAGGAAGATTAAGATTTCTTCAGAACAACAAAAGATTCTCTTAGGCAGCGTTTCAGATCAGAATATCTAGCAAATTTAGTAGGTACACTATGGACAAAGAAAGCAGCGACAATTGAAGATTGATGACCTGGTTTTGGTAGGATCAGATAACTCTAAAAGAATTAGTTGACCTGTTGGAAGAATTATTGCCATATATCCTGGGAGAGATAATATTGCAAGAGTTGCAAGAATAAAATTATTTACAGTTCGGCCATTCCAAAGAATCTATCCATTAGAATCTAGTTCGGATACAGATGACCTCCAGAACAAACTCACAGGCAAATCAAATATCGACGGTAAACAGAACTACGTATTAGGAGAAATAAAAGAAATAAAGTAAATTGACGCATCGGAAGAACGAGATATGAATAGTATTAAGAAGAAGGAAGTTGTAACAAGATTTGGTCGTTTGGCTAAACCGCCAGAACGTCTTGGATTTTGATTTTTGCATTGAATCAATTGCAAAGGTAGGTGTATTTACGTAATTAATTTTGAATTGCAATATTTTGACAGACATTAAAAAGTGTATTACAATATTTATTTAATTACTCGCCTTTCTTCAAATCTTCTACATAACTAAGAGGATGGTGGGAGAGGATGGTTAGACTGATCAAGGAACTATTACGAAATTAGGAAAATCACGTGTAAACTATGAAGAATTGTTAACTCTTGTATGTGACTTCGAAGCTATTATATAATCACGTACCCACACGTATGTTTCTGAAAATCCGGACGATTTAACTTGTATTTACACCATTTATTCAAAACATTGAATCTATTGAAACTCCGGATTTGGACATCGCAAATAGCAAGTATTAAAGGAAGATTAAGATTCCTTCAGAAAAAAAAGATTCTCTTTGGTAAGGTTTCAGATCAGAATATCTAGCAAATTTAGTACACTATGGTCAAAGAAAGCAAGGATAATTGAAAATTGGTGACCTGGTTCTGGTAGGGTCAGAACTCTAAAAGAATTAGTTGGCCTGTTGGAAGAATTATTGACACATATCCTGGGAGAATAAAATTATCTACAAATCCACCACATTAGACAGTTTCTCTGCATCCTTACCGTCAATCTGCAATTTCCGTCTATGTTGACTATGACCGCATCAAAATGTGTTAAAGACCTTTGAATAATTTGTATGGCGGATTTTACTCTTTTTGTTCATAATTCTTGTAAACCTTAACGTTAATTTTAATCGAAAGTATGTCATTCCGAATATTTTTTATGATACTGAAGCTTGGAAATGTACCTGGCTGTATTTTGTTTAGCTTTTCTTAAATATTATATTCAGTCAGTGAATTTTCCTATTTTCTCAGGATCTCGCTTTCAACAAAACTAAACTCTTCGATTTTTAGTATCCCGCAAGCTCAGCAAGTCTTTTTGTGGTCGCCCTCGTTGACATCCGCTTAGTTTGAGTTCTGAAATTTGCTACTCTCGGGTGTTTAGATATTTGATAACATCATCCTGAAACAAGATTCTTTATTTATTATTACTTTAAAATTTTGCTCTGGCTCTCCTTGGTTTGAAGTTTAAGGTAAATAAATTGCACTACTATTTGCTTTTAGCTGCATTAAAGCCAAAGATCAAGATATTCATTACAGTCTGCCTTAACAATGTTATCAGTATTTTGATTTGGTAGAGGTTCCTTACACCAATTGCGAGACTTGTCATCAAATGCCATAATCGCTTATACTTTCCTCTCTCCCTTCTCTACTTATAAAACTACAGTAGAGTGAGCAACCGAATATTTAAATCTTGGATGAATGTGGCAGAATTGTTAGTAAGAATTTTTTATGAATGGAAGATCTGGGTATAAATAATTCTCTAATTTTCTTTCAATTCCAACTTCATCGCATACAATTTTAATTTTAGTGCCGGCCTTTTTGACATTGTTCCTCACTTTGAAATATTATTTTTTGAAG
This sequence comes from Rhagium mordax, assembly GCA_963680705.1. Classification (NCBI taxonomy): domain Eukaryota; kingdom Metazoa; phylum Arthropoda; class Insecta; order Coleoptera; family Cerambycidae; genus Rhagium; species Rhagium mordax. Next base: position 15,422,606 of record OY796657.1, read on the forward strand.
AAAAAATTGTTTTTGGACCTTCCTGACAATTTTACTGATATTCAATGGATTGCTATCAACCAAGTCTGGGAAGTAAAGTTGTTAATTTTCGCATTGAATCGTGTGCGATAATGTGTCAGTAACACACAGAGTTAGAAAACTTTGGAGAGGACTGAAATTTATTTGAAAAACTTGAAGTATTACGAACTAGAAAAGGTTTTATTTTTGTTCATTATTGGATACTATCTCTTAGTAGTTCCTGGAAGAATAATTGTTTATATAGTTTGCTGAATAACGCATTTTAGTTTTTTAATCGTAATATGTGCGCTCGTATGTCTAGGTTCCATCTAATAAAATTCATATAATTTTAGTCAATAATTATTGACTTGATTGAAAAAACAGTTACAGTATACGTGCAGCAAATATTAATTAAACTCTTAACTTGAGTCCGACAGAAATTAGAAATATTTTAAGAGCATTCTTGCAAATCATCAAGTAGGAATATTTCATAAATAAATAAGCACACGTAAAATACTGTGGATATTAGAGCCATTGATAATATTCTCAGAGACCAACTGAAATACAATATGATGCGAAGAAGTATTACATTTATCTCTTTTATTCTACTGCCTAATTCTACTCTCAGCCCCCATAATTATCATGCTACAGGTATGGATTCACTTTCCCTATAATTAAAAAATAAATAAGTCATTTGTAGTTACGCATACCTATAGATAAATGTGTTGCAATGTAAATATGATTGAAAATAATAAATTTGGCTATATTATTATTTTTTAAGTGTATTATTTTGTTCGCCTCACCGATACCAAATTGAAATACTGAAAATCTTGAATCATTGGCTCTATGTACAGGGTGAGTCAAATTCGATGCTCACCATCGGAAACGGTAAGAGATAGAGAGTTGATTAAATGGGGGCGAAGTTGCGCAAGTTTATATCCAATAATATGCCGTGATTAAATCAAGAATATCTTGTTTGGTTTTTGGGATATTTGAAAAAAATAGAAAATTTTAAGTTTTCATTTTTGTATTTTTCTTGGTTTGTTTGAAGAGATATCAAAACAGAAAGAACTTCTTCACTGCAATTTTTCCAGCTCTACAGCATAGAGTTAAAATATTTTTAATAGAACGTTTAGCCAGACCGGGGCCACCCACAACTTTGTTCTTTCAAATACCTGATATTGTTTTTCCTTAATTCGTTAGTACTTTTCATCCTGATTTCGATGATATATGACACTAGTTGATTTGAACAATATTTTCAGTTCTAAAACTTAAATTAAATAAAAAACAGGACTGTAATGAATGGATTTAATCACTTAACACCTTCACTGCCATCTCGGTCTATATGACCGAGAAAATAATTTCCGTTCACGCCGGCGCGGTCTATAAGACCGAGAATTTTATTTTTTTTTTTGTTCAATATGACCAAGACGATTTTCTTTAGCAGGGTTGACGAATAGTTGAAATTTTTACTTCATTACTCGTGGATATCCATTTCTGTGCATCATGGCTCAAAGAATCAAAATTTCAAAATTTTGACCCCACATGGAATATACCCCCGGCCTGAACGGAAAGTACAATAAAAGACGTTTGGCAGCGAACGTGTTAAAGACTTAATTTAAGTTTTGGAACTGAAAATATTGTTCAAATCAACGAGTGTCATATATCGTTGGAATCAGGACGAAAAATACTAATGATCTGACAAAACGTTCTATTAAAAATATTGTAACTCTATGTCGTAGTGCTGGTAAAGTCGCAACGAAGAAGTTCTTTAAGGTTTTTGATATCTCTTCAAAAATAGAAAAAATCAAAAATGAAAACTAAAAACTTTGTTTTTTTATCTCTTACTGTTTCAGAGATCCCAATGGTGAGCATCGAATTTGACTCACCCTGTACACACATTTTGCTTTATTTTTAAAGATAATAGATTTAAAGTCTTTTGATTTTATTCATTGAACTTAATTCTGGGAATCACGCCAAATTCTAAAAAATAAATAGAAATAAGAAAAATTGCCAAAATATGTCAAGATAAAAGTGTAGTATCAAAGGCAAACCTCAACAGTTTGCCCCAGAAAACCACAGTATATAGTTCTAAATGAATATAAATACAATATTGTTATCTAAAATTCGAATCAGTGGTTTTCTAGTATTTTACACTAGAAAATATAACAAAATGTATATTATATAATATATAGATATATATATTTATATGATATGTAAAAAAAAAAAACAATTATAGAACAATAACTTATCTTAACAGAACGTTTCGAACCAAAGTCTAGGTCCTTTTTCAACTGTGATTACAAAAAATTAATGACTTGTCAAAAAAGATCACTTTGACACCTGACACTGATTATTAATTAATGCATAGATCACTAGATAAAGAATTCTAATTTATTTTGATATTTCCGTCACGTACTTCTTTTTGGAGAATCGGTAGCCAGACATTTTGTTATATTTTCTAGTGTAAAATACTAGAAAACCACTGATACGAATTTTAGATAACAATATTGTTCCTGAAGAGGGGTTGGAACCTTTGGTGTAGAACTTACACTTGGAGTAGTTTTCCACACACTCCAAAACACTTTTGCACACACTCGACGCGCGTTTCGCCAACCAAGTTGGCATCATCGGGAGATGATTAAAACTAAGCTTAACCTAACAATGGGACCTATTTATACCTAAAAATGCGTTACGCTTCGACGAACAATTACCGCGATAGTAACAAAAAAGGCGGGTAAAATATTTAGCTTCGTTGAAGCGTTAACGCTTGACTAACATAAATAGCGGGCTATTTGGAATGGGCCCTTTGTCACTATTCATACTATGTTTACATTTGTTAATTTCCAAGCTTTCGAATGCATCTAGTTGTCTAGAGTTTGTTAAATTTCTAATCAACCTTAAATTATTAATATCTATTTTATGATTGTTATCAAAAGCATGTTGGGCAACGCTAGACTTCTCTATTCTTCCGTATTTTAGATGAGCCATATGCTCCTTAAACCTCGTCTGGATAGAGCGTCTTGTTTGTCCAACATACTTTTGGTTGCAGTCCTTACAGCTAATTTCGTAAATCCCCGACCTTTCGTTCATTCCAATTTTATCCTTAGGGTTGCCTAAAAGTTGTTGTAGTTTATTTCCTGATCGATGAACCACCGTCATATCAATGTTGTTGAAAATTCTACTAAGACCTCGGGTAAACCGGGGTTCATATGGAATTGATACAAATTTTGAATTTTCTTTCTCTTCGACCTTTCGTATTGAGAAAGAAAATTCAAAATTTGTATTATATTAAAAAAAAAAACGAAGTGGACCTTCAAATGACCTTGAAGTCCTCCACCATATTTAAAATAATTATAGACGTTAGATCCCGCATTTGCAATAATGGAACCTCTGTCTGAAACATTTCGTTTTAAAATGATTTATTTTCAAGTTATTCGCGATTATCAACTTAAAACCCCACCCAGTACTTGTGAATGTTTGTATTTCCATTTTAATAAAAATCATACAGTTTTGTTGGTAGTTTTAATTCTTACATCGTAACGATAAAAATGGTAAAAGTTCAAGCATAATGTATAATAAATATAGCAGGGCTTTGAGAGCCCTTTTTATATTGCGCTAGTTTTCTAATACTTATTTTATTTGCCATGTTATATAATGTCTTTAGATTATTAAAGCTATGTTGTAAAGAGTAGCCAAGTTTCCTTAAAATAAAATGTACCGTCGCAAGATTATCTTGCAACTTTGTTTTTGTTAAATCATTAATTACTAAAATTTCTCATATATAAATGTGAAGTTTGTTGTATCTTTAGTGCACTATACATATAATCTCTTAATGGAAACTGCATAAAATGTTAACATTAATTATAACTGTTTGTTTTAACTTATTCGTAATTTCACACGTAACTTTTCTTAAAATCGGATTACCGATATTTCATAATGATAATATTCTTTTGCGAATGTTGTCCTTTGTAATGACGACTTCGATATGAAATTTGGTATTAATGTTGATTTAATTTTCTAATTTTTGTTTAATAAGGAGCAGAGGGGCATTATTTTCGAGTTTCAGATGCAAGAAGATACACACTTTTATGCACATAGTAATGAACTATTATATCCCATTTATTTTGGCGTGGAAAATAGTACTTGCCTACAAAATATTTTACAACAGGAAATTAATCATTCTGACTCTCAAATATTACATATGATTTTTTCCTACGACTCTATCAACCAAACCATATTGTTACAGAAATAAGAATAAAAATATACACATAACATTAAATTATATAAACATCTGTTAAGATGTTTGAATAAAAACATTACACATTATTGTCAATAGCAGCGAGAATAAATATTCACTTTACATCGAGGGCAACAGGTCGTAAAGTTCATTAGATACCAACGGAAGGAAAAGTGAACATTATGTCTGATATTGAAAACGGCGTGTAAGGATAGATCAATCTAGTCGCAGAAAAAAATATTGTGATGAATTTACACCCTCTTACAGCAGTCTGTAGTATGCCCTCTCACTACAGGTTCCTAGGACACAAACTATAGGTGGTGGTTCAGCAGTCATCCAGATATGGCGTCAGTGGTACGAAAACGAATTAAGAGAGATTAAGAGAATCTAGAGGAGCATCTATATTATGCTAGAAGGAATATATTGTCATATATTTTAAACTATAAAAGAAATTAAAACCCGACTATTAAATAAATAAAATTAAATATAAACTCAGGTAAAACAAGGATAAGATAAAATAACCCTCTCAATAAAACAAATAATGAGAAACTTACGTTTGGTATACTCAATAGATAAATACAAGTTAAAAAAAGGATATCATTGGAGAACAATCTACCCAAATCAGCTGTAGAACACCTGTTGTAGTAATAGGGTTCAACGAGCCACACGTACACAAAGTACACAAAATAGACCAAACGTAAACAAATTAAAGGCGTAAGTAAACGAAATGCATTGTACAATGTTCTTTTAAAATAATCGATAACAGAACAGATGTTATTTACATGCTTGGAACAAAGTTTGAACGACTTCTAACACATCAATTAAACAAAGATGCACTGCATTACTATAAACTTCTTTAAAAATTAAACAAATAGTGTAAGACTTACCTGTAGAACCTCCAGTCTAGTCAAATGACGAGACACAATGTAAATTAGATCTTAAGAAGTGTTGTGTAGTGATATTCGAAAAGTTCAGTGATCCATCGTCGAAGTCACCGGCAGGTCAAAATTTCATCTCACGCAATATAAACAAATGGGTATCCACAGATTCGTTATCATATAAGGATGCTGAAAATAACATAACTTCATAGGAAAAATATAGGATAAAGGAAGAAAAGGCAAAAATACCAACCATATATGACAGATAGCGACATCTAGCTGTCAAATAGTCAAGTGACATTCATTTTCATAAAGATCTCTAATTTTCTAAATCCTTACAAGTCAAATGAAAATAAACCAGCACGAATTTTAAATAACCTTTATTCAACAATAGTACAACAGCAGATTTATAGGTAAGATATTTCTTCGTTGGAAGAAGGAAACCCCCAAAGACCCTGAAAGGTAAAAGAGTAATTATAGCAAATATATAGTAAGTTTCACGTTAAACTATTATAAAATCATACGTACTGTCGCTTATTGATAAAATATCGGAATAATTCTGCCCAGTGGCGGACTGATCGTACACCAAAAGGTTGATAATAAGAACTAAAAAAATATTTCTTTTGAACAAATTATTTACAATTTCTATAGAAAATAAAATTAAATTTGAAAGCTAAAAAACTTATATACTAGTGCATGCATAAAGAACTGAATCAAAACTTAAAATATAATAGAGTATAATAAATTAATATCTAAACGTGCAAATATAAAATCTAAATTTAAATTTACCTTAAACTTCAAAAATAAAATCAATAAAAATCCGTAAAAAGAATTAATAAATAAACAAAATAATAATATTTTCCCCAAAATCCCCATAACATAACAAATAAATTGGGGCCCAACGTGGGGCTCAAAAGAAAGAAAAACAATAAAATAAAATTTCAAAAATAAAATCAATAAAAATCCGTAAATAGAATAAATAAATAAACAAAATAATATTTTCCCCAAAATCCCCATAACATAACAATATTATTATATTTTTCATATTCATTCATATTATGATACATATTAATTTTGTGGTTAACTTAACTGAACTTTTCTTTAGTTTCTAACGGGGTCTGCTCAGATTACATAATTTCACGCTTTGTCCATGGACACAACAGTGCCAATAAATGGTAATTATAATGGTTGACGTTATTAACATGTATCAATTGCCAATATCAAAATTGTTTCATCAATTTTCATATTGATTTTAATGCACGTTCGACTATTTGAAATAGCTAAATTCGTGCTCTACTGATTGTGAATTACAATCTGGCCTAAGGCTGGTCAAATATGAATAACATGTATTGGAAAGATATTACCTCATTTATGTTCACTTAAAATGGCCAACTATGCGATATAGAGGCCAGAGGGAATTTGTACATTTTAAAAACGTTCCATGCTATAGTTACATTGTGTTAAATATATTTAAGAATTGAATTTTCGAAATAATTGTTCTTCGATTGAGTATATTTTTAGTTTCAACATTTATATTTCAATCAGTCATATTTATTTTAAAAAGTTAATTAAAAACATATGTCCACTAGTTTCAGTCTAACAATCTCAAAATAATAAAACAAGTAAGTCAGTTATGTCACATATCTCCAAAGTCTGGTCTTAAACACTAAGCATTATTTGACGAGTTTCACTTTTTTCAGTAAATAATAATAATTTTCGCCTTCGTGCTGATATACCTGACCGGACCTTCAAATAAAAAACATATATGGCTAATATCTAGGTTTTCTTTCTCCTGTATTTCCAGCTTACCACATGCTATGTTCATTATCGCCACCAATTTCAATCCATTTTAATTTTTATTGGTTGCTTGTATATAGGTATGTACGCACCACTGATATATTTCACTTTTTGTTTCCTTTACTTATATAAATTTATTATAATGGAGCATTAGAATGTGTTTGTTTATATAAGGGGTGCAAAATTTATTTTTATAGAATGTTAAATTTTAAATTTAAAGTTAATTTGTGGGATAACAGAGAGCTTTCTTAGAAACGCATATAAAAGAAGTCCTAATGTAAATATCTAAAAATAATGTTTCTACGGAGCTATTTAATTTAGTTGATATGATTGTCCATCAAAATATACACTAGTTATTCGTATACGTAATATCAGCATTTCAGCAATTAGTTTGGCATTTTTATTCAATTCCTCTCAACTATAATTATTTGATAATTATACGAATTTGTTGATTGGACTAATTAATGGTTTTATCAAATGTAATATACATATATGACGTAACCGCTAAAAACGTAGTTTATTCGAAATCCGTCATGACATGCCTAACCTCATCATAAGTTAGGTTACAGTATACAATGATGGGAGTAATAATGGTACGATTTGTTATGTATTTTTTTACATGAAGTGGTAGTTTTACTTTAATGGAACTAAGAAAGTTTGACTTTTCAGACATGAACAAGTTTTTCAATTTTAAGAGTTGTTAAGCTTCAACGATTTCTTACTTTATGCAAGAAAGTGCACATAGAATTTTTATAATTATACTATAAATGCAAAAATTGTTCAATCATAGAAAATATTAGGTGAATTTCCCAGTGACTTTACAATGAAAATAGTTATATGATAAATTAACTAGAGATAATTTTCTATAATTTATGTACTAATATTTTTTTTATTGTAAAATGAATAGTTTCAGCGGTCGATCGTCGCAAACCAATATGCATTTACACCAATATGCGTATTGACAAAAAATACTTTACCACGCCTTGTAAGCCTGTTTAAGGTCAAAAAAGTCTGGGGATCAAACAGCAGAAGTCAAATTGAACATGCGCACGGATAGCCATGTACACTCTGCATAATCGAAGAGTATCCAAGTTATTCCTTGCTCTTAGTACTTTTCGAGTTGATACGGTGGTCTATTGGAAGCACACAGTATTGGCATTATTTGCACGAATTGCAATGGTGTTTGTGATAATATACAAGTTCCACTACAAGATAGCGATAAAGAGGAAGAAACTGAGTCCGTTCTCGAGCAAATCTATGACGAAATCGAGGCATAGAATCTGATAACCCCTATTGCTGATAACGTGAAAGATATTTTTATCTGTGAAGCTTTGCTCGCAGAACCTGGTCCATCAGGTACAGCGAAGCGAAGGAAAATGTGTTGCATTTAGTTAATAGTAATAGTTTACATTCTATATAGCATCAAATATATTAGACTTATTATTTTATATTATCAAGTTGTAAAAAGTCAGTGGTTGTTAACATCAATAAAAACAGTTAAAACTAATAATTTGAATTCTTTTTAATATTGCAAAATTCCATAACTAGCTAACAGGTTATGGGCCCAAAAAAAACAAAAAAAAAAATAAATTGTGAATGAAAAATAACATCATCAGTGCAGATATGGCAGAATCAAGATATACGCTTGGAAAGTTAAATAGCAGTAATTATTTTAACTGGCGATATAAAATGAAGATGTTATTGATGGAAAAAGGTGTTTGGACTGTGATTAGTAATGCGCCGCCAAATCCGATGACTACTATTTGGACAGAAAATGATCAAAAGGCACATTCAACGATAGCGCTAAATGTAGAAGACGATCAGATTCAGTACATCAGAAATTGTGAAATGGCTAAAGACGCATGGAACAAGTTGAAAGAAGTTCATGAGAAAGATACACCGAATAATCGTGTTTATATTTTAAGGCAGTTAATGATGCAGCGATTGGAAGAAGGTGATGCAGAAGCTCATGTAAATCATATGAATGAATAATTTCAAAAGCTATTGGCGTTTGGGGCAGGCATCAAACCAGAGTTCATTTTAAGCGCAACGCTGCTTGGATCATTGCCGGAGAGTTATGATGAACTTGTGACTGCTTTGGAAGCTCGTAATGAAGAATTGACAGTGAATATTGTTTGTTCGAAAGTGATTGCTAAATATCAACGCCGAAAAGATACAAAAGGCACATTTGACCGAAAACGATGGTGATGATGACCAGTATTTGTTCATGACATCAACAGAGACCACCAGTTGGATTATGGATTCAGGAGCTACCTGCCAGATTGTTGGAACAAAGGAACACTTCATTAAATTTGATTCAGAACATCGATCGTGAAAAAGTTAAAGTTGCCAATGGGCAAGAAGTTATGGCGATTGGTAAAGGCACAATACGGATTAATGTTCAGAATGCATCAAACAAAAGATCTACAGTGGAAATTTCTGACGCGTTGTTGGTTCCAGGTATCGGAGGTAACCTAATTTCAGCCAAGCAATTAACAAGAAAAGGGTATAAGGTCAATTTCGACGAAAAGCTGTGCGAAATTAAATTAAATGGAATACAGATTGCTGTTGGTGACATCTGTGGCAACTTATACAAATTAAGAGAGTCGCATAAAGTATACACAGTTAGCGAAATTAAATGTCTTCATTATTGGCATGAAGTTTTGGGTCATAGGGATATTGAAGTCGTAAAAAGTTTGGCTTCAAGAAATCTAGTTAATGGTGTACATATTGCAGATGCGGAAGCGAATGTGAAAAAGACAAAGATTGTGAAGTTTGTTTAGAAGGAAAAATGACAAGAACAAAATTTCCAAGGAAGTCCAATAATCGAGCAGGGTCTATGCTTGATTTAGTGCATACTGACGTTTGTGGACCAATGCAAAGGGAAACCCCATCTGGAAAGAGATATATTCTAACCTATATCGATGACTATTCAAAATATGTAGTGATTGTGATAGTTTGGGAATATACTGGTGATGGTTTTATCAAGTATCTTAAGCAGCAAGGAATACAGTATGAGCGAACGGCACCATATAGTCCGCAACAAAATGGTGTCGCTGAAAGGAAAAACCGCACATTAATAGAGATGGCACGATGCATGCTTTTGAATTCTGGCATAGAGAAAAAGTTTTGGGGAGAAGCAGTTACAATGGCCAATTATATACAGTTAACTGTTTACCAGCCAGAGGTATTGTTAAGACGCCGTTCGAGAATTGGTTTTGGCACTTTGCCTATGTCGAGAATTTCAAACGTTTTGGAGCAAAATGTTATGTAAAGGTACAAGATCAAATGAGAAGACAACTAGATTTGAAGGCAATTCAAGCAATTCTCGTTGGGTATGATATTATATCGAAAGCATACGGAAGCTACGTACCAATGACAGGAAAAGTTATCGTCAAATTTATTAATAACAGTGATTGGAAACTTGATCAGAAGCAGAAGGAGAATGCAGTTGTGATTGAACATAAGTCAGATCAACAAATTTCCAATGCAGATGAAGAAGTAAATTATAGGATAGACGATGATAATAGAAATGTTTACGTGACGATCCTCATAACGAAAGCATTGAGACAGAGGAAGTTCGAAGATCAGCAGGAACAAACAAAGGAGTCTTACCTGAAAGATTAATAGACATAATGAAAACTGTTAATGAGGGGGTAATTGAGCCGAAAAATTACAATCAAGCTATTGTTTCGAACGAAAATGGTAAATGAATAGAAGCAATGGAAAACGAAATGATGTCATTAAAAGAAAACCAAACATAGGAACTGGTTAATTTGCCGGAGGGACGTCATGCTATAGGCTGCAAGTGGGTTTATAAGATTAAAACTGATGGAAGTGGAAAAATTCAGCAATTTAAAGCACGACTAGTGGCTCAAGGATTTTCACAAAAATTTGGTACCGACTACGATCAAGTATATGCACCAGTAGTAAGACAAGCAACATTCAGAATTTTGCTAACCATTGCAACAAAGGAGCGAATGAAGGTGATTCATTTAGATGTGAAAACAGCATTTCTGAACGGAACGTTAGATGAAATAATTTATATGAAACAGCCTCCAGGATTCAAGAATGAAGAAAACCCAGACAATGTCTCTTGAGGAGGAGTATATATGGTTTGAAGCAATCAGCAAGAGTTTGGAACAGGGCGATTCATCAGGTTCTGGTAGATGGTGGATATATTCCGAGTAAAAATGATCCGTGTCTATACACATTTACAGTCGAGGGTAAATTTTGCTATGTATTATATATGTTGATGATCTAATCATAGCTAGCAAACAAAACGAATTACTATTGAACTGTGAAAGAATTGTGGGGTCTAAATTCAAAATTAAAAACCTTGGAGACATTCAAAATTATCTCGGACTACAAGTCAACAGGAATACACATGGTAATTTCACAATAAATCAGACAACATACATTACGAAGATTATCAATGGTTTTGGAATGGCTGATGCAAAACCTTCTGATGTGCCAATTAGTGTATCATACAATAAAGGAGGAGACTCAAAGAGATTAATCAGCAACGACAAATAGAGACAATTGATTGGATGCTTACTGTACGTATCAGTCAATACCAGGCGAGATATATCAGCAAGTATATCAATTCTGGCGCAAAAGGTCTCGGAACCAAATCAAGAAAATTGGAATGAGTTAAAGCGAGTTCTTAGATACTTAAAGGCGACTGCAAATTTATCGTTATCATTAGGTAATGTCAAAAGCGAATCAGGTCTCATTGGATATGCAGATGCGAATTGGGCAGAAAGCAGAATTAAGCAGAAAATCAAATAGTGGATATGTTTTTGAACTCTTTAACAGCGTGCAGTTGCAGCTGTAAGAAACAAACATGTGTAGCACTATCATCCACCGAGGCTGAGTTCTTAGCTTTATCAGAAGAGTGTAAGGAAGCACTATGGGTTCGACGGATATTGGAAAATTTCAATCAATCAATGAAAGAACCAGTCACAATTTTCGAGGATAATTAAAGCTGCCTAAAGCTTATTGAGGAAGAGAAATTGTCTGGCCGCTCGAAACATATTGATGTGAGATATCACTTTGTCAAAGACTATGTGGAGAAAGGAGTGGTCAGCTGCATTTATTGTCCGACAGAAAACATGGTAACAGATTTGCTAAGCGTGCGGTTTGATGCAATAAGAATGACGAGGAGTGTTGCATTTAGTTAATAGTAATAGTCTACATTCTATATAGCATCAAATATATTATTATTATTATAATTAAGAAAAATAAAACATGACAACCACGTGATCTGAAATACGTTTTAGCCCTGCACTTCTAACCCAATGCTAAGAATGATTCTGTCTTAGCATTATCTTGAGATAGTGGGATTAACGCATATATGATAGAATTAAAAATAATTTAATTTCGAGCTGATACTGCCTTAAAAATGGGTTGGAAGGGAGAGGCTTAAATATATTTTTAAAACTGTCTCTCAAGTCACTGAAATAGTCCTGGAAATTAGTAGAATTTTGTATTAGCTAAAGAGAGAGAGACTACAATTTGTTATGGATTTCGAGCCACATCATGGAGTTCGCTCTCCGTCTAAGCTTAAAGCAAATCAGAAATACATTTTTAATTTGCCTCAGGAAGGATTCGAACCATCGATCTCCGCAATAAAGTAAGTACATATTAATGCATTTACCCACTCGGCTACCGTGTCCTCTAGAATCTAGGAAGCTAGAAGGTCATGGGGTTGTCTTCAAAGTTTTCACAATTTTTTAATTATTTTTTGAATGCGTAAAATGGAAATTGTTGAAAATGATGTGTTATAGTCGGGCTTTTCAACAAGTGCGTTAATTTCGAAAACACCCTGTATAATGAAATCGAAATCAGATGTGATTGAAAATTGTCTCGTTCTACTTTGTCATATTTATCGCATATTTGATAACAGATCAGAAGAAATATAGCGAAACAAAAATCAACAAAACTTCGGAAACCTTTAAAAAACTGCCAATAAGAAACATGTTTAGAAAGACAATTTGGAGATTAGTTGTATAGCGAGAGGTTCAGCTATAGAAATTGATGGATTTTCATGCTATACAATTGAATTATCACCAGTGCCGTGTTACTATGTTTCTTTATTTTTTTTATATATGTATGTACAACAGAAATCAAAATTGATGGTAAAATTGTACATTAAAAATAGATTTTGTTGAACTTTGCCTTGTGCTCTGATACTTGAATTACAGATTCTAACATAGAAAGCGACTGCACAGTTTTAACATTTCGACTAAAAAACTTTTGTTGAATTAGTCTTGACGAAAGGATTTAAAGAGGTGTTGTTTCCCAAATTGATAACGTTGTCCTCATGTCAGCATGAGACGATGCGCATTGAAATAAATAATAAAAAATAAATTAAATAGTTGCCAAAATTGCAAAGAACCTTAACAAGAGTGAAGCAAAATTTTCTTCAGAGGAGATGATACTCACCCCACCAGGGCAATAGTTGGCTGGCTTTCAATGTGATTCTTTGGCTTAGTAGTAGTTTAGCTCTATTAGTAGTAGATGGCTCTCCACCTCCTCCCTTCGCCTTAGGTTTTAGACACTGGTCAATTTAGTTTTTATATGATATGATGAGACCAGCGCCCAGCAATATCATATAATATAAACACGTTAAGTTAATACCAAGTAATAATAATATCCTTCTTTTTTTGTCCTAGATTCTCTTTCATAACTCCATCGTCTAAATTTCATTTCTTACTTTGCCGAAATACCCGCAATTATGTTACTATCGATCTTGATATGTTATTGTAGGTACACCTATATATTATTGTTTTTATACAACTGAAAATTTATCAAAAATAACGCAGTTAACTATTACATAATAAAAATATTTTAACGAAATTGAAAAAGAAATTATTAATTTTATAGATACTGTTCAAAATGTCTTGTTGTATGTTTTTTTTATAAGAAATTTAATTAGTCTCATAGACCCCAAAAAAACATAATTATACTATTTAACCCCATTAAACTCCATTCTTTTGTTTTTCTTTTATTTAAGTGAGTAACTTAAACGATTTTACGCCACTGGATTGAGCCAGTCGCCTTAAACTCACCTGATTAATTGTGTCCAGTAAGACATTCGAGTGTATCAAATCTCAACACAATATCTTATTTAGTTTTGAAAAAGTTTAAAAAAACTACAAATAAATTTTTTTTCAAAAGGTGGGTTAGGAAGCGTTTTCGGAAAACCATTTATATCAATTTTCGTAAGGTGTAGTTTCGTATAGTACTACATACATCTTTTGAAGTAAGGAATTATCTCGGGAATTATTGAACTGATTAAGCTAGAAGAAATTAACTTAGGACATCTAGGTACTTACAAAAGTATATCGTCAAATTAATATTAAAAAAATATGAAGTATTCAGTAAAATTTTGTCAAGAATAATTATCCAGCTTGTTAGTTGTTTACATATTACATCATTATAATATCACAAAAGTCCTTGACACAACTTACCAAAACCATACAAATTTTATGTAAAAAGTGCTCCTTTTATGTAGCTAAAATACTAAGCTACTTACTTAATGCTAATAATATTAACTAATTTAACAAAGAAAAATCTCATTGTTGAATATTGTCGGGAACACAATTCTTAAAATAAGTTTCCTCTTTGACTGCTAGCTTCACATTTCTTTTATCATTTATTTATATACAGTTACTTTCGCTTCCAAGTCCAATCAACGACGCTAAGAGGTAAGCTCATTAGAGTCTTTGCAAACGTTGATACTCTTACATGTTTTTGACGAACTCCCACGTTGTCATCTTGCAGGAATTTTTAACGTGAACAAGATCACGATTCATAGGCTACGAACTTTAGTACTATACGATGTGTTTAATCTTAAGTAATATGATGAATTAGCAAATAACTCCATACCAAAATTATTAAACAAGTCGCCATCTTAGAAATTACCAGCTCATGTATTGCCATAGTCTTATAAATGGTTTTAAACTATGTGACTGCATAATTAGACAACCATATTTACATTAGTTAATATTACAAGTGTAAAGACAAGGATAGGTTTATTTACGTTTTAGTTTTTAGTTAAAAGTATAGGTAGATATAATACAAAATTAATGGTCAGCAAAACAGGTAAAATTGAATGAAAACCCAGAAGATTCTCTATCATTTCTAGAATTATATTTTGTTAATAAAAAACCATTGAAGGGAAATCGCTTCTTCCAAAAATAGATCTCATAAATACTTAGTTATCCTAATATAACTGGATTGTCGTGTTTGGAAGCAGGTGAGAAATAAATGTCGATTAATAATAATGAAGAAATCTATCATCTAATATTATTAAAACTATTGACAAAAATAAACTAAAAACTAATATCAAGCAAGTAGATTGGGGTGACTTTTACAATATTCCAGATATTAATTTACAAACAAACTGGTTAATTCAAACTACACAAAAGAATCAACCAATACTCTTGTTTTTGGACACAAAGAACGTAAACGAAAATGTTGGCTAACAGGGGATTGGTTAAATCGATCAATAAAAGAGATACATTGTACAAGCAACTACAAAAAATTCAAATAGCATATTAAAAGAAAAATTTGTTACATACCTACCGAAATACACTGAATGAATTAATAGTCAACTAAATCTAACTACTACTCAAAAAATTTATGGAATATTGTAAAAGAAATTAACAACAAAAATAAAAATTATATTCCGAATAAGGAAATAAGATCAGAAGCAGGAGGAGTCATTACAATTGATTTTCAAAAAGCAACAATTTTTAATAATTATTTTTCTAACATAGGAAAAAAATTTGCCGAAAAAATTACCAACACACCATCTGCACCTGCATACCAAACTCCCAATAAAACCCAGTTTTCTTTCTTCTTGAAACCTACAAACAAAAAGAGGTTATTGAAACAATTATGGAACTAAAAAACAATAAAGCGCCAGGAATTGACGGCATTAAAGGTGAAAAACTAAAAGAAATAACGAATGATATAGCGGAACATCTTGCTCACTTAATAAATACAATTTTTGACACTGGAAAATGTCCCACCGCGTTTAAAAAGGCAGTGATCAAACCAATTTATAAAAAAGGAGATAAAACAGATCCATCTAATTATAGACCAATTACACTTATTACAAACTTTTCTAAAATACTTGAAAAAATATTAAAAAAAAGAATTGTTGAATACGCTGAAAAGTTTCAGCTACTATCTAATATGCAGTTTGGTTTCAAGGAGCATGTTTCAACACAAGATGCAATCTCACAGGCAAATACAAGAATATATGCAGCACTAGATCAAAACATACCTTCACTAGATATCTTCTTAGACCTGGCGAAGGCCTTTGATACGGTGTGCCATATAAAACTGTTAGAGTCACTGGAAGACTCAGGATTTAGAGGGCATTGTCTGAATTTATTTCAAACGTATTTAAATGGTAGGAAGCAATTTTTTTTTTTTTTTTCCTCTAGGTTTTTGGCCTTGGAAACTAGTCCTTTAGCCACGTATTTCTTATATCTATTTATATAAGGTAGGAAGCAATGTTGTGAAATAAATGCAATCAAAAGTGAAGAACCAACAGATGAATATGGCATACCACAAGGTACTGTACTAGGGCCGATTCATTTTAGCATATATACAAACAGCCTTTTTAATTTACACACAACTGGTACTATAATCAGTTTTGCTGACGACACGGTGGTTCTTTATCAACAAAAAACTTGGACTGACTTAAAATTAGCAGTTGAAAGAGATTTTGAAACAATAAAAATTGGTTTGACTGCAAGTGCCTTACAATAAATTTTGAAAAAACGTTGTACTTACGAAGGTTACTAGATTTCAATAACCTCCAAATGAAAGGTCAAGGTTTAAGTTTTCAAATAGAGGAAGCTGAAACTGAAAAAAAATTCTTAAAATAATATATTTAAAAAAACAGACATATCCTTCAGATGAACTTTATAAGGAAACAGAAACATTAGATATGCGAATATTATATTTTATTTCAGTAGTACTACACATATTCAAACATAAAAACACCCTAGTAGATATTGAGCATACTTACGAAACCAGACATAGGCTAACCAGTCACCAAACACCAGCTTGTCAAAAGTCCATAGGACAATGTATATCTTGCCCCACGACTGTGTAACTCGTTACCTGACAATATAAAAACTTATAAATCTATAATGCAATTCAAAAGAAAAACTAAAGAATACTTAATTAGTGCAAGTCGTTCATATATAAAAACCTTATTGAAATGAAAATATAACATGTGTTGAAGTTGCGAATTGTACTTTTTAATTTTTAATTTTTAATATTAATTTTAGTTTTACCACTCACTTATCTTTTTGGTTTATTGTTTATAATCTACTTGCCAGAGTTCTTCATCTTTCGTAATATATTTTTTAATACTTTTGCCTTATACACTCTTACCAATATTTTTAATATCATTTATTTAATTATTTGTAACATGATATTTTTATTTAGAACTTGCAAGCAAGTATATTAATCAAACCACGTACAGTCCTAGACTTTGTGGATGTTAAAGTTTATTTGTAATTTAAACATTTCTTGTGTATGAATATTTTAATAAACTTATATTATTATTATTATAATGCGGATGAAATTTGCGAACGGTTGGGGAATGCCCGTGAAGTGGTATAAAACTGAGTTGAGGAAATGGTCACATGAACGCTCGTTACGGTCTTAAGGTCAACTCAGAAAGGGTCCAAACGGGAGATTTATTTTGGCTGTACAAGAAAGGAAAGTCTCCAAAGTTTCACTAATCTTGGGAGAGGCCATATTCTATCATCATTTATGACAGTGACGCAGTGTACCAAACTCAACAGAGTCCAAAGTCGAGGGCGAAGGTTGTGCAACGAGATAAGGAATATTCAATTTACGAATCAACATTTATTAAGTTGGTGGGAATAGAAAGCATGTGATAATATATAAAACACTGCTTTCAATATGACAAAAATTATTTTATGAAAGTTTCATCTTTAACATACTGGCCCCAGCAACAAAGGTTTTCCTTTGACTGAAAACAAAACAGGCAATTCATAAATTTAATGGACAACAAATATAATATCAAACATGTTAGTGTCACATTTTACCTTATCGTTCAAAACGTTTCCCATTTCCTAATGCATATAAATAACGAAAGGGGAAATAAATACTACGTTTTCCTTAATATTGCGATAAAACTTCCTGTTGCTGCATAAAATTGCAACTTTGAGAAACCTCTTCCACTTCATCAGGGATATGAGTCTCAAAGCACTTTAGAAATGCTTTTAAAACTAAATATCTATCTGGAGTAAACATATAACATGCAACTATGAGATACTTTGAAAAATGATCAGCTTAATGTAAATTCCCTAGGCGGCACTGTAAAGTAGACCTAAGAGGAAGGAACGTCCCTACGTTAACTAAATTTCGTAGTTTGCAGATTCCTTGGCGATGATGGATATACGTATAACACCATTTCCTATAGGTTGCCTTCGGTAAACATGAGTAAATATCGTCTTCGTTTACTTCTCTCCGTCCGTAAATATTGATAGCTTATAATGTAAATCCGCCGTTCTGCAATGCAATTTCTATCGGCCTAGAGCACTCAAACAACGCCGGCATGCTATTTGCGATGAAAATGTTTTAGTTGGGAAGGAATGCCATTCAAACTTAATAATTTAAAACTCGATACTTATTTAGGGTTGACAGGTTTCTGTAACTACTCAGTTTAAGGGACTTAAACTCCACGCTGTCTTTTTTGTATATTTGTTTCTTAAAATACATACTTTTAAGAAAATTAGAGTTAGAGCATATATTGTAAATATTATTTCTATTTCCATTCTTCTCTGACAAACGACCAAATGCTAAAAATTTTCTTTTGACATCTCCAGTTTTGTAAGATTAGAACTCCATAACATAAGTCAATACTCACTCAGAGCTTAAAAAACGTTACCAATGAACCACTCGTTGATCCTAAAAGCATATTTCTCCCACGTTTCGATAGTTGAAATAATGAATAATTTTATTAAAGCAATGGATTGGAACGAAAATGAAAAACAAAAATTTACTAGAATTACTGAAATAAAAATTAAAGATGGCATATATGTGGGTCCATAAGTAAGAGAAATAATGAAATGTAGTGAATTTGACAACATACTAAATAAAGTTGAAATAAGAGCTTGGAGAGCTTTTAAAACAAGTGTTCTTTAAAGCGCCAGAGCTGAAAATTACAAAAAAAATCTTTAAAAATTTACTTTCTGAATTCTTAATAACATTTTTAACATTGGAAATGTTTTTGTTTTCGTATAGGGGGTTGAAAATCAGTTTCATGTTGCATAATATGAAGCATGCCTTTATAGAAACAGTGGCGACAACATAGTGACCAATTTTTGATTGGTTGTCTAAATCGCGTGGTACCGGCAGTCATGTTATTATTTTTTTATGAGCGTCTTCTTGTCGAGAAAATCCCAACGGCTATATCTCGTTGCGATTCTTTGAATATTTAAAAAGTTATTAGCGTTTCAATACCCCATGTCGAAGAGTTTTGTAAATTTTGCGAAATTAAAAAGGCCGAATGCGTGCGCAGAGCCTTCCAAATTTCATGCACGTGCAGGGCTTGTCAAAACTTTAAAATTTTTCGTTAACGTCACAAATGTCACTTTTTAGTTAGGATCTGCTGACCACAAAATCGCAGCTGGACCGCACAATTCACGATGTACTTTCAAGTTGGACTTTCGGGCTTGGATTTATAGACATAACGGCGTCCCGGCGGCCTGTTTTCGTTTGGAAATAAGGTTTAAAATTTTCGTGTTTTCGCAAAATTCGCCAAAAAATCCATAGTGCGTCCGATAGATTACACCTTATAGTCGATCCAGCGAAATTTAATGATTTCTTAATATCGGTCCTAGGACGGAACCGATTACAGTTTCGGACTCGGGACGACTTCAGGACCCCGAAACAATTTTCTGTTTCTCGATAGTGCCTTTCCTTCACTATGACATTTAATTGTATCGAGTATTGTATCCAAGTAAGAAACTGCATGTTTCAAGAGCAGGATTAAATTTTTTAGTTTCCTAGTAGGGGGTCGAAAATCAGTTTCATGGCAAAATGACGTAACACGTGAGATTTCAGCGGTTTCAGAACGGTAGACGTCAAAATTACACTTTTTCTTTCACTCCTATTGAGCCTAAAATCAGAGCGTGCCGTGCAAATCACGATTTAGTTCTAAGTTCGACCCTCTACCTTGGATTTCTTACCAAAACAGTCTCTCGGAAATTCGTTTGGAAATAGTTTGAAGTTTTCCTGTTTTTGCAATTTTTTCAATTTTGTCAATGACTTGCAATTTGACAAATCATAGGGGTGGATTTAGGATCGGGGTTGCTCTTGCAGGTTGCCGATATCTGATTTGTACGTATTACCGAGTGTTAGACTAGGTTTGAGTGCCATTACTTTAACATGAGGTAGATTAAGCAAAAGTAAAAAAAAATTTATCGCTGCGTTAGAAAAGTCACGCTCAACAATCTCCAAGACAACTTAACATCGAGAAGCACGTCGAACAGCTTATTTCCTTTTGTCCCGTCGAAATATGTATAGCCGAAAACCATATGTAACTTAAATATTTTTCGTTTTTCGCAATTTACAAAGATAGCGGTGATTTGAAGCAAAATAAAATATATGTTCAACTCCTCTCTCAATGCCTGATCCAATGGTATGTCACACGGTTACAGTACATGCAAAATGTACCGAAATTAATCAAATAAGCAAGAAAATTGCGAAATCTTTGTAACTCTATACTTATTATTTATGTAATTTGAAGGTGGATTTTTATTGCATCCACATTTGTACGACGTATGTTGTTAACTACGTGAAAACCAAATTTAGGCAAAATTCAGTAATCGTAGCCCTCCCTCAAGAAAAGTTTTTGTCAAATGATATAAACGAAATCCGATTAATTTCAATGTTGCCAAAAATTCTTTAAAATAATGGATTCTTTGTAAAACAAGCTGTAGATGATGTAGATTCACCTATTGTTAAAATAGCAATTGAAATATTAAATAATAGACGAACATTTGTACTTTGTTGATGAGGACAGGACGTTAATCTCCTTGTTCTATTAATCGCTTTAACTCCAGAAGAAAAAGATCGAGAAAAAGATATATTTTTCATAAGGCCAGGAACAGGAAAAATTATATGGAAAATTCTTTCTTCGTCAGAAATACAGAAATGACAAGAACGTATAAAAATAGTTATTTACATTACTAGATGCGAAATGTTACTTTAAGGCGTGAGGTGATTTTTGAATGGTCGAGGCGAAGCCGAGACCTTTAAAAAACACCGAATACTTAAAAGGGCTTTCGCATCGTGAAATGTATTATATTTTTTCTACTATACCGAAAAAAATTGTGGGATTTACTAATTTAAAACTATGAAATGAAATTAATTGACGTTTTTAATAAATTTTATAGTTTAGAATGCTGCCTGTGAAAATTGTTTCCATGGCAACCAAATATTACACATTTTAATTTCTGGTGGTTTCAAACTAAAATAAACAAATAATGTTTTGTGGCGATATAAATGGGAATATTGCTTGTGCCTTGTTTTACCCCAAGAAATCCAAAGCAAGGTATATGCAAACTTTGAAGCGTTTTTAAAATGGAATAGGTAGGTACTACCTGCCGACAAAAATGTTGGCGTACTTCCTAGAAAGACCTTTCTTTATTAATACAAAATTGTTTAGTTGTATTAATTTGTTCAAATAGAACGGATTAATTTCGTTTAAAATTTGTTTTTCTACTTTTCTGTCCTGGCCGCATAAGTTTTACTTTCGTAGATAGCAACGCCTTAGCAACCAGGTAACTCGAATGTTGACTTTCGTTATCGCGCGTGTTGCTAGGGGTACAAAGTTCATTTATATAGACTGTAGTAGAAAAATACAATTTTACTGACTCATGCCTTCAGTGGTTCTGATACCACGTCTACAATATTTCAGAAAGAAAAATTAAGTCATCAAACTTCTTTAGAAAGAAATGCAGTTGGTTAATGTAGTAAGAACTTTCAATGGCAAGAATTCAACTCCCTCACAAGTAAAACAGGCTGGTGAAACTCTTTTCCTACTTGTATACGGTGCAAGGAAAATCACAAAAATGTCTCACTCAACTCATACAGATTTAATCAATTCAAAAAATCGCTGCACGAACAAAAATCAAAGTTGGAAATATTACCACCAACTTCAGAGGCAGTCGCTTAATATTTATTACGAGTATTCTACAAAACTCAAAAATGGCTTGGCAATGAAAGAAATCCAGAAATCCAACAGTAGGGATAGAAGAAAATTAACGTCTCCTTACAACCTGTGACAACACTTTTTGTGCCAACAGCAGAATCAATATTGCAGCTTATCTCCTGCAACCGCAACAGAAAAGCAGGTTGAAGATGCTTACAAATTTACGGAAATTGTCAGGGAGTGCGATGTCTAAATTCATACATAGATAAAATTATTTATTTATATGCTATCGATTCCGATCTTCTTTAGATACAAAGTGTGTTTCATTCAATATATGTATAAAATTTTAAACAACTCGATAATCCTCACTTGTACAATGATTATGTACTTTTTTATTTTGCAGAATATACTCACAGATAAACAAGCCAAAAATGAAGGAAACAAACGTAAAATTGGTAAAAAAATTTAATAAAAAAGTCAAAAATTAATATTTCTCTATAAATGAAAATATTCTTATTTTTTGAAAATTGCTCATGGTTCAATTGCCAATTTTTATTATGCATGTGAAAACCTAGTTCATCCCACGATTTTTCAAGTAGGCAGCTCCGACACACCCCTTACGGTTCGGGACTCTAAGTTTCTTGAAACATAGGTATGTATTTTTAAACGTATATGTCAAGTTATATGTATATGTTCTTGTTCAGTTTGGACACTTTTCCTGTACTATTGGCTGCGTTTAATAGTTTGCGATTAATCAATATCGGTATTTGTAATTGTTAGGAATCACTTTTCATCTTCACGAAATTATTTTAAATTATTTTAGTTTTAACATTAAAAATGTTTGTTAGTGAAAAAAATTTGTATAATACCATTTTAGTTTTCATTATGAGAATGGTTTTGTTAATAAAAAAAATAACTCTTTTTATTTTAATTTCTAAATAAAACTACTGATAATAAGATTTTAATTTTTGAAAATGTTTTGTGTTAATGAAATAACTATTTACTACTTTGCAACAAATTTTCATTTTTATCACATCCGAAATATCACAAGATTTGCGTTCTACTTCGTCATTTCCAATGTCTCCTCCGGTTGCATCTTTGCGAAGGACTGTGAATTTTTTAGGAATATGGACTCGCTTATTCTACAGATATTTCTGTCATAGAAAAGAAGGTTATATTATAGATGAAAATGATCAAAGTAAATGGAGCTCTAATTACTTGCGAATTACTGAAGAATGCCCCAGAAACAAAGTATCGCCTTAAAACATCAACAATAACTGCCTGATGTATTAAAAAATGGAGAAACTAATAGACATGCAAATGCTATTTAACAGTTTCTTAAAATATAGGTTTTCACAATTTAAACAGAACTTCTCTGCATTATTTAAAATAACGGTACTAAGGTCATATGTCTTTTAAATAACGGGGGTTTGATCGTTGGGTTTATTGTCACATGGATCCCCCTTATCCAAACCAATAATAATTAAATGTTGGGTGAATATATATAAGATTTGTTTACTTAACCCGTGGATACCACAAAAAACATCGGCCACACGTTCGATAATCAAAACAGAGGATAGGAACGTATTTAGATATTTGATATTTTTGAAACGTTGAATTAAATTTTCTGTAGTAAAAAGGGAAACTCGAACCGAATACGTCCGCTCCCAATTTCATTATTCCTACCTGCTGTGTCGGATTAATTGTTTCCCCTAAGAGTAAAAAGCACCTGCACGCAAGTTCAATTTCTTATGTAAATTAAGGAATTGGAAATATATGCAATACGTGTCTGACCACCTAAATTCAACCATTCTGGTGGAGTGGAATTTCGAGCATTACTTACATTCTAAGAAGTTGTTGATAATTTGCAAAATAAGGATTGTTGCATGAAACTCTTCTATCTTTCTTTATTTAATTAAAATCGGACAAATGTTACTCGCTTTTTGAAGGACCTATATATGAGGATGTGCATGAGAATAAAGTTTGTGCCAAGAGTAGCTTTCTGAATATAAATATTTTTTTACTAAAATGAGATCCGATCTTCTGGTAATTTGACGAAACTAAAAACGTCTTTAACTCGCATCGTTATGTTTCCGTTATCGAGTCCATAAACTCTAAATCACACCCAGAGATCAGAGATGTACTCTTCAACCTGTGTTGTACTGTTTTTTCTACATGCCTACGGACCTTACGTTTCACCCAGTCTTAACTGCGTTCATTGCATGCTTAAAAACGGCCATAGAAAAGAATTAAAGTTATTGAGAATTTAAAATTAAAAAATGTTGGAAATATTATCTGAACTCTATTTACTGTACACAAATAGTTAAGCCTCTCCCCACAAATGCACGCTAAATTCGAATAGAATGTTTCTATTGGTTGAATTTTTAAAACCCATAATGCAACCAACCACACTGTGCTCCAAGAGCAGATTCGATCTGTGTAATTCAATGCGTTTTGGTATTTTGATGTTTTGATGTTCTGTGCAAACTATACTCTTATCTCTAGTTCAGTGATTTTGACCGTTTTGTAAAGATTACTTCTCATGTGGGTCTAATTAGGAGTACAGAACGGAAATGACAACTCGTGGATTTTAGTATAACATACAAAAGGTCTTTGTTACTCGGCAGCTACAAATTAATACAACAAAATCGGACAGTAATCAATTAACGAAGAAATTTGCTGTTATAAACCAAAGGCGGTAATTATGTACAATTTAACATTAATATATAGCGCTAGCTGGCAAACAAGGGTAAAATTAAATATTGTTGAATTTAGCATGGAGCGAACTCTGCTACCGCGGGGAAAAGCAGTCGGCTACGGCGAGCAAGTGGCTGTCTACTAGAACACGAAGCTAACGGAGTGCGTTCAATTAGCTATAGGTATTCTCTCCCTATATGTAGGGTTTTCTGATTAAGAAACATGGAGAACTACTGCCACAAACGTAAAGCTATTTTAATAAGGAAAATGTTTTCCTGTCTACTGATAGA
Source organism: Rhagium mordax (assembly GCA_963680705.1). Classification (NCBI taxonomy): domain Eukaryota; kingdom Metazoa; phylum Arthropoda; class Insecta; order Coleoptera; family Cerambycidae; genus Rhagium; species Rhagium mordax. The sequence continues at coordinate 15,447,725 of OY796657.1, forward strand.
AACTCGACTTACAGCATACGCTGGGGGCTGGAGGATGCCATCAAAATTTGGAAATATCCACTCTTCGCCGGCGTATGATAAGTCCACGTTATGACTTAAAGGCATTCACTGGGACTGCGTTGACTACCACAACCGGGAAATGTTAGCTCGGCCGGTGAATGTTTTACAGAACGAAATACAAATGGCGAAATGAATTATTAGCTCCGGTTTGGTTTAGTAGTATTTTATATAATCGAAGCGGCGGCTATTTCGTAGTGAATTTAAACGTATGGCTCATACTAGAGACGTTATTTAGTAAATTCGAGCGTGTTATGTAATTTACAACAGTTACTAGAAGCATCTGTAAACGGAAATCGGCTGTTTGCAATGTTTAGACTATAATGCAAAAAGAACCAGATTAAAACAGGCACGGATTAATATTTTAACAAGTTTTAGTAACTAATGATTTTTAATTCCAACTCTGTCATTATTTATAAAAACTCACGGATATTAGTTATACCGGAGATTACCGAAAATTAATTATTTAATTTACTACTTGTTTACCAGCGACTTTTACAACTCAAAGTTAATTAAATCGGGACTTAAATACTAACAGAGGGTTCAGGGTGTACCCTAATGACGGAAATATTACAAAAAAAACAGGCAATCCTGGACGGAAAAAATCACTTCGTTACAGTTTTCATTTGCTGTTATTTCCATTCATCTAATAAAATAGTATTTTTCAATACGTTGATGTACATTTATGTATAATATTTAAGGTTCGTAATGAAAGTAATTAATATTGATTAAATGTTAGAACCACATTTTCTTTTTGAGGTTAGAAATTCCATCGATCGATATTAATTAATAAGTTATTAATTTGTAGCCTGTAAAACTGGTTATTGCATTGGTCTCAGGTTTCAGCAAATTTGTGTTCAGTAAATAGAGTATAGCTATATCAAACATAAAACACATTTGTAGTAAAATCCTTAAATAGTTTTGAAAATCGGAGAATCGGCAACCTACTGTGATTAATATTTCGAGATCACTGGCATGTGCATTATTATTTATTATACGTTTTTTTAGCAAAGGGCATTAGAAAAAATAAAGCATATTATTTTGATAAGCCTCTTTCATTTTCAATTAGATATATTTAAAATTATCGGTTTCTAAGTTGTCTGGTATGCCACAAATGGGTGTAATAAACTTTTCTAAACTCGGTCGCAGCCCAAACTATTCAATTTCAGATAACGGTAAATTCTATATTGAACGTGCTCCTGTGCATATAAAACAAAAAAGCTGACGCAATCATAAATACAACTCTGTTTACTGCAATCAAAAATGCTGATTTTGCAAGAGAGACTCATTTGTCACAAATGTTATTATAAAACCGAATCAAATCCCAAACTGCGATTTGCCCGGATACCGAGGCAGTATATTTGATTTAGTTTCGTAAAATTGCAATATTAATGTGTGCCATATCCTCGTTCAAATCCTAGATCTTTGCTCGGTTTTTTAACGATCACGTTTTTCACGAAATTGTTATTGTTAAGTACTGTTGCACGGAATGACCAACGGGGATGGTGCCCTTATATAGATAAGAGTATAAATGAGTATTTACTTATAATTTTATCCATGTATGTTGGTACGTATATTACGATTGCGTAGAACGCGTCAAAATAACCCCATAGGTTCATATTAATAAATCTCTATTGAACTTTTCTCCAATAATTAAGAAATAATGTTTTATATACATTTTTTTATTTCTTGTGGGAAAATAAAAATTATTTATTTCTTAACATTTAAAATGAGCGAAATCGGGGGTGAACTACTTACTTAGGGTAGATTTTTTAATTCCAAAATACTATTACTTTATGGAAAAGGTTGTGGTGTAAGTTTGATTCATGGTAGTGGATAAATTACATTCTTTTTTTTTTATGAACCTGTTACCAACCCCTAACCCTTATGGTATTTTATGCGATTGGGGATTGCACATTCCGTCACTCAACCAAGGATAGCTATTACGAAAAACAAAATGATACGCTGCCACCAGGTTGTGAATTCACAACCACAGAAAAAATTTTGAAATAAGATTAATAACTAACCCCCGGTCTGACGGCTGGGTAGCTACTGGTTCTCCTACACTCAGATGCTTTTCTTTGGCATTGGAATTCGACCACTGCGAAACGCACAGCCTGCTAGTGACTGGTTTTCATGGCAGGAATAAAATAAACACTAGGACACGATTATACAGAGTATATTAAAATAAAAAGAAAGAACCGATCAGACCATACAAATTGGCCTAAAGGTTTTGCAAAAATTTAAAAAAGAAATCCAATACTAAAAACAACCCAATCAAAGTGGCGTTTATGATTAAATATACGTACTGCAATTGAAACGCTAAATTTACTGTATTAACACAAAAATAAAAATCACCACAATTTTACCCGGCAATTATATTTAGCTGATGGCTCATTTAGCTGTCGGCTCTTCCAAATTAAACAATGAATAATTTAAAAAAAAATGAAACCAATAAAACTGACGATTATATTAAACTAAGACGCTATTACTAGGCGACAATAATAAACAACATTTTAAATATGACTCAATGCCTACATGAAGTATATTTGGGCCCCCCGGTACGTGCAAATTACTTATTAGTAGGTTAATATACCTAGGTACTAATATTCCGTCGCCGTCGGCAACGAGCTAGACTATTCCTGTCGTGGTTCCTGAAAGCGGTCAGAAACAAAGAATACGTTTATGGCCCCCAGCTACAGACGAAATAATCCCAAAGTAAAATACCAAAACTTTCTACACTTTCTTGTTGCCAAATTGGCCACCAAAATGCCTTTATAACCCAACAAAACCTCACTCACCGCACTGTATTTTAGTGAGTAAACGCCCCGCTAAATTATTATAAGATTCTCCCACATATAAATCACTCAAACTCCGTCGTTCACTCGGTGCCCGTTACGCCGCTCTCTCAAATTACTCCTCGATTTACCGCTCGACGCTAACGATCTTTACGCCCGTCGCGACGCTCTTACAAATTACTCTTCAGGCTCGACGCTAACGATCCTTTACCCGTCAACTCTTCCGTGGAACTATCCCCGCTAGTGACTATCCTTCCACAGCCCCCGCCTTTCTCAACTAACTTTATGTTTATCTTAAAAAAAATATGGCCTGTCGATGGCCACCAATAATTTTAACTTTCCAACAATAAATTGTTCTATCCCCGCCTTTTACTGGAGTATCCCTGTTAATTAAGTTCCCTCATTTACGCTGTTACATTATTGTTTATCAAATTTTGGTGTTCGCTCCGCCCTCCAGATCTTAGCTTGTAAAGTTTTCTATCGAAGCGATTCCCACAGATTCAGCATTTCCTAATCTAATCTCTCGATTGTTGGTGACGGATTGTTTTGTTTTCTTAGCCCCAAGTCCGGAAATTACATAGTCATAACAAACTGTACCGATTCTAAAATCCCAAGCTCGTTATCGTCACAGTATATTAGCAGCGAAATAATATTCTTTTAAATATATCGGGTGGCCCACATGTACTAAAAATCAAATCCTAATAACTAATATTAACGGTCGCAATTCTTATTGTTTATTCAAATTAGAATGGCGGCCGTTTGGTTACAAACCAATGTTGGACAGTACTTTTGTTGTTTCCGAAGCTCACGGAAGGAACGAAAGGAATTACCTATAGCCACCCCTCACACCTGCAGAGTCAGTGATTACAGAATCACGATTGGCCTCTAAGTAGATTACTATTAATTATGCGTCTCTTTTGTTGTTCAGTTACCAAGTCGGTATATGCAAAAAAAGAGTAACATTCATATTCATAAGATAAGTAAATTGACGATTTTATTTCTATCAAAACTTTATTCTCTTTAGTCAGCAATTTCATGATACAGTCGACAAAATAAACAGTATTGAAGATATATTTATTTTGCGTATTAAGATATTCGCGGCAGTAGGTATATTAATGAAAACTTGGAAACCTGAAGTTAAAGGTAATATTCTGAAATTGTCGTCAACAGATAATCAGTTATTAACTTATTTGAGCGTCGCAAAGTTGTAATTAAATTCAGCTGCTTTCGGTTATAAGTTATAATAAAACGATGAAGGAAACCTTTCAGTAACCCGGATTAAATTAACGTAATTTTTTGTCTGAAGTCATTCTCAAGACACGAAAATATTCTTTCAGAAGGACATCTTTTGCGGAAACTGTCCGTGAATATTAAATGATTAAGGAATAATTTTTGTAGAAGTGAATGCCGATGGCTCGATAAAGTTCTGTTAGATCCGCCTTGTGGTGGATGAAATGTAAAATCGCTTAATCCTTAATCTATAAGCGCAAATATGGGTTGGCATTAAAGTTCCTAATATTTTATGTAAAAGTTGATTTAAAGTACTAATTGTAGACCCCTCTTTTTGCTTCTAATGGGTAAACTTTTAAAAAGAGTATTTTTAGATTATGCCATCTTAATGAGAAAAATTAAGGAATTGTGAAACCATGATAGAACAAAATAAATTTTTTAAACTGTTCTTGTATACAGGGTGTCCCAGAAATAAGCGCTCAAAAAGAAACCACATATTCCCGACGTCAAAATAAATCGATTGGACCAAACTTACCTCTATACCAAAGTGCTTCCTAAGAGAGCTGCAGGCCCCTAAATGTGGGCCCCTGAAGACGGTTTTTATTTATTATCTCCGAAACTGTTCAAGTTAAAGTAATGAAATTTTGCACACCCACTAAACTTTCTAAGCCTAACAAAATGAGGTAAATATCATCTCCAATTTTTTACCAATGGTGGGTCAAGCTGTAGGGGTGGGGGGTAAAAATTACCACAACTTTTTTATTTGTAAATGTTTTCGAATTATGAATTGTCAGAGTTTTTTACAAAGGAAATGCCCTCTTGTGCAACTTCGATCGGAGGCACCGTTTTCGAGATAAATTCATTTTAATATTCAAATGCATGCTCTAAAATGATTAGGTAAGTGGACTAATTTTTTCCTTTTCGCGTCGAAACAAAATTTAAGCATTTAGAGCAGTTGTTAAAATAAATAAGAAAATCTTGGTTTGATCTGGCTCTTAAATTTATTTTAGTTTAATAAATTTGTTTTTTTTTTCAAGGCATTCCCGATTGATTAACTTCATATCAAATGTTTAACTTGGTCAGAGCTTACTAAAATAAATTTGAACTAAGGTCATAAAGTATCTTTTGTAAGTTATTTATGAACTAATGGTGAAGTGTTTGGTATCGAAATGTGGGTAAAGAAAATCTCTATTAAAATAACATAATGAGGTAAATGATGCCATTTAAAAAAAAATACTTATATCGAAAAAACCATTTTCGATATGTTTAAATGGCTATAAAAGCAAAGTTAGCTGACTTAATATCCTGATTTTATTTTTCCAATGCTAAATGACTCAGAAAGAAAAGTTTTTCAGCAGTCATGACTCCCTAGATGCCAACTTAAATTATCCTAAAAAAATTTTTGAGGTTATGTTTCTTCCTCGAAGTTGATACCATCGTATGCAAAATAAATCCCTGAATCCAAAAATGTAAAAATATACAGGGTGTTCCATTTGAAAAACAGATGTTACGGCCATTTCCGGTGAAACCGGAAGTGCTAGAATTATTTTATTAACATGCATTAATTCAAATTTACTTGTTATTGCAACTACCAAAATTTCAAAATGATATCTGAAAAAACCAAAAAGATATAGGGGTGAGCCTAATTTCATTTACACCCGGTATATTACAGTAATGTTGTTAATTGTACTCCTTTAATTGAACGTAACACTTCTAAAAGGACTACTTATTTCTGTTATGTACAAATTTTAATTTCCTTATACGTAGGTATTTCTTAATATACAGCTTAATGATCAAACCTTTAAATACTTCACCATAAGATTAATCTATCGCATTGAGATGCAGTTCACTGCGAATTGCGGTTTCTCGCACATGATTCGGTTAAATATTCGATAAATTTACCCGTCCCTTCAGAGCGCTCAGCGGTTCGATTTCAAGCCATCTAGCGTTCCATCAAAGACGATCAGTTATGGAAACTGACGTCTCAGCACTTGTTCCAAAGCTGTCTGTTTCAGTAACAAGATGAAGAGAAAATATATTTCACCCACCAGCATCTGATAGATAATTCTCTTTATGCAAGGGGCATCGGTTAAGGTATTACGTAAGACGAAATATATCGCTTATTTTATTATACTGATCTTATACTTTGTATTTTACAAACATCAATTTTACATTAAAAATTTTAATTATTGTGTGTTACTAGTGAAAAGGAATTTCCATGGCGGCAGCATTAGCAAAATTTCTGAATTATTAATCATCAATCGTATGGAACAGAAAAGAAGTCAGTGTGTTAAAAAAATCCGTTGGTATAATTTAAACTGTATAATTATTATAAATCATTTATTTGTTGTTTTAGGCCTTCTAAGCGGGTTTTTTCCAGTAGTGCTCAGTGTATTTCTTCAGCGTGTTCTAAATTGCAATCTTGTGCTGCAAAAGCTAATAAGGCTGAAATATTATTGTTAATAACAGGGCTACTGTAAATTTCGTTGGGTGAAAACCTTCTCGATGATTTTGTATTACCATTTATTTTATGACGCACATAAAGTGTTTATAGTAAAATGTTTGTTGAAAGTTGAGAACAAAACACCTGAAACTTCATCTCAACTTACCTGTCGTAAAACGTTCCGCGCAAATTATTAATTAAACCTCGACAGTAATCCCTTTCTCGATTATATCGCGGACCCTAAGTCCACATTTGATATAAGCAAGAAGTTATCACATAAAAACTTTGAAATTGCTTTAAAACGGCTTCGACCGAATAGCGCGCTTACTGAAATCCTGTAATTTTGGCAAACTGCTAAACATAGTTGCCTCGAACAAAACAATTGAATTACACTTTGATATTAATTATTAACGTAGGGAATTTTAATGCGCAGAGCAGCACTGGATTTTAACATTGGCATAGGCGTATCTACATACATACATATACTACTCACATAATATAAAAACAGATAAATGTTAAAAAATTACTCTATATAATAACTGTTTTGAAGCGAAGCGTTCTGCATGTTATTGTGTCATATTTTACTTGAATCGTGAAGTTTGGCAACAACACACAGTTCAGGAATCGTACAAGACACGCGCAGTCGCCCCAGTTATTAATCATTACTCTCATAGGCGCACTCCACTGGCGAGGTACTCAAATTAAAATAAAAAATGCTTTCTTATCCGTATCTTCACTGCAGTTGTACCCTCGCCTTTCTTGGTAACCGCCAAGAGAGAAAGTGCTGTTTCTTGCACTCTAACATAAAAAGCTGGCGCCCGAGATTTTGTTCTAAAAAAGAAGGTGTTAACAAGCTGGAAGGTACTGTTTGTATGTACTAAGATGCAAACAGCCCAGCAAGGTAAAAAAGTGCATCACAAACGTTTTAAGGTAACTCTAGGTTGATAAAATTATTCTCTTGAGATGCAGATATTACTGTGCAGGATTGTAAATACATAGACAGATGCAATATTTATTTGTTAATAAAAGCATGATATCCTTAAGCATTTTACAGGCTTAAAGATTTAGCAAAATAGTCAAGTTTACACATTTTTAGACAAATTAGACGTAAACCGTCCTTTTTTCTAAGGTCATTTAAACGTGTAGGATGCCAAAGGAAATCCTACTTTTATTGACAAATAAATATTTAAAGCTAAATATCAACTAGGTGCTCCCAAAGGCGATGCAAAGGTAAACATAATAAAACTTATGAGCGTATGAGCATAGAAAATATATTCATGCCTGTGTAGCTTTTCTCGAGAGTTGGATTTAACTCAAGTAAGAGAGTAATTATTATTTGAAATGCATACCTTTCCAACTTGTACAAAGTACTTGAAACGCAAAAGGTGAACAGTATGATTAAGTAATGGCGTGGAACAAATAATGTACAGGGTTAGTTTTATTAATGTAAACCCCCCATTTTTATTTTTATTTTTGACCGATTCGAAAAATTAAAACACTGGCCTTACACGGTTTTTTACGTAGATTCCACTTCTGCTAACGGATTGGCAATAGCGTTTTAAATATACAGGGTACGCAAAAAAGTTAGGTTTTTTTAAATGGAACACCCTGTATATTTTGACACAATTGAATTCCTCCAATTATTCTGATTACAAATATATACACATATTGTATAATCGCTTCACTGGTTTTTGAGTTATTTTCACTTTATTATGGATACGAAACAATAGCGTTATTTTATAAACTCATATAATAAATTAATAAATGGAATAAATCAGAAACAAAACAAAACATATGAATTATTAAAATAAATTACGTAACATTTTCAACATAACCACCATTAACTTCGATACATTTCATACAACGTTTAATAAAATTCGAACGGAGTCCAGAACTTAATCCATTAGATTATTTTCTTTGGGGAATGCTCAAAGAAAAAATTTACAGTGAACCAGTGGAACATTTTAAACAATAAAAAAATCAAATTGTAAAAAATATAACTTTGCTAAATTTGGATGCAGTACATTTTCTTCGAAAAATTCGTTCGAATTTTATTAAACGTGGTTTGAAATGCACCGAAGTTAATGATGGTTGGTTATATTGAAAATGTTATATAATTTGTTTTAATAATTTATATATTTTGTTTTGTTTTTGGTTTATTCCATTTATTGATTTATTATATGAGTTTATAAAATAACGCTTTTGTTTGAACGTATCCATAATAAAGTGAAAATAACTCAAAAACCAGTAAAGTGATTATGCAATATGTGTACATATTTGTAATCAGAATGATTGGAGGAATTCAAATTTGTCAAAATATACAAGGGCGTTCCATTTAAAAAACTTAACTTTTTTGCGTACCCTGTATATTTAAAACGTTATTGCTAATCCGTTAACAGAGGTCGAATCTACATAAAAAACCATGTAAGGCCAGTTTTTCGAATCGGCCTAAAATAAAAATTAAAATGGGGGGTTTATATTAATAAAACTAACCCTGTACCAATACGTATTCGCAAGGGTATCAACTTCGTCGTAAAAATCGTAAATTAAAATGTAACTATACAGAGTGTTTAATTCAGGATGACGACTGAACATATCTCGGGAATTAGTTATCATACAATTTTGTGTACAAATTTTGTCATTCAAGTTTTCATTTTATTTGGCTGCACGCTGCAAGGGGGTGCAATTGACATGGTTCATAAGAACGGAAATTATTTTCATCCAAATCATCATTTTTTTACAATTCTCTTTCTTTGCTTGATATGCATTGTTTATAAATTATGTTTAGAGATGAAACATCAATGTGAGTATATCAAATTGGATAGGTTTTTATTATTATGCTTGTGTAAAGCCTAAATAAAGTCATTTAAAAACAAATCATCATACTTACAATTTATTACTACATACTTCCATCTGATATTAGAAGATGGACAAAGGGGGTATATCTAAGAAAATATACTGACAATTTTGGTCACATAAGCCGAATTTAATAAAGACGCTTCTTTAAGTTTTTGTAGAATTTAACTACTACTAACTAATTATTAGCAAAAACAATTAGATCATTGAACAAACGCAGGAGGCATTGCATCGAAATTGGACGTATTTATGATTTTTCTTAAATTCTAAATGACAAGCTACGATTGTGAGTCACAAAGCGAATTGAATAAGACAAATAAGAAGTTCAATCCTGACCCATCCTGATTAAGAACGCTAATTCAAAAACGGGCATCTCAAATATATCGATGTTCCTCTGAGATACCCATTGTTGTTATTATTGTTAATTGTTACATTAAAATAAAATTATTACACATTCGGCGATTTATAAAGGGAATTGAAAATCCAATATTCATCAAATTTCGATGAAATTTGAATCGACGTAGTCAGAAAAACCTTAACTCTGAAGACAGAAAATGAGAAATCGGAAGTGGAGATCCAGCTTTAGAAATATTTTACAGAAACTCAAAAATGGCTTAACCGATCGAGACTTCTTTAAAAAAATGTTCTAACCGCCTCTCAATAAATTGAAGTAACCCCCGGAACATCCTAGGATGTTGTGTAAGGTAAAGACCGAAAGATGCCCTTGCCCTTAATAAGAAAAGTAGGTAATGAAATACTAAAAATGTAGAAAAAATACATGAGACTATAGTTTTCAAACGCATTTTACAATTTATATGAAGTTAAAAGAGTCTTGGGCCTTTTCTTTGACACTGGAATCGATCGATCGAAGTGATTTCAAGGTTATGTTTCATTTTCGAAAAAGTTGGAATAAAGGCTGATTTCAAAATTGGAAAAGTTTTTTTAATAGTTTTCAATAATATCCATATAATCGATTTTACAACAGGCAAAATTGACGAAATGCAAGAAACTCAATTTTCCACTAAAATTCGGGAAAAATTCAAATTTGCTCTATTGCCATTCAAGAATTTTTCTTCAATCACAACATAATTTCTATATTGAAAACTACATGGTATGGGAAAAATAAAAAAACTGCAAATCCTATTTTCAAAATGCTATTAGTTTAGTCAGTGCTTAAATAGTTACAAAAAATGTTCTCCCTACAGAGCTTGTTTACAGCTTTCACTAATTTGTAATTCTCTAATACCTGAGGATACAGATTCAGACTTTGATGGGCAGGAGAGACAACTACTGTAATTTTAGTGATAAAGTTTATCGCGTTTTGAATTATTTTAATCATATTTTCACAAGAGGTAAATCGAGTTTGTAAAATACAATTTTTTAATCTTCATCGTAAACTAAAAACAGGTTAAGTTGGGAGATCACGAAAATAGACTCCCTCTTGGAATCCACCCATTAGGGTAGTTATTATCCAGAAAAGCTCGATCATTCATGAAAAAGTGAGCATGACATCCACCATCATATTATGTTGTGGCGTGTCTCTTGACCCATCTTGTTGAGATATATTGGCTGTTAAGAATTGCAAATATCGGTTCACCAGGTAATTTTGTAGATGTAGATTTTTGACACAAAATTCATCCAAACATTATTTTACAAATAGATTTTTAAATCATACAGACTAAGATCAACTCGATAAGAAATGAAATATAAGGTTTGAGTTATATCATGATTTCCGTTCATTTTCTCATAAACAACTATGTCAATATAGAAAGAACATCGTCCAGAGAACGTGGTCAATACAATAAAAACAATTTCGAGCTTAGGTAGTCAAACAATAATATATTATGCCGCATAATTAATGCAATAAGCACAAAATGAAAATATAATGAATTGTTCAAAAATACCTTGATTTCAATAACCCTAATTTCTTATTTATTCGTCCACTTACTCGCCTAAATTTTTTATTATTTTTTATATATCCCAAAGAATTAAGTTTGTGGTACACACATATTCATTATTTATACTACTACATTTAGGATGTACCCTTAAATTAGAAGTAAATATGTTTCATTGTATTTCTCTCAGCTCAAAATTTTAACCACTCAGATTCCAGATTCAGTTTGTACGGTATGTATGGCTGAATTTTTTTCATTGTACGTAGTCCAACCCTCTTATGCATGTTTGGTAGGTTCTCTTTATATCTACGACACCTCCACCACCTAATTTTGAAAGCAGGAATCCTATGTTTTAATTTTAGGAACAGAATTGCCTAAAAGATATTATCTATAACCTAGTTAAACTGCTATAAAATGCTGTAAGTTATAATCTGCTTCTAAACAAATTGAGTAGATACCATTAATGGACTGGTATATTTCCTTACTTAAATTAAGGCATGGCAAACTCTTTTCTATTGAATTTTTCTTTTACAAGTAGTTGAGAGTCTTGTCGGTAACTTTCAAAATGTGAACAATTATTGCACTTTCTTTATTCGAAAATATAAATGATGGTTCGATTCCATCCTGAAGCAAATTGAAACTTGATTTGTGATTTGCTTCGGAACTAGATGGGAGAGGGTACTGTCGTTGTGGTTTGCACTCCACAGTAAACTGTAAGGCACAGTCTCTTTTGTCTTACAAAAATCCTAGAATCTATCAGAGATTTGAGAGACGATAAAGAAAACATTTAAGTAAATATTTACTATTCTGTATTAACGAATAAGCACAATACCCTCTATATTAAAAATACTTTATAAGAAAACGTCTTTAATTAACAATAAACAAATAACAAAACATAAGATGGGTTTTGTTAGATTTATCTTAGAAACGTATTCCAGCAACCCTATATAGTAGCTTTACTACCCCAATTTATTACTGCCACGAAGAAAGATATCATTTTTAAAGATAAACCTATAAATTTACAAAGTACATAATAAAGACTAATTTATTAGCATCGATTTTATTTATAGCAATAAATATTGTCAACTTATCGGTAATATCCTTTGTTGGCGTGCCAATAAACTGTTTTATTATTTTATTGAATAATAATGATTTATTGTATAGATTATAGACCTATTTTTTCTGTCACTTCATTTATATAAAGTCTTAACAATATTTTTTGTGAACAAAAAATATACGTATGACAATTGGACACTTTGGGATTGTGTGTATTTAGGCTTCCCAACGCGTCTACAGACTTTTTTTTAAATAATAATACCGTAACATTTATTTTAATCGCAAATCTCCAAATACGCGATAAATATTTCTTTCAGGTTCTTTTGTAATGTAAATTCTCAGTAACATAGTAACGAACATTCAGTCACGTTGTTTTTCTTGGACTGAGTTTGCTCCACAGTTCCGACACTGGTAATGTCAGTGAGAAATTGATGTGTGTCTGCGTTTTTTCAAATATGTAATCCCCTCCTGAGCAGCTGTGGATTTGGGAGATGTTAATTTATGTGGTGTGTTTTGTTAATTATACCTCCAACCATCTGAACATGTAGGAAAAACATAAACTTTGTATTCTGTGGTGTGGTTCCAATTCATGATATATTGTATGAAAACCGGCTGTAAATACAAAGGCCATGACCACCATTTGTCCTACAACTCTAGAGCAAGGAATATATGAAAGCAATGGTCGTTGCTGTAAAGTTCTAACCAAATATTCACCTTTTTAGATTAAAAAAAGAATAAAAGTGATTAACATCCTATGTACGAGCCCCAATTGGAACTCGTTTAAATAATTCCTGAACGTTTTATTTTCTCTTACTTACCTACCACCTCGGTCTCTCCTGTGTTGACACATTTCAGTATTAAGTTTCAAATGTGCGCTCTATGAGCAGCACCAAGCATCTGTATGTTTATTTACATGAAAGAATGTCACTTCAAAGAATTTCATCCAACCAGAAGTTAATTTATATTTTAATAAAAATGACGTAAATAAAATCCTTTTTGCGGAATTATATTTTCCATTCCAAATGCGTTTTTCAATTCACGTGCATAATAAAATCTGTTCAGTGCGCTTAAAGTAAAAAGATAGAAAAAGAACAATTGTAATTCTACATGCAAAAGGGACATTAATAACGACCATCCACCAACGAGAAATAAAATGTTAAATCCCCTTAATCTGCATATTCCAGCTTCAATAAGCCGTAAATACGACTTTGTGGAACTTTATTATTGTATATTTCATATTTTATCTGGATAAAACATGATATCATTAAGTCCAGCTCCTCATCTTATTTAATTTGCGAATTTTCAGTGTGATGGCAAAATTGCGTTTTACGTTTAATTTCTATTGGAAAATTTTAGAGCTCGATCAAATGATATGATAATAATTCCTTGCCTTCCGTAATGATAAGTGGGGACATAGAGATTACGCCCCATCGTCAAGGGCTTCTTAACTATCAAGTACCAATTATTAATATTTGAGATTTTGACCATTTTATCGACTCAGGCTCCGTTTGCTTCAACAGAAAACCGCGACAAGATGGTCAACATTAAAAATTCATAATAATCAGCAAAGGCTGAATATATAAATATAACACCATACTGAAAATATAATTAGCATACGAAAATATTAGATATTTTTTATACATTTTACTACTCCAGACAAGTTTATTATTTGTTAATAAACTGAATGTAAAATATATTCATTTTATCTCTCGTAAGTTAGTGTGTTGATAAAACATTTACTTAGAAAAATATCCAATTAACATTTTTAAACTATATATTTCACATTTCAGTGAACCGCAAAGTTTCTCTACAATTCATTAACGGAGTTCGTGTAACAAAGCAGTGGGCGGAAGAAAAACTCGTATATATTTTATCTGAATTTAGTTAAGTATTCTCGTGGCAGATGGACGTGTTATTTGTGTAGGAACTAAAACAAACACACAGTTTATTAGAGGCCATATAGAATGTCACATGGACGACCAAGCAATATAATATTTTGCCCGTCAAAGATACGGAATTTATATGTATTTTTGTAATAATAATGTCAAGTATGTCAATAAGAAACCTATATACAGGCTGTTTGTTTTATGAGGATCAACCGATATATTCCGCTTGATATGCGTCGTAGGAAAAAATGTTTTCATTAATTTTTTTTTGTTAGCTTTATAGCAGTGTTTATTTAATATCCGTGCCTACTTTGTGGAAGAAATGTTGGCATAACGTGAAAAAAAGGTAACAACATCTTTCACAAGTTTATTGATTTGAGTAAAAATGTCGAGATAAAAAACAGTTGGTATATAGGTACACTTTTGTTAAAAAAAATCTAATATCACAATAAAGAAAACAAATTATCCAGTTCATTATTTCAAAGATATGTAAATATACCATTTAAATTGAATACCGAAAAAAGATTGAAACAAAATAACATGTTTCCATTCATTTATTTAACATGTGCTTACAAATAATTCCTTGTTGCATGTATTGTTATTTCGATTACTATTGAAGATAGATAGGGGATAATTTAGAGGATTTTATGATTTTCTCGATAACTTCAAATCTGACCCAGTTATCTCCGTTTTCGAGATAATTCCAAACAACTGAATAGGTGAATTTTAAAAAATATCTCGTTATCTTTCTAAGTTGACGACCGGACTTTATTAAGAAGCTTTTTAAGATCCTTTCCTTGATGTTTAATGTTGAGTCTCTTACCATCAATTTTTGTATGATTCAATATGGATTCAAAATCCTTTTCCGAATGGCAAAAATAGTTAAGTTACTATACTCTATCTCAGTTAAGAATGCAGTTGTTTACGTATACAAATATCACTTTTTTATTTCTTAAATGAAAAAGTATTTCCCGGTAAATCGGTTCTGGTTTACTAAACTTGGCTTGCAAATTTACCAACATCATCAAGCGTTTTCCCTATCTTTACAGGCACTGCATTCGAAACTGAGCTAGAGTATAGTTAATAGAGTTACTTGGTGCTCTCACTTCTAACTAATACTATAGCTGTTTTAAATTCAAATATTTTTGAATAGTTTGATACAAAATGCGTCAAATATCAAATATTAAAAAGGAGTAAAGGTACTTTTTCGTTTCATACCAACTCAGGAGTTTCGAAAAAAAAGTGACCATTGGAACGTGTAAATCGTCTTCTACCTCAAAAAACCCCTTATAACGTTATTTTTGCTTTAATACCCGCCGAGTTACAGGGGTTGAAAATGTTGATTTTTAAGCAAAAAATACTGATTTTTCAAAGATTTTAAGCATATTATTCAAAGAGGATCACAATTTCGAAAAAGTTTGTCATAACAAAAAAAGTTAGCTATGAAATAACAAAAAAAAAAAATCCATGAAATAAAAATTTGTTTAGGCTCATCGTTGCCAGATACAGTTCATGTTAAGTGCATTTGAACGTAGCCCTAAAAAGGTCACACGCTTCAAATAGTCATAACTCTGGTTTAAAAAACCTTTTGACATGTATTTCCCTTGAATCAAATTGAAGCTTATTACAGGAGCTTAAAATTGTCTTTTGACAAATTTCGATATATGCTAAATAAAAAATGATAGGTACAAGAAAAATAATGGCAAAATTTTGGTTTTCTACAAAAAAATGCCCGTTTTTTTATTTTAGTACATTCCAAATTGCAAAAAAATTCCAAATTGTGTTTTGTATTAGTCATTACTCATTACTATTGCTCAAATTTTATCAAATTACGATATTGCTCGTTTGGCAGTAATTTAGCCTCAGAACTTCGTTAATTATTGATTTTTTAACTTTAGGGGTGGTTTTCAACCTCTTAGGAGTAAGAACAATTATTTATTTTATTAGAGGTTGAGTTTTATGTTTTAAAATGTAACAATCTGTTAAGAAAGTCCTAAACAAAAAATGATTAATAAAATCGGCCATATTGAGGGTGCAACATAAAATTTTTAATTTCTGACTTCATATTCGTGATCAGCGACTCTAAAAACTTATTAATAAAATACGTTTCAGTAATTTATTCTCAGTACTTCGTTAATTATTGAATTTTTGATTTTGGGAGTGGTTTTTACCATCTTAGGGGTAAGAGCAATAGTTTTTCTTATGAAGATTATGTTCTATGTCCTAAAATATAATAATTTGCAAAGAAAAAGTTCTACTTGCTCAAAACAAACAAAATATGTTTTTTCTTTGTACCTCTATTATATCGGCCATATTAGGGGTGCAATCGCGAATTCTAAAATTCTCATTTTAGATTCGTAATCACCGACCTCAAATACACATGCATGAATTTTTTTAATACCTAACTCTTAATATTTGAGTCAGTATTAAATTTTGAATTTCACGGGTGATTTTTACCATCTTAGGGGTAAAAGTACATCTATACCTTTTTAATATTTGAAGTGGATCCGGTAAACAATCCACAAAAAAAAAATTACAAGCAGCTATAGAACTACTTCGAAGTTTTGGTACTTTTTGGCATAAAGTGACTGTATTAAGCGTAAAATTTAAAAAAATATATTTTTCTGAATTTCGACTTAAAAAAACATACAAAATAATTTTAGCAAAATTAAACGAATTGTGTGACACTTGTCATTCGATCTTCTATATTTCTCCTTATTAATGTTCTAGTTGTGATTTGCCAATTACTCGTATAAGATCTTTTGTCCTTTTCATTTGTTTCTTTCGTTCTTAGAATTTATTATGGCATTGAGATATTCACATGAAGAAACGTTGAAGAGCAAAATGATATTAAGAAGAATGCTATACGGCATGTGTAAGACTAGTCTCAAACGAGGTAAATATATTACCTAGAGATCCGGCCGTGGCAATGGAATTTTTCTTTAAATGTGTAGCCCTCTCCCGCACAAGGCTATTCTAGAGCCTTCTGGGACATGTGGTGTTATTATTATTATTACTATTATTATTTTCGAGGCTAAAAGAAATGGTTTTATTAGATTTTTTTATAAAAAAGTGATGGAAACCAAATAGGCTAATTCTTTCTGCCTCGAAGAGGGTGGAAATCGTCCACCGTTGGTCGATAATCAAAATTTAGCATTGCAAATAAATTTTTACACCGATTTTCTGATAATTATTTAAAACACAAAAGACATTCAATCTGCAAATTGTGGCAAGCTTACTCTTAGTTGTAGAGATAATGACCCAAAGAAAACGCTATTATACGAATTATAATTCTGGCTAGAATCTTTTAAAGGAATTGTCCGACAAGCTTTTGTATGTCATTTTTCTTTGGGAACAAGGCGTTATTTTGGCGTGGTGATCATTTGAGGAGTTCAGTTTTGTAGAGTGAACTTAACAAATATTGTTCGATGCCTTGTTGATTATTTATTTCAGAATGAACAGATAGTGATTTAGAAATGGTTCTCAGCATCCCGCTTGTTTTCTTGATAGACCACATCATCATCATTACTGAAATCTTAAGCTGAACGACTTTAGATGGCATATCAACCGGAGACAATTTTTTTATTGGAAGAGCAGCTATTGATTCTGTATTGATATTTGAAATATAAGACTGATCTGGAATGGCTTCACTCTCGACTTTTGCGATTGAGTAAGTATTTTTTAGAATGGATATTTAACATACCAGACAGGCTAGATATAGTTTCATCCTGGTTATCAAAGAAATTTGGTATTGATTGGGTTTAAGTTTTCTCCCTTAGCTAATGGATGTACCGTCAATTTTGGTATACAAAATAAGTCAAATTGCTCATATGCCTTCGTGAACAGTCATAATTGCAGAATCCCTCCTTTCTTGTTTAATTTTACTTTTCCTGTTTGTTTTTATTATATATAATTCTCCTTGAAAGTGCTTCACTTTAGCAGCGCACATCTTCGTCTATTTTAATTAACGTCAACATTTTTTATACCGAATTACATCTGGAGTTTATCAAAATTTGACTCGAAACATATTTTATATGGTTTACTGATAAATATTTGAGTGCAAAAACACAACACGACACAAACTGTCTCATTATAGACGATAATTACCAGAAAACCATCCGTTCGGATCCCCAACCCCTGACTGTGCACAAGTTGCACGAACTTGACATGTAACGTCACTATAACAACACCAGCTCTGCACGGATGAACAAACCTGTAATTTAAGTTAATCGCTGAAATATAAACCGTATATGCAATGTACAGGGTGGTGCTTCTAATGCGGAACATTATTTTACCTTATTTTATTTATATACGCGATGTTTGTAATTTTAAACATTGATTACGAATTGGATATATTTTTGCACTATTCAGTGAGCACGTAAAGGTTGAAATGAATTCCTTAAAATCGTTATAAAGCCAGTTTTCAATTTCTCTGTAAAAAGTTATGACGTCATTAGCAATTTTTTTAAATGGCAACCCCCATTTTGAAAAACGTCATTTGAAAGAACATATTTTGTCTACTACCGATCTTAAAGTACTAACTTTCCGCACTAGTGCGTAAAGTTTAACTTTACGCACTAGTGCGTAAAGTTTAACTTTACGCACTAGTGCGGAAAGTGTTTTTTCGTTACGCACTAGTGCGTGAAGTAAAATAGTAAAAAATTGCATATTAGAGCACCTATAAGCACCTATTATAATCATATCTTATTTTAAATACGTTACATGTGGTCATTTAATTTTATGTAGTCCATTTATTTAAAATCACGGTGTATTATTACAACACATACCTAATTCTCAGTATTCTTTAACAATAATCTTGAATTATGTTATAAGTTTGAAGTTTCATTAACTTTCAAAACTGATTAGGGTCACTCATTTAAAATTAAGTAGTCCACAGCAATATTGTCATTGTTAAATTTTGACGTTTAAGTAAGTTTGACGTTTTGAAGTTTGTTTCATATTATTATTAGAAAATTTAAGTAAGGAAGCCTTTAAATTTGTTATTAAATATGATTTTTATGTAACTTTCACCTTTAAATTTTATTTTATTTTAAATTTCTTAGTTTTCGAAGAGATAAGTACGATATGGATGTTAATTTAACAGATTTATCAGATTTTGAATGCACTGCTCCGTCGAATATAGCCAATTCGGCACAAAAAAAAAACATATTGGTGATTACCTTCGGGTTAAGTTTTGCTTAAATTACTATTGTTAGAAACATATATCTCATATATTATATAAAATTAATCACGTAATTTTCGTTACTATAATAAATTTTGTTAAGTACAGAAGTGTTAATTTTTTCTCATATAACAAGTATGTTAATGTTTAAGCAGAATGCAGCATTAATCAACAACTGTCTTTACGCACTAGTGCAAAAAATGAAATACTTTACGCACTAGTGCGTAAAGTAAATTGTACTTTATACATATATTTCATAGTAACCATTTTGGTAGTAAAAAAATATTGTATGCAATTCGTGCGTAAGGTGAGCTTTTTTCACTCATGGGATTGTCCCATTCGTGAAAAAATCTCACATTACGCACTTGTTGCATAAATTACTATTTCTGCATACGGTTCGTTAAATTCTATGTCATGTTGCATGACGAAATTATCGAGAAAAAAATTAACTACTTAATAACAATGTAATAAAACAAAAATATAAGAATAAAACAGCAAAAAATAATTAAATTAAAAAGGCTAATCGGGAGCAATTAATTTTAAAAAATTTCGTAAGAAGAAATTATTATATATCTATTCTATAATAGATTGCAAGTTGTCCATATTCACTGTATACTTTTATTTTTAAAAGTCCTTAATAAAAGTAGTGTAATAGGTTGAAATTTATAAAGGCTCCCTTCTCTATGTGTTCGAATAAGGTCAGCGCTGATTTAGCGATGTGGCTATTTATCTGACGTTTTCTTTACTAAAAATATGTTCCCCTAAATTAGGGGATTCATCCCTGATAAATTTACAAATTACCATAGATTCTGTAAAGACATGCTAATATTTACTATAGGTTTTGAAGCCTATTTTTTAAATATTCTGTTAAATTTATATTCACTAAATTGAATAGGAAACTTTTAATAGAAAAAAACAGAATATAGGTACATAAGAATTTAGTGAGTTTTAAACAAAACTGCCCACATTCTATCCAGGGGTCTTTTCACGCAAATAATTTTTAACACTCTCTTAATAATCAAATAGATTACCTAGTTATTGCAAACTATCTAGCTAAACATTATACGGCAAGCTTATGTGTTGCCATAAACCAGCAAGGAAACAGTTACATTCCTAAATCAACGTTATACCACTTGGGTATACAGAAGTTTTTTTATTGACTGGTAGAAAATATAGTTAACAAATTATTTAGATACAAGATCGGTTCAATGCGATTTTGAGCTATTATGAAACTACCCCAACATAAAAAAATACTGAGTAACAAATAGCACAAATTATATTGGAACAGTAAATACATATTGCAGGAGAGTGGAGTTTAGTATTCTACTGCTTGCAAATGCAATCATTTCCACATATATCCATAAAACTTTCACAGCAATTACAATTGGAAAATACTACTTATAAAGTCTGAACATCCAATGTACATTTACAATTCGCCCAAAACACGCTCAGACCGGTTAATATTCATGCTGACAATTCCAACTGGGCCCTGTAAACGTGTTCATTTTTGTCCAATAAACGTGAACTAGGAAAGGATTCGCTTGTAAACCCTAGAGTGATGTAAGTTGATCTGTGATCAGGGGCGTAGGACAGTATATTCCTGGGGAAATTTATAATTATGTAATAATGAATGAAGTAAAATAAGAAATCAGATGATTATGAATCAGACAAAAATATGATTAGTTAATGTCTTTCGTGATATACAGGGTGATTCAAATTCGAGGGCAACCATGGGTATCTCGCTTATTATAAGTGATAGAAGGTAGGTTTAAATTTGGCAAAGTTGCGCATGTTTAAGCCCAACAATATGCCGTTGAGAAATCAAAAGAATCTTTTTTCGTTCTTGAGATTTTTGAAAAAAACTTAAATTTGACGTTTTTGTTTTTATTTTTTATTAGACTTGCTTGAAAAGTAATAAAAATAATAAACGCGCTTTCGTAGAGCAACTTTTTCAGCTCTACATGATGATTGTTACAGTTACAGTACAATTTTTGCATCATTAAATAGAACATTTTTTAAATAAAAATAAAATCAGGTAATAAAAAAAAATAAAAGATATCCATAAGAAATAAAAAAATTGATAATGATTTAAGACGAAACGTCGTATTAAAAATCTGTAACCATCATCATGTAGAACAGAAAAAGTTGCTGTTAGAAAGTGCTCTTAGTTTTTTTATTACTTTTCAAATAAGTCTAATAAAAAATAAAAACAAAATCGTCAAATTTAAGTTTTTTTCAAAAATCTCAAGAACGAATAAAGATTCTTTTGATTTCTCAACGGCATATTGTTGGGCTTAAACATGCACAACTTTGCCAAATTTAAACCTACCTTCTATCACTTATAATAAGCGAGATACCCATGGTTGCCCTCGAATTTGAATCACCCTGTATGTGAAAATATTGCATACAAATGGTTGAAAAAACATAATATATATTTTTTAAATTATATCATTTAAAATTAGGAAAAGTGTCGGAATTACATTGACATAATTTTCAAAGCCTAGAAATAGAAGAAATAAACTATAAAACTATCAAAATTTAATATTATACATACAACTATTTACTTTTGTCACAATTTGTCACAACCTTATATATTCTGTGATATTCTAATCTCCCCGGCAAAAATACCGCCACCCGAAAATGTTGGCTAAGTTTGATTTGTTGCAAATTTTTAATTTTCAATGCGATTTTTATGATTTTTTTTTTGAACATTTTGTAGTTAAATTTATTGACATTATACTAAGTTTTCTTAATAATAAACATGTCTTTGTTTAGATGGTGTTAAATTAATTTGCTGTAAAGTTGCATGTATTCTTTTTCTTGTTTGAATCATCCCTTTACCTCATTTCAGAAGCTGCACATTTTTAAATAAAACTAAATTAATTTTACAGCATTTTTTATTGAAAAGTTAACAAAAACGAATAAACTGAATTAATAAAATGTTTAACAAGTTTTAGTAGCGTGAATGTCCACCTCTAACAGCAATGACAACACGCAGTCTCCGTGGCATCGAATGAATAAGATTTGCTATTTTTTCTTGAGGAATTGCCTGATATTCTTCGCTCAGCTATCCTCAGCTCTTGCAAAGATATTGGTTCCATAGGACAACGGCGAACGGCTCTTTTTAGTCCATCCCAGAAATGCTCGATTGGGTTTAGATCCGGGCTACATGCGGGCCATTCCATTCATTCCAACCTCATTCAGATACAACATGTGCAATATGGGATCTGGCGTTATCATGCATTAGTATGAATTGTTCCCCAATTAAAGTAGCAAATGGAGCGACAGCTTGTTGGAGGATATCTTCAATGTAACGGTGGGTGTTTAGGGCTCCATTTTTAACACATACAAGGTCGGCACGTTCTTCGCTAGAAATTATCTTCGGTTTATTTAAAAATGTGTAGCCCCTACAAAAAAGAAAATGTTAGGAATTCATGCAAATAAATTTTAAAGAAAATTCAGTGGCTGAAATTTTCCACAGGGTGTTTTGAATTTACGACAAAAAACAACATTTTGATTTACCCTGGTATGACACCATCTAAACAAAGAAGTGATCATTAATCAAAAGCTCAGTATAATGTCAATAAATTTATCTACAAAATTTAAAAAAAAATCATAAAAATCGGATAGAAATTTAAAAATTTATAACAAATGAAACTTAGTCCAAATTTTAGGGTGGTGGTATTTTTTGCTGGGAAGTGTATTATATCCTTGTAGAGAAACACGTTGTCTTCATAATAATTTAAAACAAATTTATTACAAAATGTCGTATTTTTTAATGAATGTTTTGAATTCTTCTGAAGCGAAGTGTCAAGCCCGAAAACTCTTCTACGAAAAAATCACACTGTACGTTCTTATAAAAATTATTTAAAAAACACACAACAAACACACAATATTTCTTGTTATTTCAGAAATGGTTTACATTTAAAAATATACAACCAAAATTTTTTATTTTTACACTACAAACTTACATCGGTTATTGTAAATTTTTTATTTTTTATTGACCCTTATTACATAACATTGAACTTGGCGGATACATACACTTACCAAATTTCATCAAGATATATCGAAACGTTCTTAAGTCATCATGAGAAACACGCATACAACTTTCGAATGCTGCCATTTCACTGACTTCCCCTGTATAAATTCATCGAAGTAAGCAAGTAAAAATTGCATCACAAACTAAACATAAACACTACTAAATTAGCAAAACACAAAATCCTTGATACGTCACTGCTCCTAACTCAGTTATCAGGGTCCAAGACCGTACTGGAATCGCGAAAAGGGGTAAGGGGTGTGCGGGTCCTGTGCAATGATTACATTTGCATAATCCCCTTAGTAGACTGTTCGCCCACCATCATGGAAATGTGTGTTTATTTATTACCAACACAGCACAACTACATCTGCATGTTTGACCACACCGTGGAGACAGCGAAATGTACCCGGTCAACCAATAAAACTACTTTCCGTGCATTCATTAATGTCAGAGTTTCATGTCCGCAGTAATTTGAAAAATATAGCTTTTATTATTATAGTTTCATAAAGTAGTGTGAGTTTGAGAAATCTAAGTACGTTGACAAAAATTCCAACGTTTACAGATATATGGATAATTTCTAGATCTTACATTACTCTTACTTTTATTTACTTTGGGTTATTTTAAAAACAATTGGGTTATTTCTCTGGGTAATACATATCAAATTTCAATGCAGTTGAATGTTTCTTTTTCAAAATAAACGTACTGAAAGAAACGTGACAAACAGACGAGCATTTTGAAAATTCGATTGACATAAATGGTATGAAAATAATTGTTCCATTGTTGATATTGAAAATTTTAGAAATCCGCTGGCAAATGCAGAATTCTTCCGCAAAGAGAATAATAAGAGACATCGTACGGTTTTTTCTTTTTCAAATGTTAATACTATCTATATTTAACCTGTACACATAATATATTGTGACGTAGCACAAATATAAGAGAGAAAAATTTCGGTTGGTATTACAGCGGTGGTAAGTTTATTTTATTACCCATAAAAATGTTTATGTAAGGTCATTAGGGCGCCACTGACTCAATTAGAAAATTCTTACGTAGCAACTTTTAAAGCCGGAAAGAATTAACTGGTTTTTCTAGTTCAACTAAGGACGTGGAGAATTTAAAATATATGGAAACTTATTAGAAGTTTAAGTGCCTTGCCATTGTAATTTCTAATAAAAGTCTACCAAACTGAAAAATGTATAGAAAAACGTATGTACATAAGCTTCAGATATTAACATTTTTTTTATAAAACTTTTTAGTCTACGAAGGTGCAACAATAAACCAAACTAAAAATCACTGTGTATTAAAATGTAAATCGAATAGACAAGCAAAACTTAATAATAATAATATTACAAAAGGAATTTCACAAAGGGATATTGGAACGTTGAAATCACTTTTGTACATACTGCATGCTGATGGTATTGTGAATTAATTTATGGTAACTCCCAGTATGGATGAGGTGTGTTATGCCGACGATAATAATAACTTTAATTAATAATTTGTACATGAGGCAGGTCAGAAACATAAATAGTAAAGTACAAATATATAAAATAACATTTAGTACATGTGATTAGAGAACATAATATATAAATATACATAAAATAATTAAAATATGTCCATGTCAGTTTAAACTATTTAAAAATGTTCTAAATTTCTTAAACATCTGTCAGTAGAAGACCCTTACTTTTAATTTTTGAAAAATAAAAAAAATTAGTGTCTTTGAACATTTTTTCTCCCCGCATCAAAAAAAAATTGATGATCACTGGGTGGATACCTTGATAGACGTAAATAAATAAACAACTGACATAACTGCTATAACATAGACTGTATAGTAGTGTATAGTTATAGGGATAATGGCGACAAAGAGTTGTCAGCATTTTGATTGGTAGTTTGAATCATGTGGTATATACCGCCATTAAGAGGCTAAAAATACTGAAACTATTTAAGCTGTCATATTATACTGTGTATACTTGTGCATCTTTAGCAATTTATTGTGACTTATTAAACGTATAAAAACTATTTGTGATTAGTGTATTGTGAAGAGAACTATTTAAAGATTTATTTAATAATTTTATATTGTATACTGTATTCATAAGGTAAGTAATTGTTTCTGTTTATTTCTTGCCATGCCTCATTGTTGGCCATTCGACTGTGTACTCAGTTATTGTTTAACTGAAAAAGTCTAGGAAAAGCTGTTTTAAAAATCGTAGAAAATATGAACTCATTGTGTTATTAGCCAGTGTGAAATTTAAATTTTTTTGATAAAAACATTTTAACGAAATTTACAACTTTACCTAACCTCACACGTGCACACATATTTCCATATTTTTAAAAAGTATATACATTTTTTGAATAATATATAACTAAAGTATTCTAGACTTTTATTAAATTATACTAATAATAATTGTAGTATCATAATACGAGTGTTTCAATAGTCATCTAAAGAAAACCAAAATGCTATTTGTTGGTTGGAATTCTAACCTATAATTAGCAGCCTATTTTAAATAATCTACAGTATTGAAACTTTGTAAATCTACTGTCTGATAAAGTTTTTAAATGTTAGAATGGACCCAAGCCAAAACTACAAAAATTAAAATGAAAATTGAAAATAAATTTGCAAAACTAAAAATTTAAGGTTATGTTAGTCCTGATAAATTTTGCCTCATAGTGGAGGGTGGGCGTGACTTTGGCTCTATTGTCGTCTCTGTCCCTATAAAGTGTCTATTCTGCTACCTAACTAAAGAAACAAAGCAAAGCATTGTCAACAATCGTAATCATTATGATCTACAATATATTATAATTATATTATAACAAAATTTTAAAGTAAAATTACGTATCTTGTATCGTCTCTGCTTGCACTTAGTAAACTTTTACATGAAAATATATTTTTAAGCAGCTGTACAAAGAGTGACGTTTTACGGATCTGACAGCGTTCCTAAAGTGTCATCTTCTTGTACTCATTTGTCAATTATATGTTTTTTGGCCGCTTTTACTTCACGGCCGCTTTTACTTCACGGCCGCATTTTCTTTACGGTCTCATGTATTAATTGATCATTAATAATAATATTTGAAATGGATTTAGGCTTAAAGAAAAACTAAAACAGACGTAGATTTCCAACCTTGCATTTCCAGCTTCATAAATTTCCGGTGGATTATCGCTATCACTATCACTCATTTTTACTAATGACAGAAACTGCACGGCTTGTCAATAAACTATCCAGTGACGTTTTCATTTGTCAAACGAATAAAAAATGTCAGCCTACTAGGCTCCTCGCAAAATTTTCTCCATGTTTGCAGTAGTTTGTACGAAACAATTTTAAAAATATTTTTATTTTACTTTTTGAGACAGCTGCCTAAAAAATGTTGTGTGCACCTCGGCCAAATGATCTTTCTCGGCCTTATCCGAAGTTTGCTTGGCCTCTGCTGCGCCTCGGCCGCAAACTTCAGATTCGGCCGAGAAAGATCAACTTTTTGGCCTTGATACACAAATAACTATTATAACAGACAGTTTGAATATTTCAATGTTTGAATAATTAGCTATTAGTTACAATACTGTAAAAAATAATTACCAAATAATATAACACACTTAAATTATAAATAGTTCAACAGGTGAACAACTGACAGTGAAGTAGACTGACCTAAATATACAGTTAATATTGGTTTATGAAGTTCTCATTAAGATGCAGACCTATTTTATTTTTATTTTTAAATCTAAACCAAAATCAGATGCATTTTAAATGAATTATAGATTTTACAGGTACAGAATAGCCCCGTCATTTTTTATCCAAATTTATATAAGTATCATATATTTTTGTAATCAGAAAAGAACGGTCTATCGATATATGTAAAAATATACAGGGTGTTCCATAAGAAAAAAGTACATTTTTTATTCACCCTGTATACCGTTGGCTTTAGAAAACTCTGATTAGCATATTCAAAAACTACGGAAAAAAATACAGAGGTTAGCAATTTTAAATTTAAATTATCTTAAAAACTCGTGAGAAAAAGAGGTGGTTACTTTAACGTGGGACACCCTGTACATAATGTTTTAAATTATTTCTCTTCCTTTTCTTTTTTGGGATTTATTACCACATTTCTTGAGATTCCTATCCAAAATAATTCGATTTATCTAAAAAAAAATATTCAAATTAACCATGTTTTAAATTAGTTTAAACTAGATATCAAGAATTGCTGGTTTAAATATAACACACATTTAAAATCCACTCTGCCATGTATAATATATAGCATAGTATTTTTCTTTAAAATCGGGATTATTCTGCTAATTTAAAAACGTTGTATAGATTATGCTTCAGGCTCTTATTTTTCCAAGTTATAAATTTGAGACAAAAATTCACCGCTATTTATTTACAAATTAATAATTTAACTTAATGTCAGTAATTATTCACTGTTAAATCGTGTATTCAATAATATTAATTATAATAAATTTACATTTATATTGAATAAATAAAATCAATCACACAAATTTTGTTTACCGCACTTCAACTTTATTCGGGCAATGATATGAGTGATACCCAAGGATTGTTATAAAATATATACTCCCAACGCGTGCTTCACTCTGCTTGCCATCATAATATATTTCCCAAAGTTGCGTATATCCACAAGAGAAAAGAAAATACATGAGAAAATATTCAGGTCACAAAGAAATTCTTACCTCGGGGCATTTACGTCAAAATAAGACCTTTCAAATGTTATCGTGAACAGCGCTTTAAGACAACGTCGGGTCAGTTTCCATCTTAGTTTTTCACAGGGGAATTCAACGTCAGGTTATTATTATGATTCTTAGCTTTCTGATCATACATGAGTGGGTAGTAATACTCCAACAAGCAGCTTTGCAGAATCCTGTTCATCGTATATAGAAAGCAGGGTTGTCATTTGGATTCATTAAAATTGAATGAAATATATTTAAGCTCGGATTTGCTCTCATATCTGATTTAAGATAAATATGTAGTTCCTGAAGTGGATTTAAAAAAGAATATTTGCGTTAAAAGGTCAAGATATCCGAATAAATTAAACTCATCTTTTTCGTCAATCCTCCCAATCGAAAATGTAATTCTAGAGTATTCTCTGTGATATAACTCTTGGATTAGAACGACCGATTCATTTGCTTACTATTGGATTTGGAACTATACATATACCTATACATCAGTCCCATATAAAAAAAGATATGACAGGTCATGGTTTAATAGTAAATATCAAAAGTTGTGTGTCAGCTTGCCATATGTGGCGAAAACCCAATCAAATGAGAACAAGCAACTGTCTATTAAGGCCAAATGTAATAGTAAAACTATACTATTCACGCTTACGTGAAAATTAACTTTATCAACTGAATAAAAATTAAACAAGTTTCATCTTACCAAAGCCATTGAGCAGAATTTCACAAACAGTACTTTCCCAGGTGTTCCACAAGGATATGTCGTATCACCAACTTTGTTATTTATTTACATCAAAAACTTGCTTTCTGCAAAGTCTGGCTCTGCGCCTAGTTTCGCTGATTACTGTACTCTTCAAGTAAGTTCTTTTGGGAAATAAAAAAGTGTAGCCGAAATCTTCACTTGATTTGACTAAAATTTTGGCCTGGTGGTTCAAGTAATCGTGTGGACTTTAATCCTCTTAAAACGCAATCAAATCTAACAAAAATTGAACAATATGAATTACCATTCGAATAACATCGATCTATATCCGACGTTTCAAATTATGCAAAAATTTTTGAAAACATTTTAACGAGCAGCGTTGTAGCTGTTTGAATAAATATAACTTTATGTCGGAAATGCAATTTGGATTTAAATCTGGCTGTTCCACACAAGACTCAATTGTATTTCTTACCAACAAAATCAACCAACAGCTTGATATTAGTGAATCAATTATCTGCGAATTTAAAGACTTTGCGAAGGTTTTGATACCGTCAGCCATCCCTTTCTTTTTTCTTTTTCTTACTAAAAAGTTATCTTTCAAATTGAAAACAATTTCTTAATCCAGATGACGTCCTAAGTAGAGGGCAAAGTGGCTCCCAGAACGGCAGTGACTTGAATGGCATGTGACCATCAAGAGCGACCATCATGAATGTTCAAGAAGTGATCGGATTTAATTCGGAAATGACTAGAGGGTGTCTAAGAAGTGCCTTGAGAGAGGTGGTGTGGTGTAGGGTATGCAAATCGGTAATGATCAGAGGATGTACACGAAGGGGGCTGTTTTGATTGAGGCGCATCGGTCTGCATATACAGGGTGCCCGGAAAAAGGGGGCCAATCCGGTAACCATGAATTCCTTGAGCAAAAATAATAGGACTCTCATAATGCCATTTTTCATTTTAGACCCCCCATGTTCGATATACAGAGTGTCAAAGTTTGAAGTTTAAAAATGATTTTTTCTAATAACTTAAGTATTTTAGAAGATTAAATATCTTCTAAAATACTCAAGTTATTAAAAAAAAATTATTATTCAAAATTTGTTAAGAGAGACAAAAAATAGTTCAAGATAAATGATTATCTTAAAAAAGATCATTTAAAAGTCATTGGCGCAGGCACTAAAAAACTAGGAGACAATGGGCACTGGACCGCCTCTATTTTGAATATTTAATTGACCATTGTTTCTTGTTTTTGGTCTTTCAAAACATGTGACCCGTTAAGTTGAAGCACCGTATCAAATTTTAAATAAATATCTTCTGAAATACTCGAGTTATTAAACAAAATCCTATTTAAACTTCAAACTTTGACACCTTGTATATCGAACATGGGGGTCTAAAATGAAAAATGTCATTATGAAAGTCCTATTATTTTTACTCAACGAATTAATGGTTACCGGATTGGCCTCCTTTTTCCGGATACCCAGTAGAAAAGCATGCGCAGTAGGTAGCCCATATCCTGCTGCAAGGGGGGCAACCCTATATCTAATGCCCTTCTGATTTAGAAATTTTTGTCTAAAGTCTGAATGAGTAAGCAGTTTTTTAACTTGAAAACAAATTACAATATTAATAACAGTGGCGGTTAAACAGCTGAGTGAAGCAGAGCAAAGATCATTTCATATACTAGATAGTCAAAGCCACTGTTTATTTCATCGCCCCATCTTCTCTCTCTAACACATGCAAAATTGGATGCCAAATAACAGAGAAGTATTGCAGTATCATGTTAAAGTGAGATGAAGCTTAAGTTGAGGTTCATTTATGAGCGATAAAATTAAACAATAGGTCTGACTATCTAGTGTATACATGATCTTTGAGCAGAGGTTTGGTAGTCTATCGATTTAAATTGATTGTAGACTGCATGCAGTTGCACAGGGGTCGGTCTTTACCGCTGTCACTCTCCGTGTGGGCGTTACACATTCACCGTTTGTTTTCTCTTTTTAATACACGCTCTTCGTACGATCAACCCGTCTTTATTTGCAAGTTGAACATAAAATTTTGTGGGAATCTGTATTTATTATTATGATGATAATCATAGGTGTGCTTAAATTAAATTAAAAGTACGTAGTGGCAAAGTTTACTAAATTACTATAAGTTATCTCACTCCTTCTCGGCAGTTTCATATTTGTACATCAAAGGCATACCGCGAACACGTGTTGTTATCATAAAGCGACACGGATACCGGGTGTATTAGCAACGTTTAAAAACGCAATCAGCGCACGAAGTCTTGTACCTAGGTCAGTGAACGAGTGCCACTGTGTACGTGCCCTGGGTACCTTTTACCGAGGACGTGGGGGTCAAGAGGTAGGGGTAGGCGAGCTGAGAAGTGGGGCAGGCGGATTCGTGCCTTTCCAAGAGTGAGGTAACTTATAGTAATTTACTAAACTTTGGTAGTGGATACCAAATTTTTTTATATAAGTATTTTTGTTAAATCAAATATTTTATTATACCTATACTTTAATTAAAAACCATTCATTCCACCGTAGTTTTCACTGGACTGCAAAATACTAAATATTTAACATTCTATGTACTTGTAAACAGGTATTGAGAACCATTAGTTTACTACTGCCAGAAATAATCTCTCTTAGTCCTCTTAGCGTTACAAAAATATTTCTGGTGCTACTCAATGCTACTTATTAGTAGCTCTACGTTCGAGTATTAAGTGATAAATCTCTTTCCCGCCTGTCTGTGACATTTAAAGTTGATTCGCTGTTTTAAATTTAAATAACATAAAAGGGAATTATACAAAACGGAAAATGCGAAAATATTTTGTCAATATTTTCCAGGCAACTGTTGAATTCGCTTTACGTAGAGGGTGATTGTACAAAATAAATTAGAAGTTCGCTAGAACTCACAGAACTAGAGCCCAAATTAGCTTACGATCAGGTTTGCTGATTAAACTAAGTGAATAAATATTTTTTGCTATCGATTTAGATGAGTAAACATTGGTCAAAAGTACGCAGAATTTTAAATTGCACACGTAATTTTAAAAATATTAGGAGAATGGAGTATGGACAATGGACATTCCAATTCAAATTACCTGCAGCAGAAGCTCAACAAATTTTGTTTATGAATTTACCAGAATTGTAGTTCAAATGTATATGATTTGTTTTATGCGTGGAGAAAAAACAGGAGGTATTATAATGGAGCTTTGTGGCATTTCTTGTACTTTGTTGGTATGTTTGAAACAATAAATTTTAACATTTGTTGAGTTCTTCTCCTTAGTAGAGATATACATATGTTGAAAAGTATTCATGAAATTTTTACTTAGAATAAGATAATAAATAAATATATCCTCATTCTTGTATATTTTCTCGCGGAGTTTAAAATCTAAAAATAGTATTGCAGAATATTAATACATGACAGGACAGTTACGTTCGCACTTGCATTTTATGAGATGAAGTAACTTTTATAAATTCATGACATATAATGTTCTCAGTTCTACTTTGAGTAGCTTCATACATTAGTTATGGAAAAATATAAGTAGTGCGAAGACGACAAGGCATGCATCTTATTATAATTGTACACCTACCACCTGCGTTTTTTAAAAAAATTATAAATGAAACATGTTTGCATTGTTTAAATGTTAATTGTGGCATTTCATACATTTTTTCTCTTTCTTTTATTTTTTGGGATTTATTACCACATTTTGTTTGTGTTACATTGATAGTGCGTGGTCATATCTAATAACTGGTTAATAAATATATGTTCAAGTACTCAATCCCAACGAACAGAAAAATTACCAGTTTGTAGAATAGACTAGGTCTTGAAAACCAACGAATCTAGCTAAAATAGTATCTCCTTATATATCTATCATACTTATCCATGACCACAGATAACACTGTGCCACGACTAAATGTCAGATATCAGTGCTTTTAGAATATTTTGCATTTCCTGACATAAAAACACTTTGTTGTCTGCGAGCGATAACAGCATCCTTTAAATTACTTGGCAATCAATTTTGGCACCCGCAGAGATCCTATTAGTGTTTGGCTAATACATATTATTTTGTTGCGGCTCTGAGGGAGTAGAAAATAAAAAATACAAATAATTTGTGTGTTCAAATTAAAAAAAAGCTTTTGTAATAAAATGTGTGTTTAGGATATTGTGAAAGTTGCTAACTGCTTGAATTTTCTACTGAAGGACCAAGACAATATGGAAAGTCAACGGAAACGGTATAGTAGTGCATAAGGATATAACAAGCATAAGAAAGATAACTTTCTTTGTGAATCAACGGCGACGTCTTTGATTCACAAAGAAAGCCTCCTTTTCTTATACTTGTTGTATCTTTACGTACTACTATAGCTAAATAAATAAATACGCCGATACGTGCTTATCCAAACGGAACCAACTGCCAATCATAGGTTTTGGGCCACCTCTGTTTAAATTAAAAAACCGCTGCCAATTCTGGGATCAAAACTTCCTCACAGTGTGGTGGAGTTTATAATAAAAGTAATTTATGACGTATTTTGTATTTTGACGTATTTTGATTTTTTTGACGTATGTAATTGGTTTTTTTGGCGTATTTTGTTTATTTCAACATTTGGACACAATATTATAATGGATTTGTATATTAGATCCTATTTATAATCTTTCATCACGAAAATTTTTTTTGTAAAGTTAGAAATAAAAATGTTGGGGTCCGGTAGACCCCCTTCCAGTGGACCGATTTTGCTCATCAACGAACTCAATCTTTTCCTTGGCCTCTAGAATGTGTGTACCAAATTTGAAAGCTTTATCTCAAAAACTGTAGCTGCTATCGCGATACACACACACACACACACCCGCACACACAGACACACACACACAGACAGAAAATTTTTTTTGTCTGAAATTTTGTGTATCGTCATAATTCGTCGAGATTCGTCCAGAAATGCAATAAAAATTTTCAAAATTTTTTTCACGAATACATACCTTCCTCACTTTTGGTGAGGAAGTAATTAAAGTCATTTCGGAGTTGAATTTTTCTTATCGTTCACTGGAGTAATCAATGTTGCATAGATGGACAGTATGGCAAATCAAATCCATAGGTTGAATATTAAAAACCAAATTCCAAAATGAAAACGTTCAGGGAAAAACCTAAATCAGAAAATAAATTGTTAGAAATTATAAAATATGTCACATAGAAATAGGAAATAAATTTAAGTAAAGTTGTTAAGTGAAAAGAATAGAACTGAAGGTTCTAAAAGTGAATTAAAATAAGTGTAGTGCAACGAAAATGAGCAGAAATGAAGCAAAAGGAACACAAGTCCATAATTAAATACATAATACAACGATAATGACAGATAAATAAAAATAATGACAGATTTTAAATGAAACATTAAAAAAATGAATTAAAAGCAACAAAATAATGACAATTTTATTATTAAAAATCAATAGATAATTAAAGTAAATAAAAAAACCGCTGCCAATTCTGGGATCAAAACTTCCTCACCGTGTGGTGGAGTTTATAATAATA
This sequence comes from Rhagium mordax, assembly GCA_963680705.1. Lineage (NCBI taxonomy): Eukaryota > Metazoa > Arthropoda > Insecta > Coleoptera > Cerambycidae > Rhagium > Rhagium mordax. The sequence continues at coordinate 15,482,033 of OY796657.1, forward strand.
GTAATTTATGACGTATTTTGTATTTTGACGTATTTTGATTTTTTTGACGTATTTTGATTTTTTTGACGTATTTGGTTTTTTTGGCGTATTTTGTTTATTTCAACATTTGGACACAATGTTATAATGGATTTGTATATTAAATCCTATTTCTAATCTTTCATCACGAAAATTTTTTTCGTAAAGTTAGAAATAAAAATGTTGGGGTCCGGTAGTCCCCCTTCCAGTGGACCGATTTTGCTCATCAACGAACTCAATCTTTTCCTTGGCCTCTAGAACGTGTGTACCAAATTTGAAAGCTTTATCTCAAAAACTGTAGCTGCTATCGCGATACACACACACACACAGACACACAGACACACACACACACAGACAGAAATTTTTTTTTGTCTGAAATTTTGTGTATCGTCATAATTCGTCGAGATTCGTCCAGAAATGCAATAAAATTTTTCAAAAATTTTTTCACGAATACATACCTTCCTCACTTTTGGTGAGGAAGTAATTAACCCTTAAAAAATAACGAAATATTTTTTTTTTACATATTTTAATGTCTGATTATTCAAATTACCATACACCTTGGGTTTCTAGTGTTCTTTTCACAAAAAAGCAAAGTTGGTGATATTTTGAGAATTTTTTGGCAGTTGGTTCCTTCTTGATAAATATGAAAATAAACAGATACAATTTTCAAAATGGTTTATTAGCATATATAATATATAATGCATCCAAATAAGACAACGATCTACTTTAAAAAAAGTCTTAAAACATTAAATTCTAATTTGCTTCCTCGCATATTTCTTCTACTTCAAAATCAATAGATTCTCCGAATCCATCAATATCATCCTCAAAATTGCCTCATTTTAAATTCTTATAAACATCAGTTGGGACTAATGGCAGGATACTTTTATATCTCCCAACTTTTTCTCAGATAGAACCTTTCCTTCAGGATACAGATCTTTCAGTTTTGAGTCGTTTAATATCATCGGCATTCCTTTTACCTGTTTTGAAATATTTATTTCCTTGTAATCTTTACTTTCGTGTGATTCTTTGAGAAAAATACTTAAGGGCTTATCTTTTTCAATTTTTATTACTCGGCTTTTCAGCCAATAGGTCAGTATGCTTAAAATCCAAATCGGAAATAATTGCTACAAAACGTTTTATTATTTTAATGGCTGTATTTGTTGCCCAATATGACTATCCTAGGTTTTCCCCCTCGGCGGAGTTGTGTTAAAGTGGTGGGGGGTAAAAATGTACCCCCAAAACGGGTATTTTTTGGGTCTTATGGTTATATCTCGTAAAGGACTCACAATATCGAAAACATTGGCCTATTAAAAGTTGTAGGGCATTAAATTCTGCATTGAATGATACTAGGCGCATATTTTTTGGACCACCCGTTCCCATACTACTGCTCATCAAAGTTGGACAAATTTTGCATATTTATGAAAAATGTTTTATTTGCACTATATGTACTAGTCTTGTACTTAACTGATATAAAGATGGAGGCAGGACAAAGAAACACATGGTTTTTAAAATCAAGACGATTTTAATATTCCTATTTGGACTGCCGCAGGAGCCCGACCACAAAATAAGTTCTTCTGTGTTAGAAATAGACCTAAATAAATTTTTTTATGCAAGGCCCCTCGGCCCCTCCTTCCAAATATAACAGTATGGAGTATCTGTGGATGCAGAATGTATTCCTTCGTTGTAGATGGATAACTTTTGTATAAGGAAGTTTTGGTAGCCTTCGGCGTCGGGCTATTTCGATTGTCATAAAATTATCTCGTGCATTATCAATGTCTTAGGGATAATATAGCTGATAATTTTATACATATACTAATGTATAACTCGCCTAACGTTGGGCGCCAATTTTTAGTAATGTTATTTATATGTTTTATGTGTTTTGTTTTTGTTCTAATTCTTACATTTACACACTGATTTTGTTTATTTACTGTTAATGAAATTTATTACATTACCTATACTTTATTTTGTTTTTTAAAATTACTAGAGATGGGCAAAAGTGGGAATTTTCAGCTATGGGAAACTTTCCTGAGAATATTTCCGGAAACTTTGAGAAACTTTCAATCTAAAAATTTTTTTGTGAAAAATTTGATCATGATCATATTTGTCTTGAATCAAGGTTTAAATTGATATCAAATATGTTAGTATTAATGGTTAAATTACGAACTATCGAAAACTAACATAAAATTTAATGAATATCAAACATTTGCACAAGTAATAAAAAAACGGATCTGATTAATAGACAACTTGCATTATATTTTTATTATTTAACAAAATAAACCAACATTAATACATATTTAAGTGAAATATGGAAATACTTTCAATTGTATATTTCGTTAACAGAAGAATACGCAAAAATTCAATTTAAAAATTCTTCCAACCACTCTGTAGATTTAAAATATAGGTCAAAGATTATATTTGAGCATTGATGGAATGGTAAAGTAGCGAGGCAGAATCGTGAGATATTTATCCAGTGAAGGTTGAACCGCCGGCATAAATATCAGGTGGGCGAAGGTTGGAGGACGTTGAAGAGCACTGCAAACTCACGAGAGGGAGAGATAGGTAAATATTGGGGAAAATAGCAGATTATTTTTATCCTCTTACTTTTTATAATAAAAAAAACACCTGCTGGAATAATTTCTCCAGCGTTATTTTTAAAGGAAATATTTATTTTAGCTTTAAGTGGTTCGAAAGCCTTTTTACACGGTGGCGATGTAAGGATTTCTGAATTTAAATTTAAAAGTTGGTTTATGTCAAGCCCCTTAAGTTGGTAATACTTTGCGTCATATGAATTTTATAATGATATGTGAGACTCAAATATAAAAGTTGACCAATATTAGATTTTTTCTAAACTGGACTAGTCAATATTTTACTTTTTGTAATTTTTGGTTATCGATACAAAGTCACTTATGTTTTGTCACCATCAGACTAGAAAGAAAGGTACTCTGTAAACAGCAATAACTTAATTTTTTTATAGCAGAAACAATATTTAATTTTTAAAGCAAAACATAATTTCAGTAAAAAAGTCAAACCTGTTGCAATCTTCTAGGCATGGAACCATCAAATTTTAAAGGTTGTAGTTACTTTCTAAAATATCAATTAATATTGGATTGCTTTTACGAGTTGTTCTTCATTTCCTTATTTCAGTTCATAGATATACTTATTTCTTGACATGCATTTCCAAATTTGGCGTAGATCAGGTTTTTTCGCTGGTCAAGGAAGAATTGGAATGTTGGCTTTCTTAGACCAGTTTCCCGCATTGATAAATTAACAAGATGAAGTTGGGCATTTCTAAACATTAGAAAACAAAATTTGAAAGTTTGAAAGCGATTTTGGATCCAAGGGAGCAGGTGCATATATCGCTGTCCAGTTATTCTATATATTGAGTCCAGTTATTCTAGTGATTGAGTCAATGTTCAGCCTCATTTTATGTAAATAAGGCGTCTCAATTTTTTTATTATCTAATTTGCAGATGACGTTGGAGTTAATCTTGCTCACTAACTTTTATAAGATTAGGTAAAATTAATTTCATTTTTTTTCCAAGCACTTGTTCAAATACGAATTTATACACATTTCTAACAATGAGGAACAGAGTGATTAAAGTCCAATTATCTATAAACCAAATGGTGCTCTAGACCAAGGTCAAAAGGACCAAATATATTTGTAAAGTTTTTTACAAATTTAAATATGATTAATTGGATCCATCCATCCATTACAAGTACAGGTGGATTTGTTATCAATTCAAGGTGTTTAAAAAATATTTGATCCATTAATTTTGACCATGAACTTTTGGCCAATGTTGATGAAAATTTATTTGTATTGTAAATCATTATTCATTCATTTTTGAGAACTGATTTGAAATAAGACCAAAAATGTGACCAAAATATATAGCATCAGCGGTAAATTTTCAGTTAGCCCCAAGAAACCCCGCTAAGTCTTAAAATACGTTTTTAAATATTAAGCATTATGAATGGTTTGTAGAAAAGTGTCCGGGTTCTCTTCCTCGTTCCTCTGAAGCACTGCAGAAGCAGACCATGACAGGAAAGTCGAAACGTCAAACGTTTAAAGTGACAAACGCTACCAAAGAACCCTAAACTGTTCCAGAAATCATCAGCAAAGTTTTAGAATTAAATTTATTACCTACCACAGAAATATGAAAATGAATTTATACACGATTAATAGTTTCAAAATGAAAAACCAATAAAATTACTTTTTATTGATAAAAATAAAAAAAAATACTTACTGTTTTATTAAATCAACAGATACGAACATCCCAATTGGTATAATTTAAACGCATATTCATAGTAGGGTTGAGGTCTACGTGACAAGATTAGGCCGTATTCACGAACAAAATTGTGCGATCGAGCAATCCTATAGAGTATCCTTGGATATGGCGTGCATTTTCCTACTCGCACTATATTCCAAACTCAGAGCTGTAAAATTTTAAATTTAATGGAGTAGTAGTGCAGTTTATGGGACTCGCTGGACATTATCTTGTTTTAAAATCCTACACACATTCATATTCAAACGGTAATATAATGTTATGGCAAAAGTCATCATTGAGACAGATCTGTGGTATAAAGCATCGTGAGCGTTCCCTTAGATTCATTTTAATAAAATCATGCGGCTTCGTTTCTGTAGATGTGCTTGCCGTGCAAAGGCAGAAATATTAGTGACCCTGCGACCGCGATACACTGAGGCTTTCCAACAAATCGAATAAGAAAAGTTTCCAGCTTGAAAATGTATCTTTCATAATTCTTTTAGCCGGCTTGTTTGAGTACCCAATTTCATGCGTCTGTTGTATTACCGAGTTAAAATTTCCCTTTATTCCATTTTCTAAATGAAGCGGGTCCCCGGAGCGGTGATGAGACGACCCAGCGGCGCTTCTTGGGTCTCTCCCTGAGAGCACATTTTCCGGTGCGGGTCACGGCCGTGTTATTTCAACAAAGAAAATCATCTCTCTCGGCAAGAGTAATACATATTCATCATTCATGCAATTGTACAAAACAAACGCTGTCTTGCGTCGGCGTTACGTAGTGCGAAAGGGGTGGGGGGAAAAGCTTCGCGTTACCAAGCAACCGGAAGTCGTTTCCATGGCGACGCCCACCAAAAAACATTCGCAACAAAGGAACGGGATTAATAGCCTCGCAGATAATGTTCGCCGGTGTTTCAAATGGCGAAATAAGTGTGTGTGCACTCTGGTACCTCTACATCCACACAGCTGTGCCCCAATCTGAGTTATTCCTCTTCATCGAACACATTCATATCCACTTGGACTTTTCTAAGGAACTGTTGATTAAATTGATACGTTTCAGGAATCTTATCATTAATTTGGGGTGCTACTACGTATTTAGATTTCTTATGAAATTGTTTAACTAGGGGAATTGGGTTAAATTGCACAGGTAGTAATAGAAAATAGTGCCACGTTTTTAGTTAATTCAGAAAGGGAATCAACAACTGAGATATCAGAGTTTTGGATACCACACAAAAGAATTAAAAAGAATTGTTTGTGTTTAAAACTGCTATTATAATTGCTGAGTGCGAATAATGCTCAACTGCATACTATGACCATCATCACTATATTATGTAGGAGACAGATATTATTCATAGTGATTGAAATCAGCTAAATCATCTAAAAAACCATCGTTGCCAATTATTGGATCAGAACTTCCTCACCGTGTGGTGGAATTTGAAAGCTTTATCACAAAGACTGTAGCTGCTATCGCGACACACACACATACACACCCAGACAGAAATGTTCTTGGTTTGAAATTTTGTGTATTGTCATAATTCGTCGAGATTCATCCAGAAATGCAATAAAAATTTTCAAAAATTTTTTGACGAATACATACTTTTCTCATTTTTGATGAGGAAGTAAAATAACTGGTAAACGGTCATAAATAAAGCTGAAAAAAGTATGGTTCACATCTTTATAGCACAAAGTATACTGTTGACATAAAAGTCAATTTTTATTGTTAATTCCTTTCTGATTCATCTAAAGAATCTAAAGGATTTGTCAGAGAAGCTTGTAGAAATTAAATTTCAAGACATATTGGACACATAGGACTATTATTATTATGAAAGGGTGGACAACATGATGGGTAATGATCCTTGTAGAAAACTTTCAAGAATTCCATTACCAAAAATGATCACTGAAGTATGGAAATGCCCTTAAAATGTAACAACTCCTGCTGCAAAGCATAGATTACATGTAACCAACCCATTGCTAACCACATATCAAAATAGTTAACCAATGAGTTAGAAAATTTGCCCAATGCACAGTCATCAATTCCAAGAATCTCATTAATATTCAATTGCAAGAGGGTGCCATTTTGATCTCTTTTTATGTTTGTTCATTATTTATAACTGTAACAATCGCACAAACTTTGGACTGTCTCAGTGATTTACTCGAATCAAACGGTTTTAGTCAAGAAATATTAAATGAGTATATTGAACTTACAAACTTTGTATGAAACAAAATTGTTTCCAATTCAATAATAGTTATTTCGAAAAACATAAAGGTACAGAAATTGGTAACTCTTTGTCACCTTTCATTGCCAATTTCTTCATGAGCAAGTTCACAACTGAAGCAGAAGAAAAATTCAGTCCCTAGAATTTGACTGAGATATTTGTTTCTAAATTAACTCTAATTCTAAATGAATGAAGACCAAGTTTGCCTTAAGACTCAATCCACCAGTTAATGCGTCACTTAAGCATATGATTATTGTTAATGAGTTGTAGACTGAATCTGAGAGCGCCACTGTTGGTTCTGTCCCAATTCGAACGACCTCAAAACCAATATTTACCAATACCTCCTCTTCCTCATTTCCTTGACTTCCATTTTGTCCTATAACCTAGCAAAGTTGTACACTGTACACTTAGGGTATACCTGATCTGCAGGATCAGGTTCGAATTAATTCTGACATACCAGTTGCTGATGCGTCCAATGAAGTTCGTTTCAAAACTCTATATTTCCAAATTTCTAAATTTTAACCCAACTTTAATTTTTTGGTTAACGTGAAAATTGCACTTTTTGGTTCGCTCCTGCTGCCTCGAAAATCGCAGTGCGACTATGCGATTCACAATGTACTTCCAAGTTGGACTCTCTGCCCTGGATTTCATGCCAGAACAGTAACCTGGCGGCGATTTTTCGTTTGGAAATAGCGTGTGAGGTTTTCGTGTTTTCGCTTTTTTTCAATTTTTCAAATTTCCCCAAACACGCGTCTGGTCCGCGCTTAATAACTCGCGCCTCCTTGTCCAGATGTTTTTCTGAAAACTAGATGAAATTTAGAAAATCGCTGTGCCTAATCGTTTTGACCGATTTTGCTTCATAAGAAAGTTATGATTTTTTGAAAAGGGGCGATTTTGTCGGATTTCGACATTTTTTCCGACATGCGCCCTTTAGAAACGCGACACAGCCATTCGTTTTGGATCTAGAGGATCCGGACCTGAACGGCGGGCAAGAAGAAGACAAAATGAAGAACTTTTTTTTTCCGCCCATCTCCGGTAGGTATTAGCCGAGATAACCACCACACCATTATACTCCCACCACGAGTAGAACCTAAACATTAAAACTTTGATTCTAAATTAAATCACGTTATTTAGGGAGAACAAAACAAAGATACTTAAGTTATTTCTCTTCCTTTTCTTTTTTGGGATTTATTACCACATTCCTTGAGGTTCATATCCAAAAAAATTCGATTTATCTAAAAAATATTCAAATTAACCATTTAATTAACATTTAAACAAAGATACTATACTTTACAAAATGACGGTTTTTTCTGAAGTTCCCATTCCAAAAAGAAAAACTGAAAAAATATAATGATTCTCAGTTTTGTGAAGGATAGAACTTGATTCTTTAAATTTATATACAATCACGCATTTCCATTAAAATAGTAAAAATCCATTGTGCACGGTATCGTGGCGACATCTAGATAATTATGAGCTTAGGGAACTAAATTGAGATTTATGGACTTTCAGTAAAATGTGTGACTGAATGTAAATTAAAAAAATCTTGGAACTTCAGAAAAAATTCGTGAACTTTTCATGCCATGTAAAGATTGCTCAGCCTTAACAAAGGCATGAAAAATTGGTAATTCCAATCTAATAGTGTTTTAATTAAAAGTTATTGTATGTGATTTAGGTTTGAAATAAAATCGTTTAGTATAATTTTCAAAAAAAACTCTTGTTTACGTAATTTTTCTGAAATGTCTATGTAAGGTTTACGAGTTATACATAGTATTTCACACCCTCTACATACTCTATATGTGCTATATCTAACATAGAGATTTTGTAAATTTTGTTCTTGTTATCGATTGATACTCCAAACTGAAAGAATTCACGTAAAACGCAGCTGTTTTTTAAAATAGGTGAACTCCTGTACTATATGTGCAATAGAATTCCCTGGTACGTTAGGGATGTCAGTAGCACTGATCCACGCATCTAGTTTGTAGTCACTTTGTAGTGTAAGCATGTACTTAATCTGTATCCCTTTGATTGGACATGGGGCTGCTCTTTTGTTTTCCAACTCAACTACTACATGACGATGTGACTTGGCAATGTACTAGTAGATCGTAATTGGATTGCACGTTGTAACAGATTTTAATTTTAATTAGTCTAATTATATTTTTGTTTTTGATTTTTGACATACTAGGCATTATTGGATTTATGAAATGTAATAATAATTAAATAATTCGATTATAAGCATTGTGTTAGGTGGGTGATGTAGATGGAATAAACAAATTAGAAGAAATTTTTGTTATTAAAAGCATTTCAATATATCAGCAATAATTGACCATCAATTCAGTATAACTTACTTACTTATAATTAAGAATATTGTCATGTATACCGCAGGTGGAAAACAAAAAATACAATAAAATTCTAAATAAATTAATGTAAAAATTCCTACTTCAAAAAGACCCAGGAGATTTTACTTACGAAGCAAATAGTGTCACTTTAAAAAGGATATAAATCCTGGGAAACTTATTTTGCTCCTAAAGGTACTTGCAGCCATCGTGTAGAAAAAAAGTCCACGGAGAGAGGCTCGTAACACCTAAAAAACAGTCAAAATGCAATAAATTTACTAAAACCCTACACAAATATAGTTTCATAATATACAATAGCAATAACAATCCAATTACAAATGTACTATGATGAAAATAAGGGATATTTAAAAGTTTAAACAGACCAGATACCTGCAGTCGATGCAAATAGGTAGTTTAAGACAAATTTGTAATAGATTATAAGTAGAATAAGTTAATTTGTGCACGACCAACATAAATCAAGTGAAATTTAAACGTCAAACAGTGTGTAAAAAGTGAAATATAAAAATCAGTGTGAGAACGTAACAAGTTTCGGAGGATGAAAATTTCATCAAACGTAATATGACATATGGGGCATCAAGAGAAAGGTCCTAGGTCCAACAAGCTGAAAGGAAACATAATTCACGATATTATATCCAAATGAGAGGAAAAACTTAGAAAATACTTACGAAACAGAAATGTCATCCGTCTAGATTGCTTTGGAATATGCATAAATTTCTTAAAAACTCCTTGACGACGAATAACAAACAGTCGGAAGAGAGCTTCCTTTGAATCAAAAAGAGGAAGAAGTTTTCGGCGTGGCTCCTGAAAAATATTTAATTAAATACTGAGATAATCAAATCCAAAACCAGTAAAAAGTCGTTACAAGCATACTTCAAAACAAAAACAAACAAATCGAGGCCCTGAAGCAGAGAAAAATATCCGAACAAGGAAAGAAATATACAAGGTACTTACCTAACTTAAAAATAACGTTTAATTTATCCAAAGTGGACTAACTTTTCATGTACAGGGATACCCAACGAAAATGACCACCCCACCCCTAATAACTTCTTTATTTTTGATGCTATAAAAAAAATTTTTCTATAAAAGTTTAAAGCATTTAGAATATGTATTCAGAAAAATAAATGAAAGTGGTTTAGAGGAGATATGGTTTTAACTTGCATTTTTTCAAATAGAGCACTCAGCACCCCATTTTTTTTGCATTTTTGAAATCAAGGTACTTTTCTCATTTCGAATATATAGATATATATCATATTATCTTTTAGGGTTTTCTAATTATTGCAATTTTGTGGCCCGATAACAACAAGGAAATAAAATAACAGAACAAATTTTTATTTTTAGAATGCATTGGTCTTGGCTAATTTAGATATTAATTACAACTATAAATAAAAGTAATTAAAACTATCCTACATAAACTGTTCAAAATGACGCCCTTCATGTTCGATACCTTATTCGAAATGAGAAAAGTACCTTGATTTCAAAAATGCAAAAAATGGGGTGTTCCATTTGAAAAAATGCAAGTTAAAACCATATCTCCTATAAACGACATTCATTTATTTTTCTGAATACATATTCTAAATGCTTTCAATAAACCCTACAACTTTTATAGAAAACATTTTTTTACAGCATCAAAAATAAAGAAGTTATTAGGGGTGGTCATGTTCGTTGGATATCCCTGTACAAAGTGTAAAAACCACAAATGCAGGCAACAGACAGCCATAATTTCAGTTTTGACAACTTAAAACATTGTCTGAAAATGCCCAGCGAGCACAGAACTAAACCAGTGTAGATCGCTAATTCTCGTTTAATTAAGCTTTAACAATTTAAGAATTTGATAATAGTTCACATAGTGAACAAATTTTGTCGCACGTTTAATAAAGTAAGTTATCGCAGGCTTATTCTAATTAGATATTAAGATTATTTGTCCTTAATTTTCAATAAATTGTATTGTGTGTTCATTGGAATATTATCTTTCTCTCATGGATCTGTAAAATATCTATAAAAGACTAAAGTGCCATCTAGGCATAGTGAGTTACAATTATCATTCTCTAATTCATCACAGTACAAACATTACTGTCTAGAGAGAGCAGCTGGCTCCATAGAACTTTCAAATTCAATATAAAACAAATAAAACTAAGTATAATCTATGTGCATAGCATTTATTGTCATTAACTACAAAAGTAAACCAGTAAGAGCAAGGTAAGTCTCTCCTAAAGAACCAGGAACTCATCTAACGGCCCTGAAAAACTAAAATAAAAGATGGATCAAACAGACCCTAGAAAATAAAACCTCCTAGTTTCACACGCATTCTCTTTGACAGATCTAAAACAGGTGTAGTGTGTGCTGGGGAAGAAATTTTGTGTTGACGGAAGTATTGTGTAAAAATAAAATAGAAAAATAATTAAATAAAATAAAATTTTCACCCCACTTTCACCACAATATACAGGGTGTCCCATTTTTTAGGGGTAGAACTTCAGGAGGTGATAGAACATCAAAAAATAATAGTACTTTCTCAAATGAACTATATGTCGGAAAGTCGTATTTTTCGAGATACAGGCGTTGAAATTTGGAAAAAGAAATAGTTTTTCAAAAGGATGGAGTTATGAACTGAAATTTGGTGTATTGTCCACTGGTATCAAGCTTCATGGAAAACTCGGTGGAACGCGTCATATCGTTTACCAGGGGCGTTTCCTTCGGGTATGCTGAACCCCCTTTTGTAAAAAATATGATAAGCCAATGACCGGTTCGACAAAATTATAATATTTTTGAATTTGTTGATGAATTTTGAACAAGAACTGGTCCTTTGGTAAATTCCGTCAGATGCACCGTTTTCGTAGAAAATTGAAAAATAGGTGTTCTTGTATGTTCGTCCAAAGTTGTTGATTGAGATTCATTTCTTAAAAAAAAATCAAAATGCAATTCCATCTTGAATAGATTAATAATAAATAATTATCAAGAACAAAATTTGATATTCAGGTACAAATTAATAATAGAAAAAAAAAAAGAAAAACTATTTCTTTTTCCAAATTTCAACGCCCTGTATCTCGAAAAATACGCCTTTCCGACATATAGTTCATTTGAGAAAGTACTATTATTTTTTGATGTTCTATCACCTCCTGAAGTCCTACCCCTAAAAAATGGGACACCCTGTATAATCACTATTAAATATCTTGGATATATATCTAAAAGTTTCTGCTAGACTATCCATATCATGATAACTTTGTTCCATTTATGTCGAAAATATGTGAGATCATTGATTGAAAGTCTGACCGAAATTATATACCTGCTGATTCGACATGATGGTGTTCTCCCATTAATTCCAATAGTATGGAGGCAATGGAATTGCAATTATGTGGTTTAGTTTTCTTTCCATTTTTAAGCAATGGTTGGACACGAGTCATCTTCGTTGGCTAGATATTATTTCCTGCATTAAATGTCTCTGCAAACAAATTAATCTTGGATGTTGATGAGATAGCTGATGAGTTATCTACTTCCACAAGATGACAGAAAGCACTAATTTGCAATAATACTCTTATACTTATAAATTCCTGTACTTAAATTATCAAAAATATATATTTAGGAAAATAATTCTAATTTAAACTCTCCCTGTACACAAAAAAAATAGATGCGTATTTGTTGTTAAAACGACGCGTCGTCGGCTACAATGTTAATTCAAATAATAATTAAAAGAAAGTATGGCATAGTTTTCTACGTAAACATATTTCAGAAAGCATAAACATACATTGTATTCGAGCCAAAATTACAATACAGGAAAATATTAACATTCTTTATCGTTTGCTTTAAAGCTTAATTAGCTCTGAATACGGCTTGGTTGTAAAACGGTGCGTTTAAAAACGACATAGTAACAACTGTTCACAGTCTTCACACAAGAATAATGAATTCTAGGCGCATCTCCGAACGTAATCCGAATTAAAGACCATTCCCTTCAGATCTAGGTCGATTGCGTTAGTTATCACGGTTGGCCACTGACGCAAAACAATAGGGGTGATCATCCCCCTTATCACCGTCGTAATTAAGAAGATATCAGCGGATTGTTTTGTTGCATACAATTCCCTCTTCCCTGCTTGTCACCGACAAGGGTATGGAACGGGACGTCATGTAGTAACAGGAGATGGTGTCAGCGAGTTATTGCTGTGGTCCTAGCTGTAAATTATGGGGTCGAATATCCGGCCATGCCTGAGCTGCTCTTCCCTTAACTCACTTTTAGAATTTGAGTTGTTCTTACTCGCTAACTAGATATAATAGAGCCAGTTATCGCACCTAACTTTGGGCGTTACTATGGTTATGAGATATGCATACCTACTTCCAAGGTAATACTCGCGGTATGTTATCTGAAGTTTGATTAGTGAGAGTAGGATACAGTAGGAACAGAAAATATTTCACTATGGAATACACTGCGAACAACAAGGGGATATTTAATTAAATAGAAAGGAATTAAATTAAAGTACATATTATTATATGGGGTGTGTGAAAACACCCGTTCGCTGGAGCAACTACAAGTGAACATAAAATGTTCGATTAGCTTTCCATATCAGTATAGTGGAGGGAAATTATAATTTAAAAGTGATGTAATCAGGAAGTAGATTTTTTTCTGTTTTCTTTATACATGCAAATGAGTCGAACACCCAAAAAATTAGCGACTACGGGCTGTGGCTTCGTGAGAAAAGGGCATAAAAGTGCATTTTTGATGCATTTCGAGTGCATCTCTACAATAATTTTTAAATATCTCCGGATCTAGTGGTCGTAGAAAAATAAAAAAAAAAACGAAATTCTCGTAAATGAATAGACTATCGAAATGTTGTATTAAAAGGTACATCCTAACCTCAAAATTTTTTTTTTTTTATTACTAATAATGCAATAAGTGGGTTAGCAATCTTCAGAACTCTACGAAAATTGGAGAAAATATATATCTTCATGCTATAAATATACATGGTTTTTAAAAAAAAAAAAATCATTTTACGACCACAATAATTGAATATTTTCGAAAAAAAAAAAATAAAACGCTTGCCATTTAATGAAAAATGGTCGTAAGATAAACTTTTTTTTTAAAGTGTAGATTTTTTATGTACTTTTTTTGTGAACATATGCCAGAATCTGTTTATCAAATTAAAATGTCGTTTCTTTTATTAAAAAAAAAATTATTTCACTTTTTGACATTTTCTCATGTATACCTTTTATGCCAGTTTTTCACATAAGTTTTGTATAAAACGAAATTCAATTTAATTATGAAGATTATATGAGAGTTAAAATAATTATTTGAAAAGGATAATCGTAAGCACAACTTTGTTTGACGCTATGGAATGGACATTGTTTCTTCTATTTTTACTTTAAATATATTGTACCTATATAATAAACAATAATAACACTTGTTTTTCTCTTAATCTGTATTTTATTTTTATTTTCTGTCAAACTGACTTTTTTCCTCTCTCTAGATTTAAACCAAATACTCAACACTCTTTTTAAACAAATACATTTAACAAATAACTATCTATGACATTTAACATTTCTCCCTCTTCGTGAAAAAACAATTTTCATACACTTTTTTCATATAGTTTGGTAACGGGTCTCCTCAAAATTCTGTTCAGTTCGTTTTGATATCTGCTACCCTAACTCTACCATCAGGACCGACCAGGGAAACAATTTGAACCATTCCTAGTTTTCAGGATTTTTTCAATACATTGTTATCTATTGTAATGACAATATCTGCCAAGTTTCTTTTGTCGTCCGTCCATTTTGTTCTTTTGGTTAAAGTCGGTAGATACTCTTTCGTCCATCGTTTCCAAAAACTTTCAATAAGATTTTGTTACCTTTTCCACTGAAATAGTAAATCCAAATTTTTGCACCCGCCAAATTGGGTTTCATTGTTCTATACGCCTGTGAGTAGATTATTTGGAGTTTAAACCTCTAAGTCATTGAATCAACTGAAACTTTTGTTAAAGGTCTTGAATTGACGATATTTTCTGACTCTGTAAATATGTTAACAACAGTTCGTCTTTGAGTTTTTGTTCTTGTAATATGACGTGGAAGGTACTTTTTACTGACTACTAGTCGCTCCCAGACTCCGCCCATGAGGGGCTCTCGGTGGAATGAATTTCCAGTCTATTTCATTTGATTTGAGGTCACCTTCTAGTTTGCTCTGATCAATTCTTCAATTCTTCAGAAGCTCCTCGAAAATTTGTCTCATTGTCTGTATAAATTTCTTTAGGTCGTCCCCTCCTACTAATCATTCTTATGATGGCTGATTCCGTGTTTAGAGAGTGCGTTACTTCCAGGTGTACGGCTCGTGTGCTAAGACATAAATATCATTCTTCATCTTTTCTCTGTATGTCGTCCTACCGTAACATATAAAGGGCCGAATTAATAGTCTATTCCAGTAAATGTGAATGGTCTTACGTTTGATGTCAAACGAAATACAGGACGTTGTCCCATAACTGGAATTTAAGGTTCTGCTTTCTTGAGTTTACACCACTGACATTTAGCAAACACAGTTTTAATAGTTGATTCCATCCAGAACTTTTGACGGACTTCATTTACAATTGTCTCTAGACCTTGATGTGCAAACGCTCATGATATCTCTGTAGAAGCAACTGGGTGTATCAGTGCTTGGACGGTAAAATTATTGGTTTTTCTTGAAATTGACGCCACGTCAGGGGCAAGGTCAATTCGTCCACTTAATACAAGCTAACCATTATTATTCTGAATAGGCATCAATTTTCTGACTTTACTTTGTCTCCTTATTTGTTTCTCTTTCTTCAGGAATGCTACCTCTTGTGCAAAACAGTCTTCTTAACTTTGTTTGATTCATTCAAGTCCAGCATTATCTAAATCTTTAACTTCCAAATCTTTAGCAATATTCAATTTATTTTTCCTTAATATCAAAATCTTTGCAAATTTTAGAATTTGTGCAGTTGTTTCTATCAGATATATCCATATCGAAAATCTATTTATGTCATTTCAGGAAGATACAATCTTTCTAGAAAAACTATTGTAGTACATTGAATTTCTTTATTTAAAACTTCTTCTTGACATTCTATTTTTTTCTAAAGCCCTTTAGTTCATAACGATTTAGTAGATTTTCTGGTATTTGAAATCATCTCGCAAGCAAAATATTTCATGACTAATTTCACTCCACTAGTCCTACTGATAAATAAATTAACAGCACTACTGTTAATTGTTTTAAAACTGATAATATTGAAAAGTTTAATTCATAAGTTTTTTGTCTTTTGTAAAAGGCTTTTCATTTTTGTTAATTTTGCTTTGTGGTAAGAATCTGAAGACTATGTTTGTTCTTATAATATTTATACAGGGTGGCGCCGGACTTCGATAGCTCGAGTTCCATGATGGCCAGAAACGCAAGTAAACTGGATACAAAAGTCCGAGCAAAAGTCTATAACCGGAAATTATTTTTGAATATACTGGGCGAGTCTCCGGGCGAGCCAAGACAATATTAGAGAATCAAGTAACCTTTTTCTTAAATGGAATGCTATGTATAGTATATCAGTTCATCTTTTGAAGCCTCTTCTTAAACTCCTTTCACTCCTATATTATTATTAACTATCTCCTAATCACTTGAATGTAATGAATTTTTTAGATGAAATAATCCATCTGCGGATGCATATTAAAAAATCACTACAGTCACAATAATTATGAGATTATAAGAAAAAAATATGTGAATTCTAGTTACGACAAATCACTTTCACTTAAAAAATATACAGGGTGGCCAATAATTATTTTTCAATTTAGAACTTTTGGAATTGAGTTTTCTCAATTTTTTCAAGCGGAACACCTTGTGTATTTTTCGACGATGTGATGTAGAAATGAACAACGAACATTTTTTGTATGTACAACCCTGTGGCCATTTGTAACAATTTTCGATTTATTGAGCAATAAGTACAAAATTCGAGAATAAACTTAAAAATAGAGGTTCCTTCAAATAATTCAACACAAAAAATTATAATAAGTGCTCCACATGTTGCCGGTTGACATACATCTTTATGCGCTATTGAAATGAGGTTTCTACTGTTCCTAAAATTGTCGGTGTGATAGATCTAAAAGCAGTTATTAGACTTTCCTTCAGATTTTGGACTGTTGTTGGTGTGTATTGATAAACAATTTTCTTCACGTATCCCTATAAAAAGAAATCCATTATTGTAAGATTTGGGGATCTAACAGGGCATTTAGTGGGACCATTTCTTCCAATCAGTACTCCCTTACTGCATTTAAATAATGTGGTGGAGCACCATCTTGCTGAAACCACATCCTATTTCGAATCGTTTCAGGAAGATTCACCGTGGCAGATAGTTCTTCATAAAATAAAGATAAATGGTTCCAATCAATGCACTATCAATAACTTACATGTTCTCCAATAATTCCTCACCATTTGCGTTGTTTATCAACTTGCCTAAAATAGTGAGGAACAAATACATTTTTATGATATGCCTCGTCAGTAAATAAAACATTATTGAAGAAGGTGACATCTTGCATTATACCACTGGTCCAATTACAAAACTGAAGACGCCTTTGAAAATCATCGTCAGATAGTTCCTGGTGCATTTGATTAAAATATGCATAAAACTTATATTATTTGATATTCGACCAATAGAACGTCTACTAGTGAGCTTATTTCTATGGGGATTCTCAAACGTTACCAGCACCACAGAAAACTTATTTTTTTCGTTCACAACACGTTTCATACTTTCACTCTTTTGTATTCTACATTTCCAGTGTCCACAAATCTATCGAGGAGGTTTTGGAAGCTGCTAACATCAGGAATCCTTCTTTCAGGATACCGTTGATTATAAATTCTACTGGCAAGCAAACAGGTTCTGTCCGACTCACCCAAATCAATAGCCATGTCGACAAGTTCCGCTTTGTTAAAATTTATTTTGTAAAACTCCAAATATGTTAAAATTAACATAAATGAGAACTGACGACCGATAAATGCGATAAATGTTTGTGCAAGACAACTTATACCCAACTGAGGTTTTATTGCTCGTCGAATACCGAAAACAGCAAAAAAATGTACAGAAAACCATTACAGTAAGGGACCAACTAAATACTATCTACCCACTTTAACGAATTGGAGAAAATGGTTTCACTAAATGGCTTCATTCAAAATGCGCACAGAGATCTGTTGTGTCAATCAAAATGGGAAACATGTGGAGCACTTATAATTTTTTTCGTTGAATTATTTGAGCAAACCTCTATTTTTTAAGTTTATTCTTGAATTTTGTATTATTATTATACAAAAATATGTTTATTTTTCATTTTTACATCACATCGTCGACTCAGACAATTTAGTATATTTTGATTATTATTTTGACGCATTTGTTCAATCACATTGGAATTTTTTTCTTGTAGTTTGTTTAAATTTGTTGTTCAGTCTTTATACACCTCGTTTTTTAAATAGCCCTATAAAAATATGTCGAGGGGTGTCAAATCAGGGCTATTTGCCGGCCAGCGAATTGTTCCATATCTTGCAATCCATTCGCAGTACGTATTGCCCAAAAAATTTCTTGTCGTGACTAAGTTGTGGGGCGATTGAAGAAATGCGTCAAAATAATAATCAAAATATACTAAATTGTCTGAGTAATTTAGAACGGAGATACGTACCGTCTTTGTTTGGAACAGGGTGGACGCCATTTTAAGCAGTAAGCGTAGATTTTGAAAATCGAAAAATATACAGGGTGTTCCATTTAAAAATACATAAGTTACATCTATAAATTCTATGTGTCATGCTCAATTGTTTTTTTGAAAATGCATTTTTAAAGCCCTTAAAATATCTTATAACTTTCTTTTCTTTTCTTTTCTAAAGTTGTAACGATAATTTGGTAAATTACGGTTGCTACCCGGAGACAATTAAATGTAGCTATGTTATGCGCGCGTCGACGGCACTGAAACGTTCTCGACCCTGACCGTCTCGACCAGTCTTTTCCTATCTTCCGTACTGGGTAAGTGCAATTTTTATGAGTATCTAATTATCTTTCTCGGATGTAGAATTTATCTGTATCTTATCGTTATAAAGTATTATTTGCAAAACGTAGCCTAGTAAATATTTAGCATGTTGGTTATTTATTACAGTCAAATGTGGTAAATATCGATTTAAATCGAATTTATCAATTGGGTGTGTTTGAAAAGAGTTATGACCCGGGACATCTTCATTTGATAAACCTGCATGTTTATACTTTACAGTAGATACTGTATTCTTCTTTGTTATTTATGCATTTTTAGTAATGATTTTGTATATGCCACACATTTATTTATTTCTCACGTGCGAGTATGTAGTACCCTATAGTGGGACTACCGAGTTTGTAATTCGATGTTAATCTGTCCAACATAGGCATTTCCGGTAATTCAACGCATTCAGCGGTGTCTTTGAAAGTAACTCCGGATTAAAGAGACTAGTACAATTGCATTATTCAAGTGGGTTATTACTTCTTGATGATAGTCTGAGACTAACCAAGTTTTAAAGCGCGTTCATTATGAAGTAGAACTAGAAAATTACACTATTGTAGCAAATATGATGATGATTTACATAAGCTAATATATTTTAGCAAGTAGCGAAACCGTACTGTGGCATTTAGGAGGAGCGGATGGCTTGCTAGTGAGCTTGAACAGACAGTTGATTATTCGTTTACATAAGTTGGACGGCCACGTAGAGTTTGACAGTTCGTTGGGAGAGTCCCTCGTGCTCCATCATAACGGAAGCATCACACATTACCGCTTCAGGCGCCGATTCCCTGGAGGAACAACTTCCGGTTATCGTGTGCTTGCGGACCACCTGCCTCTTTAATCTCGCGCTCCAGCCAATATTCTATTTTACTAAATAAAAAACTTTTCGTTCTCTTTCGAGAGAATCAAAAGATTTATAGCTGGCACATTATTATGAATTTTCAGTTTTATTTCTTTGGTTCTTACTTTTGGCCTTTATAATTTTATTAAAGATTCAGGTAGACAAAATCCCAGAAATGTAAAGAAAATGTGGAGAACTGATTTTAATAAAAGAGGCCTTAAAGGTAAAATTTAAGGGAATATTGACTTGATGGGTGAAACATTATGCAATATATATTTTTACGTGGAATATAACATTTCTTTTTCGGTTAATTAAAAGTTATTGACTATATCGAAATAAAAATTAATTCTTGCACTTTCTAAACATGACGCACTTATTGGTTATTAATTGTATACGTTTTAGTTAAAAGCTTCATATAGTCATGTAATAGATTGGGCCTAACCAAAATGATCTTTTCCTACATATCATGGAGACTTGGTAGGTGTGATAATGAAAATCAATCAAGTAGAAATCCTTGAGGTATCCTAAGATGGATATAATATATCTCCCTTAAAAGGTTAAGAAACCGTTTTCTGAAAGAAAAGCTCTCTAATATATTAAAAATAATCAGGATTCCACCTTAATGACATATAGGTATTCGAGTTTTGATCTGACAAAAGATTTAAAAACAAGTGTAAAACTCAGTAAAACACATCACCGACAATTCTTTCTTCATTACATAAAACTGTAATACAGCTTCTTGGTTAAGTTACCAGATTTTCACTTCGGCATTTTTCACGATGGTTGTTTACATAAACAGATAAATAATAAACACACCACAGAAATCAGAATCAGCATGGCTCGAAATGGAAGACTAACTAGAAAGATACGATTTTACAAGAAGGACATTTCAAAAAGACCTCGAACCCAATTGGAAGAATAAATACTGGAAACCATTGACGACTGGAACTATAACCAAAAAGTTATGGCCAATTAAATATTAGTTCTGAAACAGTATGATAGTTTTATTTACTTCTGAAACAGTATAATAGTTTTGATATAAGTTCATGTATTTTTACCATATTCAACATATTCAGGCTTTGACATAATTATAATATATGCGTCTATTTGCCCATTACTCTTTTACTCTCAGAGAAGGCGAATTTTGTTAGAGGATGTATTATAAATTTTCATTATGATCATATAGAGATTTAATATCAAAAGCAAGTTTTAGTGAATCATTATTCAAGTTATAGATAGATTTTTGACATATTAACATGGTGTCCGTCCTCCTGATGAGCTTAAGTAAGAGCGAAATAGCATGTACATCTTCTTGGGGACATCGTTTTTTGATTGATTACCATAATTTGTGATGAGTTAAAAAAAATATTTCAATAATTAATTTTTAGACGTTTTGAATTTTGTAGTTTTTAATCAAATTTTTATCATGTAATTAAAAAAGTTCAATAGATTTTATAATTCTATGTTGAGATGAGATAAAATTTCAATATAAGTGTGTCAAATTGGACATGTTTGTTATTATTATGCTTTTGTATAAAACCTAAATAATAGCAGTTTATTCTACAAGCATATAATGACCTGATTTATTCACGAGGGCGAAAGTTTACGACACTAGCCGAAGGCGAGTATCGTAATTCATTCGAGTGAATAATAGCCATTGTAGAATGCCCTATTTTATCCACGACAATGAAATATTTTTGACTAAATCTTTTACTGAAGAACTACTGCCACAAACGTAGAGCTATTTAACATGGACTATTTTTTGTAAATTAAGTGGAGCCGGTGGAACTTTATGCATTGTGGCCTTAAAGATTACCCGACCGAGCAAATCTAACCAGCCGATGCATATTTTATGAAGCAAAAGACAAAAGGAGGAATTACTAATTGGTTCTAGTTTGATTTAGTAATATAATACAGCGACTCACGAACAATAAGATTTCTGAGTATCTATACTTAACTGAAGGCGGTACGGACGGATAGTAGCGGATCACGGTGTATTCTTACCTATATTAGTTTCAAGAAAATTATTACTTTTTAAGTCGGAGCGGCGGTTACGGACGGAAGTGAAAACGGTGACAGTTTCGGATTGATGCGGACTGTTTCGGATTGATCTTGGACTGATCTTGAACTGATCCGGACTGATGATTTCTGGACGTTCTTCCGGCGTTTTATTACTTTAATGACGTATTCAGGGTGCGCGTTAAAGAGGCGCGCGGCGGATTGACTTGAAGGACTCGTACTCACAACGTTAATTACGGAGGTCGGGCGTGTTATGTAATTAGCAACAGCGATTCGGAGTATCAATAACCGGAAATGCTTGCAATTTCTAGACTATATTGCAAGAAGAAACGGATCAAAACGGACACGGATTAATATTTTAACCGGTTTTAGTAACTAATGATTTTTGTTTCAGACTCGGTCATTATTTGTAATAATTCACGGATTTTAATTATACCGGGGATTATCGAAAATTAATCAATTAATTATTTGACTGCTTGTTTACCAGCGGGTTTTTTATAACTCATTAATAACTTAATTAAAACAGGACTTACTTACTAAAATGCGGCGGCAGGGTGTACCCAAGTGACGCTAATATTTAAAGCAAAAACAGACATTCCTTGACTGGAAAAGTCACTTCGTTAATAAGTACTATTTATTTTTAACATTTTTTGTGTCAAAAGGCCTGTCATAAATTAAATTTAAACGTCAACATTATTTACAATTAATTTTGTGCTTTGACTCACATGTCATGGTCACTTTAATGAAATATTTAACAAATAATCGATACGTTACCATAGAAATTTTGTCCATTATTCATTGCAGTGAATAATGAAATCATTATTCACTGTAGGGAATTATGGATAGCATTATACTTGAGGAAGCGCATACACAATTCATTATTTTAGTCGTGGATAAAATTATTTATAAAACTCTTTCTCTTTTGGAGATATTAAAAAAACGATAATTTTTGTAAAAACATTTATCACTCCATATTGAAAATAAAGCCAACTTTTCTGACAGAAATGACCTGAGAAATCATCTGAAATCATCGATATCACTTAGAAAACGTTCTGCATCGTTTATGGGCTATTTGGAAGCTCAAGGTTGCAAATAACGTTTTTCCTGTCAAAAACAGAACGAACATCTGTTATTTGTATTTTTTTAGGTAGGCTAGGTTTATTCAGTTTTTTATTCAGTTTTTTATTCAGTTTCATAGTAACCGACTTGTAATTTTAAATTTTAATGTAATTGGTTTTGTTAAATAAAAATATCTAACAAATTGTTTGTTTTTTTCCAATTGTGGAATAAATAGTGTAAACAACACGTTTGAAAACATCTTTTCACACTCATCGACTTGTGGGCCTCGCCTTCGGCTCATCCCACCAAACTGTCTCACTCGTGTGAAAAAATTCGTTTTCAAAACTTGTTATTTAAAATGCTATTAAATTTTTACTACAAAGCTCATAGCATTATTAATGAATCTATTTCATTCTTAAAAAATATGCTTTATTTTTGGTTTGTCTGCTTATACAATAATTTCAGAATTTTTAAGGATTCTAGATATAGGTACACATTCAGATGCCATGTTGTTAATTTGATGATATTATCTCAAGTTAAATCAATCAGACCTCTTTAGTACATTAGCTAGCTCTTCATTTATACATTTTCATAAAATATTCCTCAACAAATCATTAAAGGTAAGGAAAATGTTTCACGTTAGTTTCCTAATAACTTTCCTTTCGTTTAATTGAATAAAAGTAAATAACTTTTAGACTACCTTTTAACGTTTGATATTTGTGAGCAAAACTGCAAAGTAATATTTTAAATGCGTTTTAAAAGATTCAAGGGAAAAAGAAAACACATTAGTGAAATGCATAAATTTTCTTTCAGCTCGAGTAAACAACTTTTCAATAAGGCGTCGACAAAGAAAATCTACTTAGAAAACGTAGTAAGAAAAGCATTTCTTTGCTACCAACAAAATTGTCGGACTACAATGTGACATAAGTGACAATGGATTAATCTTGGAAGGTGTCTTGAATAGAACACGGGGTTTTACCGAGGGAATACCAGTGTCGTTCCAATTAAGGAATATTGCTATCTTTGTCTGCAGCCAACGTTAGAGCGGTACACTAATAAGGTCTAATATTGAGAAGCTTGGATTCTATTATACCAAAATTCATATTAAGTTTTGGAGGATAACGTCTGGGAAGTTATTAATTTAAATTGTATGTACATAATTCTGTAATAAATTTAGTTTTTAAGTATTGCGATCTGTAAGTACTGCTAGTATTAAATTATTTTTGGCAGGGCGGTGTACTTTTGAATTTATGGTTTTTAATCAGTTTTCAGCCTCATTAATGTACATTATGTACATAGCTGGGTCAGGGAGCTTTCGTGCATACTTAATATAGTTTTGTGTTACTTAGTGGAGTTATATCAGCGGAACTTTTTGGGAATAAGGAACTGGAAGGCAGGGGCAGCCTGTTCTGGATATGATTAGGAATATGTAGGTACCTAATTTCTTTATATTTGATGACCTAGAAAACCCTATTCCTGTGTTTGAAAGAAATTTATTTTTATTGGTGGTTTATTTATGTCGCTGTTGCTAAATTTTCTTTAAAACTAAGTTTATAAATTTATTAAATAACCTAAAAAAACAACAACAGAAAAATAACTGTTTTTTTATAACTTTAGAATTAAATTAAATTTAAACAAATATTTTTTATCATTACATCTAAGTGGATCAAATGTCAATTAGATTCATATTAGAAAGGCTGCAAAAGTTAATAAAATAATTTCGTTATATCATTAATTTCTGTCCTGATTATTTTGGTTTTCATTTTGTAGATTCTTCATGTACTTTACGATGAGAGTAAACAGTATAAAGACCTTTTTAAGTAAATTAAAGGTATTCAATTAATATTTTATTTTCAAAAATTGAAGAAGAGAGAAACTTTCTGCAACTGCAACATGAAAACTCCTCAGGATATACTCTCTCGTAGTTTTTTAACCCATCTTTTCGCGTTTTTTAAATTTTGTACCTACAATTTTCTTCTCCCGAATATTCGTAATGTATCAAAAACAAGCAATATTTTTAACGCCAAAGGAAGGGGTTCCGTAGGCCATCAAAAGTAAAATATTAAAATCCTGATACTCAGTACTATATGTACTTCTAAATAATAATTTATTTATAGCTAATTTACTTGCATTTACTTGTTGATCGGTCGTATTTTTCACAAGCTCTTGCGGTGAGATTTTTTGTCAATAAAATTAATAATCTTTCAATGTAGGTAGGTACAATGTAATCATGTGTCTATGGAAGTGACAAATTTGATGTCCATATTTTATTTACGGTTCCGTAGTCTATTTAGTTTTCGATTTTGAATAACTTATCACAACTCATAGTCACATATAATATTTTTCTGAATTTACAAGTAAATTGAACATTGGTTCTAGCAAGTTACGAAACTTAAGGGCGCCAGAGGTGATAAAATGTAATATACTTAAATTATATAAGAACTTTTCTATCAACGGAGAATTAGGCTATAAAACTTTAGCAATAAATTTTAAACTTTATATGGTACAGGTTTTGGCAAAACTATTTTGAAGGTGTCTAAAGGAATATCATATTTAACCCGTAAATATTTGCATATTCAACTGCAACTTATACAGTTAAATAAAAATTTTTAATTTTCATTAAGTATATGAAAATTATTTTTTTTATGGTGATAAAAGTTACACTCTTCGCAGTTGATTTATTGAATTTTTTATATAATTATCGAACATTTTATAGGATACTTTTAACAGTTCTATCTACTCACACAGTACCCACACATGTGTTTATAGGTACGCAAATAGTATTAAAAAAACATATCTACAAGTCTATATATAAAAAATTATTCGAAAAATTATATTAATTTTAATAACGCTTAAAAATATTTAAACCATGTCTTAAATAAACTCAAAACTGTTGCGTTCTGGTAAAAAGTGCTTAAACATTTCCGTTGTCATCTTGCAGTCTTAAACTTCTTTTTGTTCATTCATTTGCAAAGATTTCTATAAGCCTTTCTATAAATGAAAAATTAATTAATTAATCCGCCGTTCCTTAAAAGTTTCTACTTCATTCTACTTTTATAAATGTAAATTAAATCTCTAAGAATACAAATTAGCCTAGAAAATAAAACTTTATTAATTCTCGTTTCTTCTGAGTCCATGCTTAATAATGCAAAAGGAGAGACAGATTCTGTTAAAATTTATCATTTCGCTTGATACAAGAATTAGCTCTGTTATTTTGTTTTAATTTATCAATTGATGGAGATTAACGCGAAATATACCAAGACATTCGAACGACAAAGTTTTTGGTGTTGTTTTATCAATAAATTCTGCAAATCAGCATTTTTATTTTCCTCCAGTTTGAAGAGCTTTCAAACCAGAATATAAAAATACCTTTGTTTCTTTCACATAATTCAAAATGTTCAAAATAACGCTATAAAAATTTTGATTAGTCATATTTACTTTAATATAGCAAATTCATCTTTGATTTGATTTGGAAAAGAAAACAGAAAACGTTTTCTATAAAGGGTGATTCACGCAAACCGTTCATTAGAAGTATAGGGACTTGTAGTGATAATTTAATTCTGAAAATTTGGCTACTTACCTAGTTTTTTATGCTCTTTTCTTTAAAAATATTTTCCAGGTCATTGCACTTCCGCTTATACCGGAAGTTACCATCAACTTCGTTATTTTAAATAGAATGATATATTTTTTACTGCATTTTTGAATTCTACTAGTCATTTTAATAGGACTTTGATCATACTACCCTATCCCTAAATCTAACCCTACTCGAGATATATTGACTTTTCTGATAATTTTTGTTTTGACATCGAATAGTTTGAAATTTGCTGTCTTTAACATAATGAAAGTGAAAATTACCATTTACACAACACGAATAGTGGAACCCTTAAGTTTCCTAATCATGCTTTCAAATTAACCTAATTGCTTACAGGGTGGTCAGAATTTACTGCCAACTTTGGCAAACTTCAAACGTCAAAAAGTATATTTTTTTAAATGGAACACCCTGTATATTTTTACAGTTTCTGATGTAGAATTTTATTCTGCACCAATTTGTATTAAGGTTCCTTATACTCATCTTTTATGGTTTTTGAGTTATTGATAATTTTGTATTTTACTGCGCGAAATACATCGAGGTATGTGTTGCTCTTATAATAGTCGGCTGTGGAAATGGTATTTGTTGCAATTATTAGCATCTATCAAACGAAGTTATGTTGCTCTTATAATAGTTGGCTGTGGAAATGACATTTGTTGCAATTATTATTACCTATCTATCAAACACGATTTTATAAATAAGTTTGGTAAAGGTTATCAGTCATGGAAAATAAAGGAAATGGATATTCAAACAATGATATTTTAAACTTATTTTTTATTCAAGGAGAATGTCACAGAAATATTAGCAGAACTTGTCACATACTCTGTGAATAAAAAATAAGTTTAAAATATCATTGTTTGAATATCCATTTCCTTTATTTTCCATGACTGATAACCTTTACCAAACTTATTTATAAAATCGTGTTTGATAGATAGGTAATAATAATTGCAACAAATGTCATTTCCATTTAAAATAACGAGGTTGATGGTAACTTCCGGTATAAGCGGAAGTGCAATGACCTGGAAAATATTTTTAATGAAAAGAGCATAAAAAACTATGTAAGTAGCCAAATTTTCAGAATTAAATTATCGCTACAAGTCCCTATACTTCTAATGAACGGTTTGCGTGAATCACCCTGTATATCTACCGGGTGACCACGAGATGAGGTTACACTCTGTAACTTATTTTTTATTAAACCGATTAATTTTAAATTTATAGGTGAGGCATAACATCTAAATGCGCAACTTTTGATACTTGGTAGCCTTATTTTTTACGTCCGATTTAGCCGGAAGTGATGTCAACTTTCTTATTTTAATAACAACTCTACCTGTTTTTGTAATGTATCTTATTCGTTATAAAATTTACAATACAATGATATGTCACACAATGACATTTCATTTCAAAATGGCCGAAAAATTAAATTTTTTCAAAAATATTAAAATGTCAATTAGAAGATTTTGAAAATCAATTTTTTTCCAAAGTTGGCCGTGAAATCAAAAGAGTAATGAATTTGACATGTTTAATTTTTAATTTGCATCAAGATTTCGTTTTGGCGGCAAGATATTAGAAAAATAAAATAAATATTAGGAGAAATTTTTATTTAATTTTTATATTTTGTGAATAATTCGGTACGTTAATGGCATTAAATCAAAGAGAAGAAACAAGCAATTGCAAAATTTTAAAAAAAGTCAGGTAGGTGTATTTAAAAAAAAATAGTTTTGAGTATTTAAAAATTGCAGAAAAATATTTATCTTATTTTCCTAATATCTTTCTGCTGAAACGAAATTTTTGTACAAATTAAAAATTAAACATGTCAAATTCATTACTCTTTTGATTTCACGGCCAACTTTGGGAAAAAATTATTTTTCAATATTTTTTAATTGACATTTTAATATTTTTGAAAAAATTTAATTTTTCGGCCATTTTGAAATGAAATGTCGTTGTGTGACATATCATTGTATTGTAAATTTTATAACGAATAAGACACATTACAAAAACAGGTAGAGTTGTATTTAAAATAAGAAAGTTAATATCACTTCCGGCTAAATCGGAAGTAAGAAATAAAGCCACCAAGTGTCAAAAGTTGCGCATTTAGATGTTATGCCTCACCTGTAAATTTCAAATTAATCGGTTTAATAACAAAGAAGTTATAGAGTGTAACCTCATCTCGTGGTCACCCGGTATACACATTAATATACGAACTATTTTGATGTTTGAATTCAGGATGATATTAAATGAATTTTTCTGCTCCGGGGAAAGTTGAAATATATGACTGATGGTCGAGATGGTAGAGTACCTGCCTCTCACCCAAAAGTCCCGGGTTCGAATCCCGGTCGTGGCAATGGAAAATACTGTGAGAGGGATTTTTCCATTATACACGGATATTGGATGTGTGTCCCTTGTCTTTAAATGTGTAGCCCCCTCCCGCACAAGGCTCAGCCTTCTGGGATAAAGGGGGTCGTAATTACATGTGGTGTATTTATTATTTGTTACTCCACTGCTCCACACTAAAACACTTTATTTAGGCTTTATACAATCATAATAATTTTTTTTTTTCCCGTTTTCTGGCCTTGCATCGCTGTGCTTTGGCCAACAATCATAATAATAACAAACATATCCATTATCCAATTTGATATACTTATATTGATGTTTCATCTCTAAACATACAATTATTAAATTTATCGGCCTTTTTTTAATTCATTATAGAAATTGGATTAAAAATTACAAAATTAAAAACGTCTAAAAATAAATTATTGAAAAAAATATATTTTTTTAACTCACCACAAAATTTATTCATTATGGTCACCAATTTAAAAACGATGTCTTCAAGAAGATATACATATTTTTTCGCTATCACACTAGCTCATCAGGAGGACGAGAAATCACGCTAATACAGTTATTTACTTGAACTTGCATTTTACAATTAATAAACTGTCATATACTATAACAAACAAATTTCTTTTCTAGAATTAATGCCGCCTACATTTTCATGCTTTCTTATAAAATACTCTACTAAACAACCTCATTTAAGCCATATACTGGCCTAATAATAACAAAAATATCTAATATATGAATGAATTTTGTGGTGAGTTAAAAAAAAAATTTCAATAATTTATTTTTAGAATTTTGAATTTTGTAATTTTTAATTCAATTTTTGTCATGTATTAAAAAGAGTCCAATGAATTTAATAATTGTATATTTCGAGATGAAACATCCATATAAGCGTATCAAATTGGATATGTTTTTTTACTATTATGCTTGTATAGAGCAAAGAAAGAGAATTGTAAAAAACTAAAACACTGAATACTCATTATTTTAAATTTTCTGAAATACAAAGTTTTTTTGGATCAACTGTTATATAGTTTTTTTGTTGTAGGTCCTTCTTAAGGGTCACTCCATTGTTTGCACCGCCAACTGTTTGGTAATGTATTTTTTATAAAAGTGACCTTGTTTATAAAAGTGACCTTACAAAATCGATATGAAATAAAAAATATTTTCTTTTGTCTTTTGTCCATGGTTTACACGCAAGCAAAAGGGAGAACTGAAGAAATACACTTAATTAAACAATGTGAGTTCCCGTTTAGTGCTAGGCTGTTGTCCTGAAAATTACTATTATTCCTTCGTATGGCTTCTTGGAAAAGTTATGTAGTGATCGTTGAGGGCCACGTTCCAAGCTTCTGAAATCATGAGATTCAGCTTCTGCCATGACGTCTTCTTGCATATACTGTACATCACCAGTTGAAATAAACGAAGCTGTTCGTTACTCGTAATATGTCCCAGATATTTTAGTTTTTTTCTTGTTTTACCTACATTTCCATCTCTTTGTCCGACTTTATACTTCGATCACCATATTCTTGCATTCCTATGTACATGTAATTATATTTGGATGGTTTCATATCTTAATTACATCCAAGACTCTGTAAAGAAGTACGAAGAAAACATACCATTTGAGGAATTTGATCTTAAGTGCAATGTTCAACTCATGGCTCCTAATAGTTTTGATTTTCTTATGGCTCTTCTATCCAGCATCTGATTTCAAATCAGTAATCCCACTATCACCAATTGTACTGGTGCTGGTGATAAATAAATGTATTGTCTTTCTTAACAAATAGTTTTAGCTTCCTGCATGTCCTTGTGTTCATTATGTGATTTGTGAGGTGGTTATGGAAACAATTTAAGATACGTTTTTTTAAAGTGGTCATGTTTCCTACCCGTTTCTCCTATTTGTTGATTTAGCCACTTGCCTTTAGAATTTCTAATTTCTCTTCCAATCTATTGATTAAAATGTTTTATTGAGTAAATTCTTATAATAGTTTCAGATTCTTAAGATCGGTACATCAATAATAAAAAAATTATTAAAATAGATTAAAATTGAATATTATTAACTTCATTGGGAAAATGGTTAAATCGAATGACTAAAAAGTCTGGTCGAGTAACTGATAAATCTCGAAATCCTCAACTAGTGAGACAAAGACTTTCCTGAATTTGAATCCGGAGTCAAAATTGCTCCATCGCCATCCAGTTTATTTTTAATTGTGGAAAACTACCTTTAAATTCGGAAAATTCTTTTGTATGGGACGCTGGCATTAGGTATAATCGTGAAAACCGATTGGATGCGAGTGGGAAGTACGTGTTCAGTGTTCACGTATTTGAATGCGCAGAATTCGAATCGGAAGTTCATCACCGTTTAGTATTTTTTTTTTCAAAAGCAAGTAACGTCCTGTATTTCCCGAAAATTGCCTTAGTTATTCTACGCCTTCCACTTACTCCTTTTTTTCTTGTCTTTCGCTGTAGCTCTCGAGGTTTTCGGAAAAGTAGTCAAGGTGAAAGTGTAAAAAGTGCAATTTAAGATTCATCAAACAACCCAACAGTGAAATTTGCAACAACTTTTCAACTAAATTCTGATAATCCTTACTATTTTCATTCCCAAGAAATTCTGAGAGACCTTTTTGAAACTCAGCCACGCTGCTTTTTCAGTATCATTCATTTTTGTGATAAATTTTTCGTCCCGAAACAGTTTACAAATTTGAGGACCGTCGGAGATACACTCTTTTAATTTAGCATCACTTATCTTGGGAAACTTCTCTCCTAAATATTGAAAACTTGAAAACAGTAGACATCTTTAGCTTTAATTTTAGTGTCAAATGAATAAAACGTATACTTATTTTTTTAAATAAAATTCATTTTGTTGTAATTGCTCACTGATTTTTCTGTATAGGGCATCATTATTGTCGAAGTCAATTTAATTTACTTAAAAAGTGGAAATTCCTTTGATTTGGTTTAACTACTATGCAGCGACTACGGAAAAGTCGTTATAAAGATCCTACAAGAAGGGGTTTAAAATAGGTCAGCCGGTAATGTCTAAATTTATTTGATTTCCTCATTTCCAATTCTGAACTATACTCCTAAGAAATTGTGAAGAACTCAAACTGATTTTGTTCAAAACATGCTCGACGTTCGGGTTTAATTTATTTTATAACTCGATATTGTAAAAGTAACTTTCATGCGAACAATATTAAATTTTGTTTCGGAAGTTCAAATACAGGGTGAGACGAGGAAGTATTATTTCTGCAACTTTTCGATGTTATATGTTTACGACAAATTAATGATTTGTATTATAATTGCATAAGGTCGATTAATATAATGGATTGAAGATTGATTTCAGTTGAGTTTTTGTGTAATATTCTTACTCGTTGAATAATAGGATAAAAATTTTTTTCTTAAAAGTACTATTTTTATTAAATTTAGCTTTACCTTGTTTAGTGTTTTGAAATGATAGTAAAATTTTCCAGTTAGCACCATTGGTGATGGGGTTAAGCTGGCACCAAAATTATAAAACTTTTATTAGCGCCTCTATTTTTTATATATTCGGAAGTTGCTTATTTATGGTTAATATTTCCCAATTAGCATGAATGATTGTGGTACCAAATTTACTGGCCCATTGTTCATTAAAGAGAATTTAAATTTAATGTCGCATAGCAGATAGGGTTGAGTCTCACCAGGACACTTATTTGTAGCGAACATGTCTGAAAATTTGGAATATATATTTCAGTTGCTTTATTTTGAAACTTTTCTATTTGGTGATTTTCAGGTAAGGCAGTTTTAATATGGTAAGCATTATTCAGTTTTAAATGGAAAATACATCCTGTGCATAGAATCGCCCATAACTGAGTTTTGAAAATACAGCAGATGTTTCTTCGGCTTATTTTGAAATGAAATGTTCATATCATTTTGAAATACATTTATAATAGAAATAATTGCCATAGGCCAGTCATTTAATACACTCTAGTTCGCAAAAAATCCGTTAGTTATGAATTTTTGATATGTTGTTAGGCTCCATATCAGCTGCATAAAACCAAGTTTGCAGCTTCGAAAGACTTGTGCTCGCTGCGTGGTGGGGGAGAAACCACGATATTTTTTGACTTTTTTTAGTTTTTGGGTTATAACTCGTAAATAATGGATCCTACGTAAAAAAATATTCTCAGCTTTTTTTAATCCGATAAAATTTCCTTCATTTAGAGACTAAGTGCAGCTTTGTACGACCAATAGGTTTTGAGATACAGGACTTCAAAAACTTGTTTTTTTTTCTTTCCAGCAAAACATCAACTATACAGGGTGTATTCTAAAATCACCGACAAACGGAAACTGGAGATTCTGTGATCCAAAATCAGACGAAAGTTGTTATAAATGTATTTCCGAAAATGCTTCCTAACCGAGCTGCAGGGTTTTGAAAAATTTTTTTTTTTTAGTTTTTTGTAGTTTTTTCAAAAACTGCATAAGATATTATATTGAGATTTGGTACACTCGAATGTCTTACTGAATACAATTAATGAGGTGAGTTTGAGTCGATTGGCTCAATCCAGTGGCGTAACATCGTTTAAGTTACTCCCTCAAATCACAAAAAAACGTACACCACTGCATTTTTTTTGAGTTTGAGTTAGGTTTAATTTATTTAAAAGAGCTCAAGCTTGCATCCAACAAGACGGAGGGCATTTTGAACAGTATCTAAATTAATAATCCCTGTTTTCGATGAAATATTTTTATTATATAATAGTTAACTGCGTTATTTTGATAAATTTCATTTAAATAAAACACAAATTTTATTTTTTATTAAAATGTTTGGTCGTACTTTAATACCAATTATCTCAAAAACGGAGTGCCTAATCGAAAAAACACAAAGTATGATTTTATTTGCAGAATAAAACAGTAAATCTAAAAATAAACATTTAAAAAAAAAAAATGCAGTGGCGTACGTTTTTGGGGAGTAACTTAAACGATGTTACGCCACTGGATTGAGCCAATCGACTCAAACTCACCTCATTAATTGTATTCAGTAAGACATTCAAGTGTACCAAATCTCAATATAATATCTTATGCAGTTTTTGAAAAAACTACAAAAAACTAAAAAAAAAAAATTTTTCAAAACCCTGCAGCTCGGTTAGGAAGCATTTTCGGAAATACATTTATGACAACTTTCGTCTTATTTTGGATCACAGAATCTCCAGTTTCCGTTTTTCGGTGATTTTAGATTACACCCTGTATAGTTGATGATTTGCTGGAAAGAAAAAAATCAAGTTTTTGAAGTCCTGTATCTCAAAACCTATTGGTCGTACAAAGCTGCACTTAGTCTCTAAATGAAGGAAATTTTATCGGATTGAAAAAAGCTGAGATTATTTTTTTTACGTAGGATTCATTATTTACGAGTTATAACCCAAAAACTAAAAAAAATAAAAAAATATCGTGGTTTTTCCCCCACCACGCAGCGAGCACAAGTCTTTCGAAGCTGCAAACTTGGTTTTATGCAGCTGATATGGAGCCTAACAACATATCAAAAATTCATAACTACCGGATTTTTTGCGAACTTTGCCTTTTTTTTTTGTTTAAGATGACTGGCGTACCACCTACTTTTGAAATCTTAAACTTTCGGATAGTAAAAGTTGTAAAATATTATGAAATAATTAATACTGTTTGTCCACCCTGTAAGGAAAATATCAAGAAAATTAAAAAGCAGAAATAAGCGCGAATATCAATTATAAAGCTTTTTTGTCATTGTGTGTTTACATGTACGAGAAGTCAAAGTACATACCGAAAACTTGCAAGTATATTAACTTTATGAGTAAAATTACGAGATTAAGTTTTAATTAAATGCGGAATATGAGTACCGGAAAAATTTATAACTACCTAATCTGCATAACTAATAAGTAATATACCTATGTACTAGAGGGTTATTATTTTATATCTGCGTTTTTTAAATACAACAAACTGTTTTGTTACTTCATAATTTTCTTGGTTGCTGTGATGAAATGTCGTAAGAAATGTTCTCTACCAAGTTTGGTATGTTAAATCGCAAAATTTGTCCCTTTTTAATATTAATAACCTACTCACAGCAACTCTAATCCACTGTACTGTTTCGTTCAGTGCAAGCATTCTCTTCCTGTCAGAGATCTAACATGTTAACTGAGTCTCCGATTTCAAGATGTAAACAGATCAACTGATTTAATTCCGACCTATCTAAGTTATAGAATAGTACAAATAATCAAATAATCTGAAATGTAATCGATAATACAGTATATTTCAAATTGGGAGTACCTAGACAGGTTTTTTGACGTTTACGTTAAAAAGCATGAACTAAATTATTAATTCAAGATTATGCTCATAAAGGAATCAAGACTTATTATGTGATGACAGAATACTTTCTCATGCGAAGGCTTTTATGATATTGATAATTTTTAGAAGAATTTTTAGGTTCCCAGCTTTGACTATTAGGAATTGTTAATGTTTCAACCATATTGTCATGATCTTCTGCTGAAGTAGTGTCTGTTGGTGAAACCGCCCCTATTTATGAGTTTTGGTGACTGAGAGAAATTAAAAGACCGTTTAGGGATTCAGGAAGCAATTATTCACGATCCTCAAAACTTCTGGAAATTATTCCAGTCTAAAAAGAAAGGCTTAAGAATTCCAGGCAGTAGGACTTCCCACAAAAGATAGTCTACAAATGATTGTTGAAGCATTTAGTAAATATTTTAGTAGCGGTTATTAATCTCAAAATAATGATATACCATTCTCGGACTCAAACGCTAAGAGAAATGTTACTAACGCTCTTATGTTTACTACCGCCGATATTGTTGAAGTTATAAAAAAATTAAAAACCAAATTTGCTTCTTAAAAGATAGTGTACATATTTTTGTCATTCTTTTTTCCATTTTATATGATTTAGCATAAGGACAGGAACATTTCATTATTTATGGAAAATCTAATTAGTTTAGTTACGCAACTATTAATAGTGATAACGAAAGTCAGGTTGATGTCACATCAACGGAACTGCTTTTGACATTAATGATTCTATTATTTTGCTATCTATCTATCCAACAGCAAATAAATAGTTTGTTTATTATCATGAATCCAGAGTCCTGTTGTTCTATTGGTACTTCAGAATTCAGATGTTCCACATGGGCCAGATTTTGAACCACTTTTGGTTATACTTTATATAAATGACTTAGCTGAGGAATTAACCTGTGAAAGATTATTTTGCTGATGATTTAAAAATGTCTTGTAACATTAAAAAATTTGAGATTGTTTCAGCCTTCAAAATTAAAGTATTTGGTTGGTGTAGTGTAAATAAAATGAATATAAATATTGCTAAATGCAAAATAGTAGCCTACTTACGTAAGAGAATTTCAATAGATTTTCGTTACCATAACAGCCACGTATTTAGTTAGGGTCGATTGGACAATATTAGGGCCAGTTGTATAAAAGTGGTTGGGTGAAATTTCAGCTGATCTTGATTCCAAATCCAAAGATACCATTCTTGCAACAATCGGTATATGTACTTGAATTTTGAA
Source organism: Rhagium mordax (assembly GCA_963680705.1). Taxonomy (NCBI): domain Eukaryota; kingdom Metazoa; phylum Arthropoda; class Insecta; order Coleoptera; family Cerambycidae; genus Rhagium; species Rhagium mordax. The sequence goes on from OY796657.1 coordinate 15,518,189, forward strand.
CCAAGTTCAGTTGAACCACTTTTATACAACTGGCCCTTAGAGACTTAGGAATTGAATTTGACAATAAGTTACCGTTCACAAGCCACGTAAATAATATTACTTCTTCAGCACTGAAATGACTTGGCTTCCACAGACTCCAAAAAGAATTGGTCATCGGCGACATATAAACTGCGTAGAAAATTGGTTATATTTCAAAGTTATTAAACCAGATTTCCAACGTGTGTAGGGAAAAACAAATTAAGCAATTTCTTGATTCAGATACGCTAGCCTTATCCAAAGGTTTAAATTTTGCAGTATAAAAAAAGGTTCCAAAATTTGATATAATAGCAGCTCTAGATGGAGTGAGAATCATTGAGCCCTAGATGTGGTTCGAACTCCGGGGTACTTGAGAGGCGGCTATGAAAACATTTTAAGAAAATAATCATAGAACAAACGGTGTACAACTTACCAACAGACGATGAAAACAAATATAGCATACGGTTAAAAATTGCTTTAGAGAAGCAATATAGAATTAAAGAGAACTTGAGTTTGGAAGAGAAGCAATTCATTTTTTTCCTAGCAGATACAAATACTTATGATTAAAAATTTATGACGCTTATAACTAATAAAGATCCAACAAAATCAATAGTGATCAAACGTTATAGAACTCTGTTTAAATGTAAAAATGAGTTTAATGACTTTGAACGCAGAAAATTTATTCCACATTAGCATAGTATAATTATAGTAAAACTCGTCATTTTTATGGATAAATTCCTTTACTTATTAGTTCTGTCAATTCACCATGTCATAATTTCGCAAAATTTTACTTAAAATTATTAATCCGTTGTCTGTCTGAATACTGATTCATATATAAAAAAACAATCATTTTCTAGAGAAAATTAAGGAAAATAATATTAGTAATGCACATCTGATGTCAGTTTTGATGTAGTTAGTCTCTTTACTAATGTTCCAGTTCAAAAAAGATTTTCAATAATAAAAAAGATAATAATTTAGCAGAGAAAACTAAACTTGGCGTGAATAGTATTATGAAATTATTGACAATTTGTATTAAGACAACATATTTTTAATTAGAAAACGACTATTATCAACAGGATTTCGGTATGACAATATTGTCTCTAAGCAATATTAACTTGAACGTGATCAAATAAACGATATTATTATTATTATTATTATTATTATTATTATTAATATATTTATGGAAGATTTTGAAAGTAAATATGTTCAAAATTGTGTATAAAAACCGGTTATTTAGTGGAGATATATCGACAATATTTTTGCAATTCGATCTCACGGGATCAATTTACTAAACAGTTTTTTGGAAAATATTAACGATAAACAACTATCTATTAAAATTACATTGGAAATTGAAAATAGTAATAAATTGCCATTTGTGGATATAGAAAAATAGCTCATACAAAGGGATATCTAAATTATAACTCAAATCAACTAAAAAATGTTAAAGAGGTTTTATATGATACATCAAAAATAATTTTTTGAAAGTAATTTCTTTTACTGAGGAAGTATTAAGTAAGGAAAAAAGATTTATTAGAAATATACCTATTAACAATCAGTACCCAGAAGTCGTTGTTGATATAACATTGGTGAAAGTTGAAAGTAAAGCTATTATTCATCTTCAACAAGTAATCCAACGTCAATACACAACATTAGCGTCAATTCCCTATATACAAAGGGTATCTGAATAATTATCTTGTATCAATGATAAAAATCTTAGAACTTTATTTTAAATTACCAACACTTTAAGATTTATACTATACTATCTTAATAAAAACAAAACCGGTAAACAGCAATCAAAATTCAAAATATAATTTACTGAATTTCCTGTGAGGGTAACAAAGATTATGTTATCGTGCAAACTTTTCAATGAGGGGTTGAGTGAACACAAACGTTACATTAGAAAAAATGAAATTGAAAATTCCAAAATTTGTGACTAAATTGAGTAATGTATTTAAGAATATGTGATAATGATTCCAAACAAGGAAAGAAAGAAAAATACCCGAAAAGGTCCCGGAAGACGTATTGAACGGTCTTATAAATCAAATCAAATTCTTGTGTTACGATGCTGGATTCTGTTTGATAAATAAAATGATTTATACAAAGCATTGTGGAAACAGTTTATACAATATATTTTTACTGAAAATTAAGCAAAAAACACTATTTCAAAATTCTGATTATACTAGTATTGTGGAGGAACATGAAACATATTAGAAGTCTTTATAATGGTAACACAAACAACAATAACTAATACAGTGTGATTACCCAGAAACCTATTTAAGACACTTTTAGTAAACACAAAAACTAATAACATAAATAATAACATTTCTGGGAAGCATATATAGATTTGAAATAGCCTTGATTACAATTCTTTGTACAAAAGTGTAAATTCTGGTATATGGTGTTTGCTTGAGTGACCATGAAAACGTTTATGCACAAATACAAACTTTGTTTAAAGAGAAAAATCAAATTGTTTGTAAGCTCATTTCCACATAAAACGAAAACTACAGGAAGGAAAGCAATTTTTAAACGCACACTTCTTAAGTTTGTAAATATTTCTTAATATTGCGGATACATTTATAAAGATGAATTCTTTTGAATTGTCTTATTACGAATATCTAAATAAAATATGGGTGGATAATATAAAAACAGTTGTTAGAAAAATATACCAACTGGCAATATCTACTGTAAATTAAAGGGCTGCTTTAAGTAATAATAACAAAGTCATAAATACAAGCTAACTGTAAAATATTTCTATAGGTAAATATTTACTGCCTAATTTATTTCTGAATGAGAGTAATTGGCAAGCTTATGGACATAGTAAACAAACCTACGGCTCATGTATGTAGGAAGCAACCATGAAATTTTGTTTATGTGGAAGATAAACAACTCTGTTTTAATTTTAACATGCAAGCTAACCTGAAAGTTTTACAATTAAATACGTGAATTAAAGCAGCTCCAGCTTTTGTACTTTTAGATGAATCATTTCTAGATTCGTCAAGTAAATATTTGTACCTTATTTATTTTGTTTAAATTCATAACTATTTTTTTTTAAATTGTAGTTCAAAGCAGTGATCTGTGTGAGTTTTTCTGACTTTGGTGGATGATTTCAACCTATCGTTGAACATTTTTTCATATTGTTGACTATAGCAGCTTTAAACTCATCAAATATGGATGAATGAAATATTTCGATTTTTCTGAAACTGATATGTCAATAAATAAGCCTAATATCTTGTAGCATGTAAAATATTTCTACATTTATTAAATTATTTTTATAACTTATAAATTGGATGTTTGTATCTATACTTTCTCTCCTAATCAACATTTACAAAATTAAGTCTGTCGCAAAACTTATAAGTTAATATGCAATTTAATAGGTAACTTTGTAACACAAATAACATAGTTAAACTCACGTATTGAACGTATTAGCCTGTATCGCTGTTATTGTTTAGTGTTACCTACAGTGCTGATGCTTTTATCATTATCTGTTAATGATTCCTATATAATATCTGTTCAAATTTCTGCATGTTTACAAACTCAGGGTCTCATATATCTCGAAACAATGTATGTAACACGAAATATTCATGAGATATTCGCATTAGTTAGACCGCATATGTTATACCAGCTTTCGTTTGAAGCTAAATTGCTACAACCGCAACAATTTCTAGAATTCAGAACAAGCACGATACATTCCGCATATTTTCTGTAAAACCAATTTAATTTGTATTGGTCAAACAATATGCTCTCGAATTTAGAGGGTCTTAAAAATGCTGGCCGGGTATATTTGGGAGAACTAAATAAAGAAACCAGGTTATGTTATAGCAAGAACTCAAATAATGACGAAATAAAAACTCCATGATGCACGTCGAGAATATGAACGATTATTTGAACTTAATTTAAAATAAGAACATACACAGTTCATTATATGGTGCCCTTTTATTGTCTCCCTCTCCATCTTAACTTTATAACGGATTATACGAATTGACTCTAATTTGGAAACAATTTTTCTAAAGTTGGCCATGGAAGTCAATTGTCTTCCATTTTGTAGCTTATAAAAAACAGCAAAATTTTTGTCAAAACATTTTCTTTGACGATTAATATTAAACGAGATATCCTTAAGGGCCGTCATAAAATTAACTGCCTGTATATTTCATTCACCCGATTACGTATATTTATTGCTAATTTATTTTAGCAGTATTTAAACATCGCATAAAAATTAGGTGAAAATGTGTGTGATATTTCTATAAAAAACATATTCCGTTTGTTCGGTAATCCAAGACATACATATTAATATCCATTATCGATATAATCGCATTAAAATAATATCTTTGCAATAACGCATAAGGAATCTTCCAGTGTATTTATTATTCTGAGACAAGTGGTTCTTGCAGTCACATAAAGTGACAGACACTTCTCGCGACTACGTATTTTAGCTTTAACTGGAGTTTCCAACAAACTTTGAAATGAATGAGAACAAACGACTATGGAGATGTACTGTAGACCAAATAAGCTTAGAAAATTTCCAATTTCGGATGCAGGTATTGGAATAATTTTGTTCCTGCTAACACCAGGATAGATCTGTTAATTGACGAGGAGAAATTTAAAAACATTATAAATTGATGATTGTGACTAAGCAATCGCTTATGGAAGAGAGGCGGAAAAACAAAAAACGAGAGACCACCACTTCTCGTCGATTATTTTTATTATAACACACAAACACTTTTGGATCTTACCTAAAACTTTATAATGACCTTTTAGAGCTACTAAGTGGAAGTTCGAAATAATTACTGTTGGTTGCAAATATTTGGGAAATTTAATTGGTATCGTTTTCAAATAATTTAAAACGTCTATTCTTGTGACAAAATTTATCAAATTGGCTAAGAACACATTGCTTTTAAGACGTATGTCTTGTGCGTCAGGACTTATAATTGCCATAGAAGTATCAGTAAAGATAAATACTTCTTCATCTAGTATATAGTCCGAATGATCAACGATCATTTATAAACGTTAAGAAAATTATGGGACTTAAAACACTGCCCCGGAGGACGCCTGATGTTACATTAAATTTGTTAGATGTCTTTTGATTCACTCCTACTAATGGTTTACAATGTTTTAGAACTAAGTATATCCATTGTTAAAATTGCTCCTGTACATCAAATTTCGATAACTTTTCAATAATTTTAAATTCATACTATTTGTATTGACTCTATATCATTATTGATTAGGTAAGCTGCGAGGAAATACGTACTATAGGTTTGCACTTTATGGTTATTCCACCAGACTTTTCTGCACTTGAGGAAATTATATTAAAAAAAACAAAATCTGGAAAATATGACTTTATTAGATTTACAGAGGAAATGTCATAATCATGTCATTGGTAGGTAATGTTAACTAGAGCTGTTAGAGTTCCTAATCTCCTTTTATTAACTGCCAACTAAAATATTATCAGAAATTATAAAGTCATACATTTAAAAAAGTTTCATTTATTTAAATTTTCGAGGGACTTGGTGAGTAACAATACAGCATTTTATGATGTGAGTTATATATTTATTAATAAAAGCGCTACAATACTTCATTAAATCAGAAATATTATCCACACCACAAGCATTTGTTTTAATGGATTTAAAGTTTTATTGACATTTTCAATTGAGGTCAGGCTAAATGAAAGTCGCTATTATTATTATAAACGGTATGAGTACAGAAATTAGTTTTCTCGTCACAGCTGCCGGATATATTTTATAAAAATGGGGAAAAATAATTACTACTACTATTAGAATCCGATTAACGTTCCCGAACAGCTTGATATGCCCTATTAAAATGTACATTTTAAACTTATTAGTGCCAACAAGGTTTTTCGAGGGCTTCTCTCTACATAAACTGAATCTAAATGAGCCTTTTTCTCTCTTAGGATCACAGAAAGCGTGTTATTTATGGATTGTTTATAATATACCTAGTTGATCGACAATTGAGTGAGTTTCGAAATGCAAGATTTGTTTCCTTCTGAAGTAATTTTAAAATTTGGTGTAAATTTATCTATGGTGTAAGCCAAAGCAGTATAAGGATTTGTAACTTTTATTTCTTATGTAGGGGCAAGCCTATTAAAATATATATAATATGAAGTCGTTAAATAAACTTTTTTCTGTTTTTATCAATAATTTTTTCTTCAATAATCTGATACCAGAAAATGTATGTATGTCTTTTAAAAATAGACTGTTGTAGTTGCGAAAAGAACAAATTTTTATAAACTTATGTTGGATTAAAATTTTAAATTGATTTCTATGGTTCAAAATGTTGTTAGTTGTGATTGTACCGAATGTAACCTAAAATGTAAAGAATTCGCCATTTTTTCTATAAAGAATGATATCTCTAAAAATAACAAAGCTATAAAAAAAATCTTCAAATTAGTTCTTTAGAATTACTTATAAATCATAACGAACATGTCTTAAAAAATCTCAAAATTTTTTAAAGAATTTGGGAGTACGATAAACTTTAACATAAATGCAAGGGCCTGGATAATCACCCTGTATATAAGAGAAACACCCACAATTTAAAAAATATATTTACGGTGGACGAAAGCCAATGAATTTTGTTAACGATCACTGGAAACCGCATCAAGATTAATCATCTAATTCTAAAAATATTGAGGTGCAAATATTGCCCATATTTTCCAATATCCACTTCAATCAATTGTGCACCAGTTTATACAGGGTGATTCACGAGGAAAGGGACAAAATGTTATGGTAGATAGAATTCACTTAGGTGAATGACTATTAAAAAAAGCCTGAGTCTTTTTTTATTGAACTACAGGGTGATTTGTAAGTTTTGCCCAATACTTCTTAAGGTAATATCTTTTAAACTAATCACTAGAATCAGCTCGTATTGAGGGTATATAGTATACTATTAATTGTCAATTATTTACATGCATAATCAACGACAGAAAATTCCAGGGCCGGCTCAACTAATTTTTATTTTTAGGGCTCCTATGAAAAAATTCACCCTGTGTAAGTGATTTTTCAATCCTAATACTGAATTATGAAACTACATACAAAAATGATCGAAAACATGTATTTTGTTGTTTTGCCACACTTTGGGCGAATTTTAAATAAACCATCAATTTTCGCCAAAATCGAAGGTCTGCACAAAATAAATTTATAAAATTACATTTTCCTCTCTTATTTAAACTAAAATATTTGTTATACAAAATTTTGTGATTTCATGCATGATTAATATGAAATAAATAATCAAAAATAAATAATTTCAACATCAGATTAAGTAATTTCGAGTAATTTTTATTTCTGAGGTTTCTGTGAAAAATCAGGCTGTATAAATTTTTCTCAAATTCTGATAATAAATTGTGGAACTACATTTAAAAATTAAAGAAATTATTTATTTTTTTATCACAATACCTACATCAATAAACAGAACATTATAAACAACAAACTCACAGAACATAAAACCTTATAACTTATTTTCAAAATGAAAGCCTTCTGCCTCCCTACATTTTCTTTGTCGTAAAATTAAATTTCCTACGGCTTTCCTAATAACGACAGGATTATTAATGTTCTGTTTATTGATGTACTGTGATAAAAAAATAAACAATTTCGTTAATTACTTCCTCGCCAAAAATGAGGAAGATATGTATTCGTGAAAAAATTTTTGAAAATTTTTATTGCATTTCTGGACGATTCTCTACGAATTACGACGATACACAAAATTTTCTTTTTTTGAAATAAAGCTTTCAAATTTGGTACACACGTTCTAGAGGTCAAGGAAAACATTGAGTTCGTTGATGAGCAAAATCGGTCCACTGGAATGAGGTCGACCGGACCCCAACATTTCTATTTCTAACTTTACAAAAAAAATTATTGCTGATGAAAGATTATAAATAATAGGATCTGATATACAACTCATTATAATATTGTGTCCAAATGTTGAAATACACAAAATACGCCAAAAAAAACAAAATACGTACAAAAAAAACAAAATGCATCAAAAAACAAAATACGTCAAAAATTACTTTTGTTATAAACTCCACCACACGGTGAGGAAGTTTTGATCCCATAATTGGCGTTTTTTTTTAATATAGTTCCATAATTTATTATCAGAATTTGAGAAAAACGTATACAGACTGATTTTCTTCACAGAAACCTCAGAAATAAAAATTACTTATTCTGATGTTGAAATTATTTATTTTTGATTATTTATTTCATATTAATCAACTCGTTGATCAACCATGAAGTCACAAAATTTTGTATAACAAATATTTTAGTTTAAATAAGAGAGGAAAATGTAATTTTATAAATTTATTTTGTGCAATTTTGGCGAAAATTGATCGTTTATTTAAAATTCGCCCAAAGTGTGGCAAAACAACAAAATACATGTTTTTGATCATATTTGTATGTAGTTTCATAATCCAGTATTAGAATTTGAAAATCACGTACACAGGGTGAATTTTTTCATAGGAGCCCTAAAAATAAAAATTAGTTGAGCCGACCCTGGAATTTTCTGTCTTTGTTTATGCATGTAAATCGACAATAGTATATTATATACCCACAATACGAGCTGATTCTAGTGATTAGTTTAAAAGATATTACCTTAAGAAGTATTGGGCAAAACTCATAAATCACCCTGTAGTTCAATAAAAAAAAGGCTCAGGCTTTTTTCAATAGTCGTTTCTAATTCACCTAAGTGAACTCTATCTACCATAACATTTTGTCCCTTTCCTCGTGAATCACCCTGTATAGAAAGTAATTAAAGACAACAATTAAAAAATGAATAAATATTGACTAACCGCCTTTCCACAACACTTTGAAATCTAGAATATCTAAATTTAATATAGTGGAAGAGACGGATCTCCACAGGAGATCTACGTCCTTTTCGAAAGTATCCTCTCATCACATGCAAAGGACTGATTGCGGACATAAACAATTGGAATTAATTTGATTATATTATACTATATTATACTATCAAACAAAATATCGAATTTCATCGGTGAATGTCGACATACTTTTTTATTAATAGGTTCATATGCAGCTACCAATTTGATTAAAATCAATTTGTCCACAGTTATTACATTTAATTGCGTTTTACTGTTTGCTTTAAATCCCATTGTATGTACGTGATCGGTTATATAAAATCAATAATAAACTGGTGGCTGTATCCTTTCGAAGAAAGTTAATAATGCACACTAAGCACTTCGGATAGTTTTTGAGGTAGCAACTTGCACGTTTGTCATTTGTTTTCCGACGTTTGAAATAACATTGAATAAATCTTTTGTCGGAAACCTTAGCAATAACGATCGTTAGTCCCAGACGCGTCATAGAGGTCAACCACAGGGGGAGAAGTTCTGAGAGATTAATGTTAAATTGTTTATATCGCCTCTTTATTAGATGTGGGAAGGACCTCCGGTTTTGCACATTTGAGTTCCAGATATTAGCAATCCATTGCCATATTAAATGTTACAATGTTTCTTTATTTGTACCGATTAGGTGTTAATTCCTCCATCTTTAATATTAAAGAGGTAATTTCAATTCACATTATTCACTACAGTAAATATAACATAACAAAATAGGTAATAAATATTAGTATCTGGGTCCTGCATGATATCTGAATCTGATCTGTTTTGCAAGCTCGTCGTTGCAAATACCAATTAATACTGCTGACTCTGACACCTACAGATTTTTACAGACTTAGTCAACTTGGACTTAATATTATTACCGAGTGTAGTAAAAAGTCTGGTTGGATTCAATTAATTTAAAACACTGCTTAATATGTACACCAAAAACAAAAAAAGATCAAACAAACCCTTGTGAAGAACGAAGGTAGCCCATAGAAGATCGTCGATATATGTTATTCAAACATACACAAAAAAATTATTGCTGATGTTAATTCATAACATCAGCAATATTTTTTTTGTCTTGGTAAGTCAGCTGCAAAGAAACTTGATTTCTTGTATTGGGCTAACTGTTTCACCTCACAATAACTAGTGATAAATAGCGTAATTTTTTAGAAAACTGTTTTGGATTCTGCACTTAAAGCTTCATTGGAAGTTTTAAATTCAGTCCAGAATCCAACAACACGAAGAGTTGGTGAAGCAACTCTTCAAGCTCGTTTACTTTTTTGGAATACGTCATAACGTTGCCAGTTTTACTCACCACGAGTCACTCATGTGCCGCTAAACAGAACGTAGCAACTCTTCTCTCTGCTTTGAAGCTCATAGTTGTTGAACCACAAACAAAATATGGAAATCATTGCCAAGTCACGTTTTCCTATTTTCATCAGATTTTTAAGGTAGGAGTGTCAAAATTGCTTTCGACAATTTTTTCTCAGATATGACATCTTTGTTGTCCTTCGTACTGCCATTCGATAAAGAAGAGGGAAAAGTGTTGCATTTCACAACTCCCGCTCCTGTCATATTTGTGGTTAATTTCGAAACACTGCACGTAATGTGCAGGAACTAGCCACACAGCAGCAAGTTGTGAGCTTATAACTTTTTCAAATAATATATTAAGTTATGATTGCTGCTATAACAGCTACCATTAATAATAGTAATATATTTCAATAACCGCATGTTATTGATGACAAATCGATCGTTAATAACCATAAAATTAATCAAAATGGCTTCCAAATACTCTTCTAATGCTACTTCATGTATTCCCTTTTCACATCAATTCGAATCATTTGATGTAATCGTAATAAATTCAATATTCACACGCTCAAAGCATTTTTACCTTGTTAGTTACGTTTTACAATATGCTGACTAGATACAGTAAAGACCACGGCGTAGGAATTAGTGCGAGGCTTTACCATTTACATTTTCTCGTTATTTTATTCCGCATGGCACACGAGCAATAGAATTATGTAAGTCTAACTGCGCCCGTATTGTAATATACTAACCACATCTATGTTCTAGACACGTTAAGGCTCAAGCCTGTAATAATGGTTGTTTGTAAATACTCAGATGGATTTCATGGTTTTTCTAAACAGGATGGTTTTTCAAATCATTGTCAAATGAAAACTGAAAACTATGAGTCAAATTAAGGCAAAAATTTAATGCTTTAACGAAAGCGTTTCCTAACCGAGATACCTACATGGTGTTTAGTCAAGTGGCTCAATTTAGTGACGTGAAATAACGGTATTTAAATTTTTTTTTTAATTTACTTTTTTATTCTGCTAATGAAATTTTAGCAGATAATATTCGATTTTGCGTTAATATGAACGATGATATGATGATATCGATGATTTTAAAAAACGTGAGCTTAAAGTTATTTTAACTCCTACATACTAGAGTTATCTTCCTCTTGTACTTATTTACATTTATTCAATTTTATTAAGATCAAGATCAATATTTATCAAGAGTACGTTCAATTCAGTAAAGCACAAAATATTTGGGATTACCTCTAACGTAACTTTTAACCATAATAGTTTTTTCCGAATAAATCGCGTAGGCCGATTGGTCGTTTAGTATGGGGTGGCTATAGACCCTCTGATATGACATAACTCTGCAATAAAAGATTTAAAAATAATATTTCTTGTCATTTGGATAGGGTGCATTGAAACGAATGGGCCAGGCTTTAAGCTCCCATAAAAAATGATTTTCTTAATAAAATGTTTATATTCTATGTGCCATTCTCTTTTTATGGGGCTCTGAAGATTTGTTTGTGATGCTACCTAATTAACGAAATAGAGAAAGCTGCGTGAGCTATATTTTAAGATACGTCCTATTACTTTACATTACACTGCTAGTTATGTTATTTCTGGGCATAAATTATTTCGCCCCGAATTTCTGACAATTTCTATTTCAATAGATTAAAAAGAAATTCACGCACTAAATATGTAATGGGGTATGATTTAATTTTACTGTTTTAGTAAATTAATTTTTTTATTTTAGGGCGTTCCAGCGATCCTCGTTCACTAGAACAAGGTAAGTTTCTAGAGAACGAGGATCCCTGGAACGCCCTAAAGCATAAAATAAAAAAAGGGGATTACATACAACCCTAGTAAGTGAATCCTCCTGGTAACCAACACACTTTCGTCCTCGCTTTCGTCCATATGCAACAAAGAATAATAACAAAAAATAAAGACTGAATGTAGTATATTTCGGGAAAGAAAATTGTATTGTGTTTAGTAAGGAATTTCTTAAGGTAAAAAAAATAAAAATATTAATTTACTAAAACAATAAAATTAAATCATACCCATTACATATTCAGTGGCGCCTAACGTGAAGGGCAAGAGTTTTTGGTGACCTCAAAAATTATCAAATATTTTAAGAAAATATAATATTTCTAAACTAAATTATAAAATAAATAAATTCTAAACTAAATACACTAGAGTATATTGCTGTTTCAATTAATATAAGGAGTTTTGCCACCAAATCATGTTTCATGTCCTAGATGTGGCCTTATGCATGAGATAAAAGCATATAAGTCAAGAATGTTAAGTTCCTCTAACTGTGTTAAAACTAAAATATCAAAGTGGATATCAGCCATGCAGCGCGGGATACCAGATGTCGGGCTCACCAATGTTTGCCTATGACTCATTACTTACTGAAGATATATATATCTCCTTTGCACATTTAGTGCAGTTTGGAATCTTGCTGACATATTAGTTTTTGGTCTGTTCCAATCTTACGACATCTGTGTGGTTCGCGTGACCTTCAACAGATAAGATCGGACGACGGCTAGATATATCTACAATTTTTACGCTGGTTCTAATTTTGATATTTTTGCTGTCAAAAATTACTTTCCGGCAAGTGCGAATAATAATTTAATAACAATAATTTCCGAAGGGCGAATTCTCAGAAGCTATATAACACTTCAGAATGAAGACTGGTTTTCGGATCTTATCTTTCTCATGTACTACCTGCTTGAAAATCTTTTTATGATAGACTGTATATGGGTGTACTTATAATCAATTTTTCACGCAAACGGACATATCCATTAAATCGGATATCGAAATTACCTATACCAATTATGTTACGGACGCTGAATTTAATATTGCAGCTGAACCAGCTCCACTCACATGTCATATAATGGTCCAAACCTAGATAATCCTAGTTACATAATTGACGCCTTCTCAAATTTTTTTAGTCACTCTTATCTACCTCCCTTAGACAATCCAGAATCGGGTGATAACGTGGTAATGAATAATTTGACGATCAATATTAAGAATTTTGATGAGGATGAGGTGTTTGACGAGTTGAAGGAACTTATGCCCAAATTAACTACTGGACCCGATGGTGTTCCAGTTTTCTTAGTTAGAGATTGTGTTCGTAGTTTTGCTCATCCGCTCTCGATACTGTTCAGTTTATGTAAATTTAACTGCTGCATTTCTGAAATTTGGGCGTATACAAAAATTTGTTCGGTATTTAAAAAATGCGATAGAAATGTACCAACTTTAGACTTATTTCTATTATTTGTAATTTCTGCAAAGCCCTTGAGCTACCATATATCCTAATGTCAGTAATCTATCATCAGAACCCAACATGGTTTTATTAAAGGGAGATCCACCACCTCTAGTTTAATTTGCATTATCCAAAGTTATTGATCAGCGTATGCAAACTGATGTAATATATACAGACTTACCGAAAGCATTCGATAATATAACACTGCTAACTGAACTGTCTGCTTTTGGGATTCTAACCTCTCTTCTGACACTATTCTCATTCCTACCTTTCGAATGGGAAGCAATATGTGGTATGTAGTAGGTTCGGTCTGTGGTGATATTGCATCACCCACAGGGATCAATTCTCGGACCGTTGTTATTTAACATCTTCAATAATGACATAGTGACTTATATTCTTATTTGAAGGACTGCTCCATTCTGAAACATAGTCTCTTAAATATATCAAATTGGTGTGTTAAAAATAGGCTAAACTTGAACGTCCCTAAATGTAATATACATATATGTCTTACAAAATTAAAACCGAGACACTTATTTTTGACTATAGTGTGGACAACGTAGTCCCTCAAAGACTTGCTACGCTTGTAGACCACGTACGTTGTAACTTTGATAGTCAACTTAACTTTTCACCTCATATAAATAATTTAGCGTCAGAATCTCTTAGAGCTCTTGGTTTTTTAATCAGAACTACAAGGACTTCTCAAATATTAATATTTAAATTTTATATTTTGCTTTCGTCCAGTCTAAACTGGAGTACGCGTCCCATGTCTGGAACCTCCAATACAGATACTACCTTATATTAATTCTTTTGAGAATACTCAAAGACGGTTAATGAAATTATTGTGGTTCAAGTCTGATGGTGTTTATCCAATGGCTGGACTTTCTCAACTAGAGCTTTTGGCGAGTCTTGATGACTATTAATTCTACTAGAAAAAAGGCGTGATTATTGTTCTCAGATATTCTTGCATAAAATCATACATAGCAAACCTCAAGAGTGGTCTCCTTCATCCCTAGGATTTTCGAAGTTTTGATCGCCTAATTAATACTGCTACTGAATTGAATCTATAAGGGCTTGAAGCGGTCGCATTTTTGATACAGACTAGGTTGAAATGAGCAAAAAAACGACGCCAACTTCCTCATAAAATACCAGCGAAATTTTTTGACAAAATATTTTATAATCTTGCATATAATAATCAATCCATAAAAATCAAACATCGATGGTTGGACAAGTTAAAAGAACAGATGAGCTCAAATACCCTCATGAATCTCCTGTATTTTAGTAGTAGTGACCACCATATAATATGTATATATACCGTTGGCTCTTGCGTAAAAACTGTATGGCAAAATTGACAATATAAGTTTATTGGAAGCTTACGTTGGAGAAATCCTTGACAAATGAGAATTTCAAAAGCCCAACTTCCTACTTCAATTACTTTAGTTACCTTATAGGTGGAAGATATTAACTAACAGAGCTTGATCAAAATTTGGTTTATATTATAGTCATAGCCAGAAATAAAATTTTGATTCTACATTAAGCAGCGAAAAAATGGAGGATTTCGCCTCGTTAGTATACCATTTGCATACATATCTAAATCAGTGTCTCAAATAATACCTGTGTGACAAATTTTAATGTTTTATCTCTGAATTATAAATAAAACACTTTTTATTTACACAGTGGTGTATTGCACATAATTGAACTTCGTCGTCAAAGCGATGCCCCATTTTTTTCAAAAAGAAAATTTGTATTTGTAATTTCATCTGTACCAAACAAATAAAATATAATGAGATTGTTATCGGGCTCACAAAGAATATGTGAATGATTTGCATGTCTTGTTTGTTTTTGATATTTAATAAAATTATTTGAAGGAAATATTTTGGTCGCGAAACAACATCAAGTCTTCGTTATCGAAACTACATTTTTCTGGCCTTAATCCAAGCGTTCTGTTTTCTTTTTTAATTTTTTCGGTTTGTGGATGAGTGAGTGTACCATAATACTTCGCACATAAATTATGGAATAGGTAAAAAAATGAGTCAAGTTTATACATTCCTATTTTTGTCAATATTGAAGCAATTTCAATAATTTTTTTATTGCGGGTAGGTCATTTCTTCTGCAGTTTAATACCGTAAAAGTATGGGGGCATGTAAATTCCCTAAAATTTTAATTTGATCTGTGGCAATTAGGAGCCTATGAAAATTTATTTTAATAAGTGTTTCGGTTACGGCCTATCCTATTGTACTCACTGCGCCAAGCAATTTGCCATACGGTTCTTGGTAAATAAAAAAATTGGCAATTGTTTGAAAATTGTTCTGTTGCCAATAACTGTTAAAAAACAATAATTTTAGTGGATTTTGTTTCATTCTCCTCTCACTAGTAAGTTATGAAACCAATATCGAGGTTAATAATACAAGTTGGAATAAAAATAACTTAATAAATTTATTTAACAGGAAAAAGAACGATAACAATAACAAAAACTAAACAATAATGCAAACTAATAAAGGGTATTACCTCCCCTGGCATTTACTACAGTTAGGCATCGATTGGACATACTTAAAATTACATTTCGAATTAACATTTGACCGACATTTTGCCAGGCTTCCTACAAAATTAGTCTTAACTCAGCCAAAATTTGTGGCATATTAACTGCCGAGCGAACTTCCTTTCCCATATAATCCCACAAATGTTCAATAGGGTTAAGGTCTGGGCTCTTTATTCTGATGCATGACAACGCACGTCCTCATACAGCGCGAGTAGTAAGGGAGTATCTGGCTGAAACTGGGATTAACTTGATGAATTGGCCGGCCAGAAGCCCAGACCTTAACCCTATTGAACAAATGAAACAAAATCCACTAAAATTATTGTTTTTTAAGAGTTATTGGCAACAGAACAATTTTCAAAGAATTGCCAATTTTTTATTTACCAAGAACCGTATGGCAAATTGCTTGGCGCAGTGAGTGCAATAGGATAGGCCGTAACCGAAACACTTATAAAAATAAATTTTCATAGGCTCCTAATTGCCACAGATCAAATTAAAATTTTAGGGAATTTACATGCCCTCATACTTTTCACGTTTCCCTGTATAACAAAACCCGTAGTTAAATCGAACTCACGGTATTAAACTGCAGAAGAAATGACCTAACCGCAATAAAAAAATTATTGAAATTGCTTCAATATTGACAAAAATATGAATGTATAAACTTGACTCATTTTTTTACCTATTCCATAATTTATGTGCGAAGTGTATGTTTCGATACATTTTGGTACAGTTCAGGTTCCTAGGTCAGTTATATTTGCAAATAAATAAAGCTGGAGAAAAATAATTGATAGAATTGATTATTTTCTACCGAAAAGAAATTGTTTTAAGAAGAAAATATCTGCTTCTGGCCTTCTTTTGTCAGTCTGTCATGACTAGTTAAGATTACATCACAGCAATTAAATAATTAAACTGGGTATTTCTCTGGATTTGCAAAATTCACAGTTGTGAAATTTTGTGAATAAATATCATAGTAGTGGCATAATCAGGGTCTTCTCTTTATCAATTTCAGAAAAGAAAGGAGAGATATATTTAAAAGTACTATTATATATTCTATATAACTAATGTCAAATTTTAAATAACATGGAGAAGACCTTAAACTAAAAACGTTGTTCCTTTTAAGAAACTGTAACTTCCTTAACAAGCATTTTCGGACATTTTATGTTCGTATACATTTTTTTTATACTGACCGATACTATTGCCTCCTTATATAGTTTTTCCTTGGAAACACTCTCCTCTCTAGCTTTAGTTAGAGAGGAGAGAGACTAGGAAATGTACATTGAAGGAGACCCTTCGACATAAAAATAAAACAGAAGTTGTAAAATTAATATCAATTCCAAGTGATCTTCATTATATTCGTGGCCTTAGTAAAATTTTTATAGTAGGTTTAACGTCATTTACTCATCTTGATAAAAATTGCAACAAAGGCAATCCAAGGTATAAAATTGGAGCAACTGAGAAGTCGAGGATTTACAAAATTTATTGCAAGATTATGATTTAGAATAGAATAGAACAGAATCTTCATTTTCCTTTAAGACAATTAACATGAGAATTGTGTAGGAATAGTCACAGGTACAAAAGAATAGACTTAAAACTAGATTTAGAACCAAAAAAAAAAGATTTTAGATGTTGGGCAAACCAAATGGTCAATTCGAACTGGGTTTGAAGAGCATACACTTGAATATTACCATAAAATACATTACATTAATACTAAAAGTTAATCAAAAACGTAACAAATAGTTGACAATTAGATGTTTATGAAAATAAAAAACTACAAAATGATAAGAACAAATCCAATTGTATATAAGCAGAAGATATCTTTCATAAAAATAACGCATACCCTTAAATATAAATTAACTATAATTATGACAAACGAACAATTTTATTACAGCAATTTAAAGCGAAAATTTGTATAAATTTATCACTACGTGCAGGAATTATATCCCTAGAACGCGTGTAATTTTTGTATATGTTGTGAAAATAGGTATTCCAGAGTGTTTGTTACATGCAGAGAGAACGGAGGATTAGATTAAGCTTGGAGGAACGTGCGTGAGCTTGAATAGATCGTCCAAACATTTTTACATTGAAATATGATTGCATGTGTCGAGTACGGGGATCGCTGGCAAATTGTTTTGTTAAACCCATACTTTGGATAATAAAACAATACTGGAATAAAAAGTCTTAAATTTATAAGTTGGTGATTTTCATATAACTAGTCGTAGGCATGAAATGTTTAATGTTAATTATATAAATACTTTCTTTAATTTTAATTTCTTTGAAAGTAAAGCTAAAGCATTCTAACCTAAAGAATGAATTCCATATATTCTAAGAGACTCGTCACGAAGAATAGAGAATGATGAACTATTTTAAGAACTGATTCTAAAGGTCAAAATAAGAAAGAAAACTCCTATAAATAAGAGTCTGGAAATGGCTCCTTTTCGAGATACAGGGAGTCGAAAAATAATTAAAAATCCTTTTTTTTTAAATATCTTGAAAACGATTAAAGGTATTAAACTGAGCTTTAATATGCACTACACTGGCATGGAAACACTTTTCGATTCAACGAGTCTTGACAATTCCACCGTGTGCGTGACAGCAAAATTAAATGATTTTGACGAAAAAAATAGTTCGCCTCTGCTTTCTTTCAAAGCAGGTCTTGTTAAATTAAAATATAAATATATTTTAAGGTAGAATAAGAAAATAAATTATACTCCATAAAAATCGTATTTGGTTTGGGACAAAATGAATTTACGCCGATGAAATGCATTACAGTAATCAAATGGAAATAAAAATTCAACAAAAGTAGCAGTATTATTATTTAAGTGTTCAGAATTTAGTATTAGTGGTATTATTATTTTATTTCCATTTGGTCTTTCAGTTACTTAGGTGTGAAAGACATTTCACAATATGTGCACCCGATCCTAATTCATTTAATACAATGATATCGAATCTGTCGGGTTTATTTTAAAAGCGATTCAGCGAAATAAAATTTAATAACGAAAAAAGCACGGTTTCAGCCATTACTGAAAAGCATTATGTGGAAATAACATAAAATCAATACGGCAAATATTAAATTTAAAACGGTACGATACTACCAACATATTAAATGGAATATGTATGATATTTTATTAAATACCAGCTGAAAGCTTTGCATGTATTAGGCTAAAAATACTGCGTTGCATTATTTTGGTTGCAAAATCAAAAATAACTGTTTTATAAAATATGTCGAACTCGAAACTGCCTTTCATAATATATTTTTCATGGGTGTAAAAGCTTTGTTAGGAGAAATTGAGGCGAAATGCATGTAACTTAAAATAGAAATGAGTGAAAAATGTACAGAGTGACATTGTGGATAAAACGATCATGTAATCAAGAAAATATAAAAATTGGGCAATACCTATACTTTTTTGATATAATAATAAAATGACACTATATGCACTGACGTTGTGCGTTGTTACTCAAAATAAGTGTATAGTGGAAGTAAACTGTCACAGTTTATTCCATTGTCATGACTAGGAATCGAATCTGGAGTATTTTGGTTCCGCCCATTAATTATACAGCGTGTGTAAAAAGTATTGAAACATGACAATAACTTTTAAAATATTGATTGTATAAAAAAACCCTTGGATAGGTCGATTTTTATTTTCAAATACGCAACTTTTGGTGCGATTTATAATTTCTAGTTCGACACACCCCCTCCTTCAGCCACCACAACTTTTTTTTTCAAATGGCAACCATATACCCTTTGTGATACCCCCAAAAAAGGCATTTTAATAGACTATTCAACGCTGTAAAGAAATCCGAAATCTATAACAATAGACCAAATAATTTGGAGGATCTAAAGGATAGAATACGGGCGGGGATTGGTCGAATACCTCAAACGGTATTCGAAAACTGTTTACAAAACTTTGAACAGCGACTTGTACAGTGCCTAGCTGTTAACGGAGCTCAGTTTGAACATCTTATTAGATAATTTGTTAATTTTTTTCAGTAATAAAGTTTAACTATCTTTCCTTTTTCTTAAAAAAAAATCTATTTCATGCCTTTGGGAAGCCAATTGCATCGACTGATTTCGGATTTCTTTACAGCGTTGAATAGTCTATTAATATACCTTTCTTTTGGGGTTTCACAAAGGGTAGGTTGCCGTTTGAAAAAATAAAGTTGGGGTGGCTGGGGGAGGGAGTGTGTAGAACTAGAAATTATAAATCGCCCCAAAAGTTGCGTAATTGAAAATAAAAATCGACCTGTCCAAGGGTTTTTTTATACAATCAATATTTTAAAAGTTATGGTCATGTTTCAATACTTTTTACACACGCTGTACATCTATAAACATGATTTTTTTAAATATTATTTTACTTATTTTCAAACAATTAGAATAGTTTAAATAAAAAACTAAAAAATAGTCAGTGTAGCTGTCACAATGAGACATTATTTTAAAAAGAGATCAACCTTTAGTCAAGTGCGAAGTTTCCTATTCGTCTGGTTAGTTGAATCTATAGTGTGTGTGTGTACTCGCAGTGTTGGTACACAAGAGCGTCATTAACATTTTTTTTGAAGATATATCACGAGGGAGGGGTCTTTATTAAATTCAAATTCACTTTTTTGAATAATTAACCCAAAGTTGGCACAATTCGCTTCCTATTAAATTTATAAAATTTCTATAAAAACAACTGCTTCTATCCTATTAAAATATTGAATTAAATTACAGAATTTTTAAAAAGAACACGTCTCTTTATTCCGATAAGTTTTCCAAATACCCATAAGCCTTAGAATGTTAAAAAAATTGTAAGTAGTCCTTTCCTGAAAAGCAGAACCGGGGCATTTGCTCGTTAAATCCTTAACGATATAATTTTAGAAGTTAATTCAATCACACGCTGCTGGATTACTGACCATTTCTAATAGCAGGCAGATATTCACTTTAAATATGTATATGAATAAATAGCTTTTTAAAAATAGATACAATTATAAAGGCAGTGTCAAATATTTCTTGCAAAAAATAACATTAGTTATTTATGCACCAAGTGCACTTTTTTGGTCGAGAATACAGGTTACAATCTGAGGCCCATAGGACCGAGGAGACCAAAAAACCGCACTGTCTGAACCACGCTGCGTATTACATTTTTCGTCATTCCTATCAATCTTGAAACTAGAAAAAAACTTGAGAAAGGCTAGTTAATGGAAAACTATCATTGTTTTAGTAAAATTTCATATTTGCTATAAGCAGTAAATGCTTGGATTATCCATATCCATGGCGACCCTCAAAACATACATTTTGCGGCTTCTATCCAAATGACAACTACTGTCAAGATAAATTAAATCATATTATTATACCTAATAGCTCTAAATTTTTGAAATTAATGTTTAAATTAGCTTACTAGCATTACCAAAGTTTACTAAACACTATAAGTTATCTCACTCTACGAAAGGCGCGAATCCGCCTGCCCCACTTCTCGGCTCGCCTACCCCTACCTCTTGAGCCCCGCGTCCTCGGTAAAAGGCACCAGGGATCCTCTTATCTAGCATTCCTCTAGCATAACTCTAGCATGTACACAGTGGCACTCGTTCACTCTACGAATGATTTGTATTTACTCATTCCTTTTTTATTTATATAATATCTGACCGCAATTATTATACGCTCTCAAACTTTTGGAACACCCTAGCACAGAACACATTTTTCTGTGACGTAGGTACATGACTTCGTGCGCTGACTGCGTTTTTAAACGTTGCTAATACACCCGGTATCCGTAACGTCTTTGATATCCAAATATGAAAGACTCGCGAAGGAGTGAGGTAACTTTTAGTATTTAGTAAACTTTGGCATTACTATTATTCATGCTCATCATAAAAAATTTCTTTTTGTTATAAAAAAAAGAAAATTCTCCCAAATTTATTTTATTTCCCTAGGTACTTAATGAAAAATAATAACCCGTTGCCAATGACGTTTACAAATTAGCGATCGGTGAGTGATCACTTACCGCCTCCACCAATAAATATAGAAATTTAAAAATAAATTTTTAATGACGATAAAATTAAAATTACAATTTGAACAATTATTGTAATTTATTGGAGCAATAGAATTCATAACTTATAAGAAGCTTAAGTTGTGATAAAAATCTTATCTTGGAGAAATTTCTAATGACAGTAGATGTCACTTGATAATAAATATTCGGTCTCATAGTAACCAAAGCGAAAACTTTTTCATGTACGACTTGTTTGTTTTATATATTTTTTAAATATTAAATTTTTTAGTTTTAATTAAATTTATTCAATATTTGAGCGTGCAAAATACGTCATAAGCACTGCGGCCATTAAGTGTTTTACAGGTTTCGGATGTTTTGAAGATGTCGACTTCGTCTCGATCTTCAAACATATCCTCAAACAGTAAAGAACATCTACTGACCTTAATACTTAATATACCATAATTATGCCCCAAAAATTCAACTGATAGGCGTCAGAGGCTTGCTGTACGCCAAAAACTTGAAATATAATACAAACATTTCATTTTAATGTTGCAACTCAAGAGTTTACTCAATAAAATTACCAAGAAACTTTCAGAAGGGATGCATCTTTAATTCTGTTTCAAAAGATTCTGAAAAGGAGCTAGAGGCGTGTTATACCTACTACAAAATCTAAACAAATAAAAACTAAAAAGCATAAACTTTCCATTTTTATATTGCAAAGCAAAAGTTTACTTGTTCAAATGACCAACCAAAAAACTTTCAGAAAAAAAATTTAACAGACAAGGCGTGCTTTACATTATGAAAAGAAACGTTTTATTGTTTAGTTATGATTTTTCAAGTTTTTGTTAACGTCTGCCTTGTCAATTGAATGTTTGGAGCATAATTAAAGTATAAATCACCTCTGACCGTTTCATGGTCACAATCGAGTAAACTCTTCATTTGCAATATGGAAATTGAGCATTTGTATTATTTAGTTATTATGTATTATTATATATTGTTATTCTTCCTACAGCCGTTATAGCACACCACTGACACTTTGTCACTCGAATTGCATTCCAAATATTTTGATTTCATCGAGTAAAGGTCAAAAAGTATTGTTTAAGATTTGTGGATGAGAAAAGAGTTAATGAAAAAAGCGTGAATCAAAAAACCGTTCATGAACAAACGTGGCTAACTTCACATAAATAAGTAGTAATACCTTAAAGTACAATGTGGCTCAAATTCGTAAGTTTTCAGCGGTTCCCGAGAATCCGTAAAACATCAAGCAAATCTGATATGTGAATCCAGAGCTCTTTTTTCCTAAAAATAAGAATGGTGCACACCTTTCATTGTCTTCGAGCTACAGGGCGATTCTCAATATTTGGCAAATCGCCGTAACTCTATATCTTTCATTTCACATTAGATATTGTAAAATGGTTTAAACATTCTACAGGCACATTTTTAAGATACATTCGATGAAATAGAAATGATTTTGAATTTCTTTTTCATTTTTGAGATATGAGTACACTTTTTTTTTTATTAATGTAACACCTTGTGTAATTTCTCAAAAATTAAAAGATGAATGAAATAGCTTTCCATATGTGTACTACTTTTATTAATATTTTATTAAATCTGGGAAAAATAGAGGTTTTTTAAGTTTTAAACAATAAGGAACTCTAACTACATGGTAGGCTACGGAACAAAAAGGCATTTTTTGGCATTTTAGATTGTTACTAAAAGTTTCTATTACTTTCATTGTTGTTAGTACTTATTAATCTACAAAATAGATCTATTTTAAAATCGATAACAAATGTAATCTTTGGGAACGTTTTATTCTAAAAATGTAAAAGGCAAATATAACAAAGAACTCAATTTCCCCTTTTCTAACAGAGACAGCCAGACATTAGGCTGTTAAAGAAAATTAATTTTCATTTTGACAAATCACAGACCTTCCATTGAACCCAGAAACAGAACTTATTATAAAGCTAATAGAGAAAATCCAAATATTTCGATTAGAAGAAATATTTAAATATTAAAAGGAACATGACTCTTATAGTTCCCTAATCCACGATAAAACTAAAACTCACCTTAGATGTTCAAATTGCCTGCAACGCAAATTTGGCAACGTTTTAGAACACCATTCCTAATCATCATTTGTGTGATAGTTTGGAAAGCCCCTTCGGCTGTTTCCATGAGCTGCTTTAAATTATTTGATCTTTCCTGGTATATATTTTTAAAATATCCCTAAGCCAAAAATTCGACGGCGTAATGGCAAGATTAAGCTGGCCAACGAATAGGTCCATTTGTACCTGAAATAGTGAAAATAGTGAAGAAATAAACCTACCAATCCACTTTTCCGAAAACACTTGATTGATAAGTATATCCTGTAGTTTGTTTAGTACATTGCGCAGAGGCACCTTCTTGCTGAACGAATTTTCTTCTATAATTTGCTAAAGGCATGTTGTCTAAATATGGCGGTAAATAAGTTTCTAGGATATTTATGTAAGAAGCTGAGGTTGTTAATCCACACCAAACGCTGAACTCAAATCGGCCTTGTATCTGTCTTGTAGTAGTAAAGCGAAGATTACTTTGACAAATTTTGGGAAATCAGTGTAGATAAACCAAGTTATAAAATTCTACTCTTCTGTTAAAATCATGAGGATAGGTGGTGATTTACTCTTATTTTATAAGATCGAAATTCATGTTTCTTGAGGATTCTAAGAGCCATGTTCCTTTTAATATTTAAAAATCGTTAGTCTTCTCTATTAGCTTTAATGTAAATTTTGCTCCTGGATTTATTGCAAAATCCATAATTTGTTAAATTGAATTTTAATATTCATTTGTCTGGTTGTGGCTTTTCCGGATGTCTCAAAAATTGAAAAATTAGTAAGTACATAATTGATATTATTATTTTCATACACCTATTAATACGAATAAGCTTATTATAACACAAAAATAACAGCTAAAAATACTAAGTCGAAATAGAGATCCTCTGCTAAATCAGCATTTTCGTTACTTCGAATAAAACATTTTAAAATATTATACTTGTCATTATTTAAAAAAACATTCATTTTTGGCTTTACTTGTCGTCGAAATTATTTTGCTTCCATAAGCTACTAGGTATGTCATTAAGTTTCCTAATTGTTTGAAAATTAAAAAACCTCTATTCTTTACAGATTTAAATAAGAAAGTAATATAAGCAATACATATACAGTGCGATTATTTAATATGGGCATCTGGAATTATAAATTATCCAGGTTGTTTCCGAAAAAAATCATCAATTGTAAGTTTAATGGTCTTAAAGTTATTTATTGGTCACTAAAAGTTAGAAAGTAACACTCTTAATTGGAGAAATGGTTCGTCATTTAATTGAGAAGCAATTGAGATCTTTGACGACGGAACTCGGAAACTATCAATTCCTAGGTCATACTTCTGCATATTGCCATTTTCAGAATTGGATCTTCTATCTAAATTTGCCCAAAAAAATGGTAATTACTATTTAAAAAAAATGGCGACGACGTCACACCTCGTTCAAATATGGCGGAACAAATTGGTACGACGCGACATGTCAAAATGTGCCCAAAAGGAAATTAAAATTGACCTGTCCGAGGATTTTTCTCGCAAACAACCAGGGTAATTTATATTTCCAGGTTTCCATATTAAATAACCACACTATATGA
Organism: Rhagium mordax; assembly: GCA_963680705.1. Taxonomy (NCBI): domain Eukaryota; kingdom Metazoa; phylum Arthropoda; class Insecta; order Coleoptera; family Cerambycidae; genus Rhagium; species Rhagium mordax. The sequence continues at coordinate 15,543,752 of OY796657.1, forward strand.
AAAGCTTTTTCACTTCTCTTTTCATTTTTGAGAAAAAACATAATGTGTTCCATTTAAAAAAAAATAAAAGATGCTCATATCCCAAAAACGAAAAAGAAATTCAAAATTATTTTTGTCATCGAATGTATCTTAAAAAGGCCTTTGTCATTTTACAATATCTAATGTTAAAGGAGAGATTTAGTTCTTACGGATTCTCGGGAACCGCTGAAAACATACGAATTTGAACCACCCTCTACAACTTAGATTCCATGTTCCAATACTTTTTAATAGCAATGTATTCCCTAAGTTTTACTGGCCGCCACTGTGTTTCATACTTAACGCGTTGCCAGATACATAATTTGTAAATAAGCATAATATATTACAAATTTTACACTCAATTATTAAGCACCAACTTCAACAACCCTTTGATGTTATTATAATATTAAGACAGCACACACACACACACACACACATGTTGTATGCTATATTTGCTGTAAATAGGGGAACGCATAGCTAGAACGCAGAACGTTGTGGATCAAAATATTGATCCAGTTAATGCAAAAAACAATCTACGTTCGTCCAAACGCGCTTTGTGGTAAATGAAACCAATTTTGTGCGTCCCATTGAAAAACAGACGGTGCTCGAATTAAGCGCGGAAAAAGATTACATTGGAATTATAGTTCCATTATGAAGGATTTTCCTTGCATCTCAGTTGATCGATAGAAGATGATAATAAAGGATCAGCGTGCTACACCGGCTCTAATAACGTGTAGGTCTTGTTTCTATTGTTAAAAGCTCCGTGTTACAAAAAGACGTCGTTAATTTAAATAAATGAAATAATTTTATTCTTCAGTATGGTTCTTTTATTTCAGGTTGAAAATATAATACTTATGCGGCTTTATTCGTGTTTCTGAATAGTTGACTAATATACTCTTTTTTGAGACAATTTATTTTGAATTTTTTTCTGTCATAGCAACCTTTCGCTTCGTCTCAAAATTTAAAAGTTAAGCAAATGTGGGAAATTGCATCAGGGAACTTTCTCCAGATTTCCACTCAGGATATTTGAACTTTTATTCAGATAAGTATAATAAAATATACCACGGAAAAGCGCGAAAAGAAATTGGATTAAAACCAGTCGTCGGCTGAGGGCTTAGGATCTCTTTGTTTTTTTTTAATGTAAAAGCCATTGTTCTCCCTTCCTTAAAAATTTGATTATAATGTTTACTATTTACATTTGGATAGTAAGCGACATGGTTGATAAAAAAAGATATTTTAATTTTCAACAATTTCATTACGTTCCTCTGATGAGCGATTAAACGGTAACACTACGCATAGACTTTTTCTAAAAATATTTCCAATAAATTTTATATTTTTTTTTTCACAGATTTCTCACACCATATCGATTTTCCTTCGGCACATTGCAAACCATTTATTATTTTAGTTCTATATCTTATGAACTCCTGCCTTCAGTGCCTTCTCCGTAAAGCATCGGCTTCGTGGTACGAAGGGGGTGCGTTCCGTTCTGGTTCACTACAGATTATCAACATTACGTTGCCGTTCGATCGGCTCTCTCGCTGCGATATTGAGTCATAAATTAGTCTACACAATGCCGGCCATTACCGGCCCGAGCGATGTTTCCAGATAAAAGCATAACGTGTGCCCGTTGTCATTTCCAACCATTGGCGCGGTGAAATTTTCAGTTATCGTTATTCTCGGAGGTCGCCTAGAAATAAATAAAAAAATAGCATTTCCAATGGGAATATATAGATATTTATTTCATAGCTTTAAAGACTTGCAACCCTTATCAGCACGATGAAAGTAATACACTCTCATCCACAATTTGAGTTTGCTAGTCCATGGTTGTTATAAGCGATATTGTAAATGAATCAATTTAAAGGATGAATAATAAAGATAACAAAATTGTAGAACTTTGTTTAAAAAAGTGTGAATGTCCACATCAATTAGATTAGATAAAAATAAATTTGCCTAACAGAAATCTGGAAGTCTAGATTCAATCTCTTAGCTTAGAAATGAGTCTATTTTTCAAGCTCAAGCTACATTTGGTTCGAACGTATAAAAATTTTAATGAATTTGTATATCCGACATTATTATTATTGTTAATAATTTATTTGCTATAACGATTCGGGAAACGCCCATGTTCAATTTTACAATACAGCACTGAGATTGTTTAATTATGAGGACACATCGAATTGACTTTTCTACTATTCATACCAAAACTATATTTCATAATCCGGTTTATATGCAAGCGGCATTTCGCATCATTTAACATATCACCAATTTGGCCGGGGACTAGTCAACTTTTTGATTATTCGTTAGATGATTTATCGAGTTGATGCTGTTTAATGAAAAATGTTGCGTGTTACTGGACACGGTTTCAAATGTTGGACAATGTATAAATGCATATTGGGCTCGTTCTCAAATGGCTTCTGGTCAAAAAGCAGTTACGTTATGTTTTTCTAGTAATGCATTATTGTTCTGCATTACATTAAAATTGGGTTTAACAATAGTGCTGACCTAAATTAATTTATATAAATTTGTCTGAAACAGTACTCTTTATACACTCTAATGTAGGTACTCAAAAAATGTTTAGTATTGAATCCGAGATCAAATGTTGTTATTGTTTCTCTTGCAAACATCGAATACATGCTAAATTTTTAGGAAACGTATTTAATATGTAACGTACAATAGATTCAAATCTTTTAACACAATCGCAAAATTTGGGGCCTAGAGATATATGAATTTAACGTTAACATGTTTGTACAGCGTTGCTTAATCCAAAAAGCATATTGAGATATTCAAATAAGCTGAATGGTGCGATAAGTGCAGTTTTTTCCACATCTTCTGGAACACTGGTATTTGATGAAAGGCTTTAAGGGGATCAATTTTTAAAATATTTTTCTTCCCCTTAAACTAAAAGTAAGTTTCTTCAGATTAGACAAAGGGATAGATTTAGCATAATAATACTCAGTCATCTCATGGGCGCTACTTGCTAATGCATTTACGACCATATGCAAAGGACTTTTGTAACTGAAAATTAAGCCAGTGAAATTGCAATATGTTGGTTGTCATTTTGTTATGGTTTAATAACAGATATTTGTTGTTTATGGGGAGGGGTTGTGGTTAAATTTAGATATTCTGCCAAAAAATTGTGGTAACTTTAATTTTGATTTGTGTGGATTTAATATTGGCCTTAGCTTTATCATTAGATTTTGAACCATGGCTCGATAAATATTTTCTTTTGTCACTGATATCTTTATGTCTCGTAGGTAGGTTTTCACAATCAGCATTAACAGACGTAATTTTTCCTATCATAGGATGCAATAGTAGGACCTTTAAACAAAGGTTACGAAGGTGCTTTTATTTTTTATTTGGTACTCGTATCCACACCAGTATCTATTAAAAATTGTATTATGCAAAGACATTTTTCTCTTCCTTTCCTTTTCTGGGATTTACTACCTTTCTTGAAATTCCTATCCAAAGAAGTTGATTTATCTAAAAAATATTCAAATTAACCAGTTTAAAACTGGGAAATACCCTCTACGTCTTTGACGTGATATAAGAGGAACAGTTAGAAGGTGTTTTTTGACAACTAATAGGAATTAAATTAATTCAAAAACACTGCGCTGATGTTTCGGAAACTATATTTGTTTCCTTTTTCAAAGTTTAGGTTTTAGATTTTGTATGTAACGTCGAAGGCGTAGAGGTTATTTCCCAATTTTTTTTAACTGATTAATTTGAATATTTTTTAGATAAAACTTTTTTGGATAGGAATTTCAAAAAATGCGGTAATAAATCCCAAAAAAGGAAAGGAAGAGAAAAAATTTATGAAAAGCCACAATTGACATTTAAACAATGCAACGAGATATTTAACACCCCAAAAATTTATGAAATTATAAGGATGACATTTCGTTGTTTGTTCCTTGGATCTTTGAAGGTATGGTACATATCTTCTTACTCACTTGATTTTGATATTGCTTCTTGATGATCCTGAAGTAGAGTTTCTTTACAACGTTTCTTTGTTTCTTCTATTTTAATTGTAGATCACTTTTGCTGTTAGTGGAGTCCAGGAGTCGGGATTTTGGCTAAAAAAGCCAACAAAATTCTTCATCAACGAAATCTAACTTCCCCGTTCTCGAGTGTGCTAAAAACGAAAAAAATAGTTAATGAAGTTTTAGCGACCTTTACTACTCCCTGGGGGTTGTTACAACCCTTCAGGAGGGTTGAGAATTGATATGTAACCACCCCCTTCACTTGTCATTCAATCCCAATTATGCTCCCAGCCAATCTCCTCCAACCCCACTCTGCACGCTTAATAGCGAAAGCTTGGGAAGGTGATTTTTGTCCTTTTAAGGGGGTAGGAAGGGTCAGACACTGATGAAACTATTTTTTTTTGTTCAGCATCCCCAAAAACGGGGGTATAGAGATTATAAACTAAAAAAAAGTGAAATCAATTAGCTCTCATTGCTGCAGAATTTTGTTGGGTACTCTTCCGACTCCTTGACTTCACTATTCTTTCAACGTAACACACTTCTTGATTCTTTCATGGGGCTTTGACATCTTGTCGCGGTCCTTTTCAGAAGAGAAGGCCATAGGTTCTAATCATGCGTTTAGCAGGGAAAGTGGTTTTTGTTGCGTGGTGAGACATGTTATTGATATTCACATTATAGGCGTGGCTTGATTCTGTCATTGTCGGGTAGCCATTCCTATGAGGAGACAGCGCGGAAGGGAACCTGAAAACTCTTCTATCAAGCAAACTTTCATGTGGGTTGTCGATCCTTTCAACATTTCTTCTGCCATTTTTATTAAATTATCATCGTCTAGTTATTTCTAAATGCTCTTGTAATAGGTTTCACTCTGTTTGGAAGTTTATTTAGCAGTGCCATTTCCTTTGGTCAGTTGCTCTTCAAGGAGAGGCGTTATTAAGGAAAATACACGCAAAGAAAAAAAATATAAAAAAAATAATGTGCAAACTTCATTTTTCAAGGCATGAGCAGAATTTGGTATAGACATCCTACACATACAGTTTTGGCATTTGATATAGGATCTAGGAATGTTATTCTGTATAAAAAATTGTCCTTTATAATGAATGCAATAACGCAAACTTTATCTAATAATAATCTCCGTGTCAAGTTCCAGGCGTAATACTAGCATACTGCATAATCTATACCATAATAAAAATGCCTGTTTAATTGAACCGTTTAAAATTGTATCATAAAGCCTGGCAGACGAGCTCGCTTTAAATTAGGCTCTTAACAATAATTTATATAAATAGCCGGGTAAAATAATTTCTATTAATGTAGGAAATAAGTAGGCTAAGGGGATTGGGTTAATTGTTTCAGTAACGACTGAGTGTTGTAAGTAAGAAAGTCGGTTTCATGACGTCAGCGTAAAATTAATGCCATTTTAATTCTTAAAGCTGACGTTATGCAAATGTAGGACTTCCAGAGGAATGTTTTGCTAGTTAACATAACCCCGTTTGAGATTTTATAAATTATACCAGGCAGTTTTCAATTACGAATGCAGATCTTCAAATCACGAATTTATTCTATTTATGCATGGTAATTTCACTTTCACACAGACGTGCTAATAAACCTTAGAAACCATCTCTTAGATGAACTGAATGCTACCTCTTAGATTTTGAATACAGCGTGGAACGTTATTATGGAATTATATGTTCCTTTACACAGAAAGAAAATAAGGAACAATTTTCGGGTTGAGTAATTTTCATGTTCTTAGATTGATATAAATTCTTTAACATTTTTAGGCATGACGTGAATAATTGGTTTCCTACCATTTGTAATCATTTTATTGCTCTTTATTTTTTTATTGTTAACATACATTTTACTTTTGTCGTATTTCCAGTGGTGCTCCGAGATCTGGTTGGTCTTTAACGAATTTTTTAAGTAGGAAGGAGTCCTACAACTTTATGTTTACGTATGTCAATATTTAATTGACACCGTTCCAGATGGATGAATAATATATTGATGATAAATTTAGGCAGAAGATGCCATCCGCAGGATTGTTCTCAACTATATGTACTACTAAGATTAAGACAATCCACTCTTCTTGAACAAAACTGTTGGCATCATTGATATATTTTATTTATTTTAGGAAAACAATTTATAATATCATATAAGGTTTTATTTACTTCTGAAATAAATATTTAACCCTTTAAGTAAGAAAAACCACATTGAAACGACAAATTCCGATAAAATTCTTGTAGTATATACGCACTGGTTACTTGGTGTAAACTTGATATGTAGAGTTTATCTAACAATACTGCACGGTCACATACCAAAGATGAGGAAGAACTTTAAACCGCATTTGTGATCGTCTAAACCTTACTCCTGGAACAAAGCCAACGCTGGCCAAAGATATCGTTCTTGTTTATCTAGTTGGATACTAGTAAACTGCCCCGGAAAATGGAAAGATTCAGCTTCTAAATGTGAATTGTATTGATATTTCTTTTTAACTGCTTTTTGGAGCTATGACTTTTTAAACATTTCTTGACTCCGTATTTAGGTTGATCTCTAAATGAACAGTCTAATTTACACATATTTATTAAAAATGAATTAATTAATTTTTTACGAGAATGAATAATGTAAACCAGAAAATGGTAAGGTTCCAAATATTCAGTACATCAAATATTAAGATTCACTGCTTAACAGAAGAATTTACATTAATCTTAATATAATTAAGATGTAGAGAGAATATTCTGTACGTTAGGGATTATTCCATTGGTCTTTAGAAATCTTTCAATATTGAAGTGATTACAATAATTGAGGCTACCATTATTTTCACGTATAATTTTTAGTAATGTTAGAAAACAAATATAACCAACTCATAAGAGATTTTTGAGCAGTGGATATTGAATCTGTATAAGGCATAGGCACGTTAATATCTGAATTTAGCAAACCTTCCGGGGTAGAATTGGACAGGAGTGTTTACACTAAATACTAAACTCGGCAATTGGCCCTGAAAGTAGAAATAGTTAAATAAGTAATAAGCACAAAGAATGATGTCACTGAATAAAGATCATTACTCTGTTATTTTTGTTACAAAATCAACAATCCAGTCACATGAAAGAGCGGCCGTCATTAATATTGTGTAAGTAATGTTTTCAATCGATCTCTAGCATAACGAGATTTTAAGTGAAACAAAAGTATCATTAATCAACTAAATAAAAACTAAAGCACTTACTAACATTGTAATATATATTTTTAAAGTAACTGTATTTGAATCATTATTGAAGCAATATAAAATCGATTCATTTGTTTCATATTCTATCGTGTCAGTACCATTAAATGTAATCGTGTAGTTATTATTTAAATATTCCGTGAAATAATGTGTATTTTCTTCCACAAGGTATTTTCCTCAGCAAGTGATGTTTGAACGTCCTGCATTGCTTTTGATATCTCTAATATTTAGTTTATTTCTTAAAGTGATTCAATTTATACAAAGATTTGACGCGTCAGAGTCTGGCACTACCAAGATCCTAATAGAAGCAACATATTCGCTGTAAAATGTGGCAGATAGACATTTCTTTATGATAAATATGAAAATATTACAAATAGATACTCGTAGCCCACTTTTTGAATGACCAAAAGACACCATAAAAATGGGAGAGTAATTTTTGCCTACTTAAAAAATCTTATAGATTATAATGGAAATATCTTGGGATATAAATGAAAAGTTCTATCTTAAGAAACAGCCTTGTTGGCTGTGATGCAAAATAGATACACTACTGAGTAACCGCCATTAGTAATTTACTAAAGTATGCATAATTAATTTTATTACCTACTTTTACTTAAGCTGAGAAATGAATGAATATTGAATGAATGAATTTGGTGCATTCTGCCTATTTAGTCTAAGAAAAAATAAGTAGTTTTTTGTTAGTTTAGTGAAAAGGAGATTTTCTGTGTTTTTGCTTCTTTTGTACGTGCATAAAGAGAACATCCCTTTGAAGTTGCTCATTACGTCCGTGTAATTAGGAAAGTATTAAGACAAATTTTATTACGTCTTCTAATAATTTTCAGATTTCACGAGAGCGTGTAATGAGGGATTTTTCAGACTATTCAATGTTTTCTTTTATTACTAAGATGGATTCGCTGTAAGTCCCTCTAATTGGGGCCCTTTGTTTTTGTTAGTCAAGGCCTTGAAATGACTTGGAAAGCGCCTCGAACATCCCATTACTTCGGTCGAGTGCGAAACGAAATTTGTTTTATATCGATGAATTTTCATTATAATGTACGACTCAGTTACGGCGAGATTATTATTCGAGAGAGTTGAATACATTTCAGACAATAATTGAACAAATATTATTGATCCTCTTACGAAAAATTGCTTTACTTTAGGAAATTGGCCATGCAGTCAATTTTTTAATAAAAAACACCACATGTAATATAATAAGATGTAGACTGAGACATAAAAAACAAAATAATGCATAACTCTACCTACTCATGGTTCATTATTATCCTTTAGGTATGAATTTACTACTTAGTGAGACATTTATTTATTTATTTGTTTTATTTTGTATACGCATTGTGTAAACAAATAATATAAAGAGACGCAACTGTCAAGGGGCCGAGATTTTAATGTTGTATTTTTTTGCCAATAACTACAGAATTATCTACAATATTTAGGGCTATGCAACCGAATTACAAATACCTTCCCGTAGCACTAAAAATTGATAACAATCCTGAAGCTATTGGCAAAAAAATAAAATACTAAAATCTCGGCCCCTTGACGGTTGCGCCTCTTTATATTATTTATTTATTCAATGGTATACGGTAATTTACAATCAGAAGTTATCCCTAGATCTTTAAGTTATTTATAGTGTACCTATATTTCAAAGGATTTCATTTTCCAGTTTAAGTGATAGCATATTTAGCGGCATTAAGAAGTAGGAAATTAGAAATGCACCAAGTGTTTATTAAATCTACATCAGCATGTAAAAGTCCGATTCATAATTAATAGCCTAATAGAGTTTTAGGTCATCTGCATAAAGTAGTTAGACAACAAGACAACATCATTTCAGGCCAATTACAATGTCATTTAAAAACAAGATAAATAATAAGAGACCCAATACGAATCCTTGTGGAACATCAGACGTAGAAACAATCTCGTCAGATTTATGACCTCGGTATGAACATAATATTTCCTATGTTTTAAATACGAGGAGATGAAGTTTCTGTTAAAACCAAAGTTAGAAAGCTTTCTTAGTAAAATACCGTTTCCAAGTCTGTCAAAAGCTTTTGAGAAGTCTGTACTCGACCATTACCATCCAAAGCCTCTGAAATAATTGTGTAACACAAACTAAATTACTAATTATTGTCAACATATCTGTCAAAAAGCCTTGCTGAATTGGGACATGTTCATAAAATTGTTCATGCAAAGCGAATTCATGAACCTGATTATAATTATTGATGGTAATAATTGGTCGATAATCTTGGAGCTTTTCGATAACTTTAGAAAAATATTATAAGGGCAATATTAAATATTATAATCAATTGGCAAGTCTTTGATATTGTTGATACCAAAATTTATTTAATTTAGTGTGAAATTGTGTGTGGCATCATTAATATTATAGTTAAAATTCAGAAAATTTTGCAAAATACACAATTCTTGTTGTTGAACAATTTAAAAATATTTTTATCTAAGTATATGGGTACTCCATTTATACGATACATAAGTACATTAACTTTCTTATATCAAATGGAATGGCATATTATTTATTTTAAATTTAGATTCCATCAAAAATTGCTTTTTCATGATAATAGGCATATGATATGCCTACTTTCTATTAATAGTTTGGAAGATATTTAACTGTTTCGGAAAATAATGATAAATGTATTGATTTTGTAAATTAGTAATACTTACTTAAGGGGATAATAGCACCCAACATATTTTTGAAAATTCATATTTTCGTTACTATTCATCGGAATCGTTTCAAACTTTTATGAATGATATAGAATTATGTAATCTAGGGCTGTGTGCATGTGCATGCATATTTGAATCGGCCGAAAAATTTTTAAAGAAAAATCGAAAAAATGTGAAATTTTCCAAACCCATGCACATGCATCTAGAAAATATAATTCTAAATACGGTGCTAAAATTCAAATCATTTACCTGCTATCGTTTGCGTATAATAAATTTTCAAAATTCATGGCATTATGTGTTCCAGGTACAAAATGCCATGAGTTTTGAAAATTTATTATACGCAAACGACAGCAGGTAAATGATTTAGAATTACATTTTCTAGATGCATGTGCATGGGTTTGGAAAATTTCACATTTTTTCGATTTTTTTTTTTTAAATTTTTTCGGCCGATTCAAATATGCATGCACGCAGCCCTAGATTACATAATTTTATATCATTCATAAAAATTTGAAACGATTCCGATGAATAGTAACGAAAATATGAATTTTCAAGAATATGTTGGGTGCTATTATCCCCTTAAGTCATCAACGCAATAAATTTTTCCTAAAATTTTAAATTTAGCTTAGAATTCCCTGGTGATTTCAAAATTATTTTAAAAATCTTTTATTTGCAGGGCGTCCGATTTTCGATGTCAATATTAACCTTCAAATTCAATATTTTCATTTTCTTTAACGATATATTTTTGTCTTTTATGAAGCAGAATTCAATTGTTTTTCGAGTAATATCAGGTATTCCTATATTTAAATCTAACCGTTTGAAGATATTTACACTTTTGTCAAAAATACATAACGCCAATTTATTCGAGAATTTAGTAGGCTATGAAACACAAGAAGTGTTAGATTTGTGTCGTGTTGGTGTTTTAACTCCTGTTCTAAAGTGTCAGAACATCCATTTAATAATAATAATAATAATAATAATAATAATAATAATAATAATAATAATAATAAAATGACTTTATTGGGCGAAGTTTAGTACAAGACTACTCTCACACTTCCATATGAAATTATGAGTTTTTCAAGGGCCGTGTAGATGGATGGATGGATTCTTGTTGAGTGTGAAAAAAATTGTTTGCTAGTATCTAGATTGTAAGTAGCAAGTTTTCCGGATAGAAGAAAACCAAGTAGAAACCGCTGCCAATTATAGGATCAAAACTTCCTCACCGTTTAAAAAAAATAAAAAATTGAATTAATGGTTTGATAAAATTGACATCGGTGTGAATCTTTGTTTACACCAATCTCCATTAACTTCATGCCTAGCCTGTCCAATAGAAATTTTTCCAGTGAAATAGAATGGTCCATTATTATTGAGGGGAGGAAGGTGATTTGACATTTGAATAGTTTTGACGTTTAATTAAATTGTGCCAAAAATGATGAAATACAATTTGCAAAAGTTAGTATTTATTGTTATAATCGTAGATTGATGACTATGACTGATGGTCGAGATGGTAACGTAGCTGCCTCTCACCCAAAAGTCCCGGGTCAATTCCCAGTCGTTTCAATGGAAAATACTGTGAGAGGGATTTTTCCATTATACATGGATATTGGATGTGTGTCCCTTGTCTCTTCTAGAGCCTTCTGGTATAAAGAGGGTCGTAATTACATGTGGTGTATTTATTTATTTAGATTAAGTATAGTATTCAACTTGTGGTAATGGTAAATACCTCACTTGATAAATTGCTGCACTCGTCTTCAGCTCGTGCTGCAAAATTCATCGGCGTTAGTTATTTACATGATCACCACGCGTCGAATAATATACTACTTTCGATCTTACTGCACTTATAATAATAATTTTCAATATTATTAGAATATAAATATAAACAGTAAACAGATAAAATGGATATAAAACTACTGATTCTGTTTCCCTGCGATATAAGCACGTTAACGATCTGAATGTAACAAATTTCTTAGGTTTGTATTACCAATATTTACTTAAGCTCTAAATTCGACGATTCACCTTGAAAGATAATACAATTCAAAAGTCAAATAGGTAATAACATCAAGAATTAATCACCAGTGGAGTCATATGAAATACTGGCCATTATTAATATTTTTGCAAATATGGTCTTGAATCAATCTCAACCATAATGAGTCTTAAATCAGGTCCAGCATGTGTACAGAAGACATGTGATATTTACCAAATGGTTGTTTCTTTGGATTCTGTTCTAGATGAATGGCTATAAAAATTATTGAGTCTCTACATCACATGAATAGGACAGGTGTCCGTTTGGAAATCCAAGCTCAAATACAGTATTTTGAAAAAAATAATCTACATGGACATTCATTTTGTCAGAGAAATTACTAATATAAAGAGTAGCTAGTTACAATATTTCGACGAAATATGATACGTTTAGGTCGTTTATGCGTTTGTTGTTTAGCAATATGAGTCAATGAATGTGACAGTAATGGAAACAATATTTTAGTAAAATTTTAACATTTTATGTCTCTATCTTCTTCGATATGTGTTTATTTTTAATGATTCTGTGAGACCCATTCCAGATATGTTTGATGGAATTTGGAACATGTAGATTAGATGTTGAGAGTGCGGTATTGCTATTTTAATTTTAGAAATTCCGTCAAACGCCAATAATAAGAAAGTAATGTGAATGAATAAATTCATAAGAAATATGATACCACTCCTCTAACTGTTCTAACTATTTTGAAGAGTTCATGAGTTTGTTCTATCTGTAGGTATAACAAACAATACACATCAACATCCGAAAATAAGCAGCATATAGTTTATCGGTATTATTATATTTATTATATATGGTTGTTTAAAATATTGTTCCGCTACTTGTATATGTATAATGTTCATTATTTATTGCTTTATATAATATAATTAATTTGACCTTTTTGAACGTGCTAGCCGATTATATTTCCCAGAACACTGGCTATATTTTATAAATCTGGGTTTCAATTAGTATCTAATTTTTAGTTAATCTCAGTTTTCAAACAAAATAACCTGGATATTGAAATGAATTTACTCGTTTACTAGATATTGTTCAGTATTGAGAATTTAGATTTTAAACGTAATTTTATTTTAGAAGAGTTTACTCATATGGAACAAAAATTCCCTCTTGATTTGTTTTGTTTCTAAAGCGAAACTGTATATGAAATCTCTCGTCCAGATGAACACTAGTTATTTCTGAATGTACTATTTTTTCAGGAATTGATAATTTAAGGTAAGTTCATTGTGATTGAACTGATTCTGTTTTAATAGTCGGAAAATGTTGTTAGTACTAAATAAAGTTAATTTATTTTAATTGATTCTTCTCTGATTTCATTTCCATATCAAGGGCAATGTTCATTCAAAAACTGAAATATGATTTCAACGGAGAAGTTTATTTTAAAAAAATAGTCGATTCGTCTATGGCCACGAAACCGGAGAAGTCCTTATAAGGGTGATTCGTGAGGAGAGGGTCGTACTTTACCAACAGATAGGGAACATTGAGGTGATCTTAAATCCCCATATAGTAATGGCTATAGCGGCTTCGTTTCGAAATACAGGGTGTTTTATATTTTTTGGAAGAATTTTCTTTTCGCCATATATCTGTAATGCGTAAACGGAATTCAATGAAATTTTGTATTTTTGTTACAGTAGTAATTCACCATCAAATGCGTGGGATATTAATAACATATCAGGGCCGGACCCAGAATAAAATTATTTTTAAATTATTCCTAGAAAATAACACTCTGTATACTGTTTATGAAATTCTTGATATTGAAATATTAATTTACATCTAGAAAGATACAAGATCCCATAAAAAAATATTTTGGCACCATTTCATTGTTTAAGTAAAAAAATTAAATTGTTGAGGAATCAATTTTTTTTGAAAAATTGAGAGAAAATAGACACTTCAGTCCTGTTGCATGGCCCCCGAGATCACCAGATCTCACACCCCTTGACTATTTTTTGTGGGGTTATTTAAAACTGAGGTATACAAAGAAAAAATAAACACCAGAGAACAGCTGATTGCAAGAATTGAGCACTTTTGCAATTAAATTAATAACAATTTAGAAATTGTTAGAAAAAGTATAAATCAAATGACAAATCGATCAAGAAAATGTATCGAATTTGGCGGTGGTCATTTTGAAAACAGACTGTGATTCAAAAAATTTAATTGTATTTAGTAAATTTGACTGTTAAATTGTTAATTTTTATTATGTGTTATTTTTTTAAGATTATTAATTACACAATCATTACAATATATTTTTATTATTTTACTAGGTACCATCATGTGATACGAATAAAAGATAGTGCAAACAGAGAAGAAAAAAAATATATGTTACTGATCTGAAGAGACTATTTTCTCTCAATTTTTCAAAAAAAATTTAATTTAATTTTTTTACTTAAACAATGAAATGGTGCCAAAATATTTTTTTATGGGATCTTGTATCATTCTAGATGTAAATTAATATTTCAATATCAAGAATTTCATAAACAGTATACAGAGTGTTATTTTCTAGGAATAATTTAAAAATAATTTTATTCTGGGTCCGGCCCTGATATTTTATTAATATCCCACGCATTTGATGGTGAATTACTACTGTAACAAAAATACAAAATTTCATTGAATTCCATTTACGCATTACAGATATATGGCGAAAAGAAAATTCTTCCAAAAAATATAAAACACCCTGTATTTCGGAAACGAAGCCGCTATAGCCATTACTATATGGGGATTTAAGATCACCTCAATATTCCCTATCTGTTGGTAAAGTACGACCCTCTCCTCACGAATCACCCTGTATTTGCTAAATAATAAACTCCTTTTGATAATTTGATATAAAAAATTAGAGTCTTAAATTGGTTTTGAGGATAAATTTCCTATAAGGTGTTACTTATGATATATTAACATAAGCATGAAAATATAGGCTTTCGAGAAATAAAATTAAGCATAATTTCGTACAGAAAATTTTGTTTCGTACTTCTGCAAAACCGAATGTGAAATAGTTTTTTTGTCGGTTAATTATCATATAGCAATAATGGAATATTCATTTAACGATGCGGTGAAGATAGAAAGGGGAGAGAGCATAGTACAGTTTTAATCTTGGGATTGATGGGGCATAAAACTTAGACAAAGGAAAGGCATTAATCTGCGGTATTGTCCTTGATAGAGAAATATATAAGCAAACGTAACGATTTCTAAAATATTTTACGTACTCTTTCCAAATATAATTTAAAAATTATATTACTGATTCTAATTTGCTTTAAATGTGATGTGAAAATTGATGATACCACCGCATTACTCGATTGATTGATTAGTTACTTTATCAGTGGCGTTATTATACAAAATATTTGCGTATCCTTTAATCTGGACATATTTTGCTAAAACCTCGGTTTAATCACGTTTTGGGCTGTTGCTGCATGATGTGGCAAATTATAAAGTTGTATTGCAGTCATCAAGTACCTTTTCAATGCACTGCGGAGGTAGATAGCTAAAGATGTCTTGCGTGGACGTTTAAGAATAATTGTTGGATCCCTGAGCCATATTGTTGATATTTTCACTCGAATAACTTTTTTGTAATATCCAGCCTTGCCCGAAATTTTTCATTTAAAAATATTACTCAAGATTTTCTGGGGTAGGTGAATATGTGAGTACTGGTTAAGGATCATTATTTCATCATTTGTTGTTTGCCTAATACATTGGAAAGCTTTATTCTCTAGCAGTAATATTGGTTTCAAATAAAAATTGAAAAATTGCAGAAATACTTAATTTTTATTTTTTATAAGTTCTTGAAAAAAAATATGACCTTGTCTGTGCTCTCACCACCAAAGTAAATCTATGAAACTTTAGCTTTAGAGGTCTATCTAGCAGATCACCTACAATAAATTTTAAAACAATATGGCTACGAACAGAAACATATGGATAATAATAAATGACAGAATCTGACTATTGAATCTTTTTCAAAAGATGCAGATATCGGATCATCGATTGATGTTTTCAGATAACTACACAGGCCTACAACAACAAGAAATGTTCTCTCCTAGAGATCAAACCCAACTTTTACCACGTTTGACGCGCTGAAACCGAATTTAGCAAAAAAATTTTTGGACGCGTCAATTTTTTTGCAACCCTCGATAATCCCCTAAGGGAGAAATCTTTTCAAAAAAATGTTTGCAATAATTTGGTGTTATGTTAATAAGGGTCTTTTGGGCCAATGATCACGAATCTGAAGTCAAAAATGAATATTGACCAACTTTTTCTGTATTTGTTCGTTTACGGAACGTAAATTGCAATCGTTACTAGCGTTGACCTTAACATTTAACGTCATAACATAAATATATCTAGTTCACGAATCTTCAGTAATATTTTATTTTCATTTATATTTATATGTCAAGAGACGCTCTCCAACTTTTCCTTTGACATGAGTTACACGTGCATAGAGTTCTTTACAACAATCAGTTATTCTTTAGATACAAGTGGTAAAACTCACAAAGAAAGAAAGACAAAAAAATATATTTATTTTGTTAGTGCCGATGGATTTTTATTTTTAATACAATTAATTCCTGATTTTCGTAATGTATTGCCAAAATAAATACAGGTCAAGGCAGTTTCAGACATAAAAGAGAATTAAAATGGGATTACTGATCACCAACATGTCAAACATCTAACAGAAGGTAGCAGTGATCCATGACTATCTCGAGGTGACACATTTCTTTGTGTTCAGATAATCATCTAAAGTAATTACGTAATGCTTCGTTTTCATCAAATAGATGACAAAGGTTAAAGGTTTTTTTTTTATCTTATTACTGTACCTATTATTATACAGGTAGGTATTTTTAAAGTAAAAATTTAATGCAAAATATGTCTATTACTCAGTGTTCATCAGACGGGTAGTTGACAGCAAAATCGTTAATCTTACTTGAAATTTGATTTCAGCTACCTCGAAACCATAAAGTTATAAAATTATATCCAGCTTTTAATAATTAATATTTGGCATTGTTTTGACAGCTGTCAACTGTAAAAATTCATAATTTGACGTCAGATTCAAATACAGCAAACAGAAAAATATTACATACTTAATTTTCAAGATCATTATTATAGATTATTTCAAGTTTTTGAATTGTTAATGTTGACTTGACACCTGGTTTTTAGCTGTCAATTGTCAAAATCGTCAGTCATTAGATTAGAATTGAGGGATTTCAAAAACTTATAAACGGACTCCTTTCCAAGTATTTAAAAAAAAAAATAATGTAATAGCAACAAAAAATACTTCTCAGTGTGATTTCTTATCCGTTGTCCACGTTGGGCACCATATTGGATTTGCTATTTTAAATTTAGAAAATATCTGTTCTAAAATTACTCATGCGGATGTATACATCTAAACACAACATTTCAATACAAATTGGAAATCATTTTAACTGAATTCCTAATTTTGACAATGGTTTTATTGAATTATTACCTTTTTTCCTTATTTTGATAAAAATTTTGAAGGTGTCATTTTGAAAATCAAAATTTAGGCAGCAAAAATAAATTAAATGTACCTAAATCCTTTGGTGTACCAAATTCTGTTAATATTCATAACAAATTGTTATGGTGATAGATTTTTGACGCCTATTTTTACAAAAAGCACACTGTGCGCGGTTTTGCGCCTTTTTATAGTTCTTTCACTCAACGCCTAAACTACATAATGAAATTATCTTGAACAATAATAAATATGATAATAAAACTGCAAGCAAAAATTCTTGAAACTTTGGAGTAACTAATAAAACCATCTGATAGGTATGTGCCAATAAATGATACTCAACTTCTTTTGACTATATTAATATTCGTACTTTTCTATTTCAAATTATATTATCAAACAGCATTGTAGTCTAGCGCCGAATAGGTTATCAGAGGCCAAAAATCGACAAAATTCTTAGCTGTATATGGATGGTCGGGAAATTTAGAATTAATGGTATACAAATGGGGAAAAATCGATTGGACCCCAACAAATAACCAGAAGTAGATTGGGGTGGGAAAGGGGTGTTTTTAGGGGTGCAACGTGGTTTTTCACGATTTCCGACAAAACTAGACCTCCTATCGAAGAAGTTAAACGCAAAAGTTGTAGATGATTGAAAGATCTACAACTTTTATTTCCACCTTTTCAACATAACCTCAAAACTATTAGGAAGAACGCTACAAAACCAATTTTTTTAATTTTTTGTTTTATCTCCCACAAAAATCATTCGATTTTAATGAAATTTGGTGAAAATGTACATTTTTATGTCTCAAATAAGTTGTAATTTTTTGAAGCGAAATATTTGTTTTTTGATTTTATTGCGAAAATAATTTGAAAAAAGTTTTAATTTTCAATAGAAAAACTTGAATAACAAAATTTGCATTTTTGAAAATTTCAGCACGGAATATTTTTCGTTGAAACCTCTACTTTAAGATGGCGTAAAGAATCATGCTGTTACTATGGAGAAACATTGTCAAAAATGTGAAAAACCAAAATAAAGATCTTTTCAAGAGCGATTTTTCCTTAAGTATCACGAACTTTTCATTGTTTGTTGAAATGGAGTGTTGAGAGTGATGCAAAATGGTAATTTCAATGTAGCATCAAATAAGGCAACTTTGATTAATTGTATAAGGTTCGTGATGGTGAAAAACAAATTGTTTAAACAGTAAATTTACAAAAAGATATTGCTAAAAATTACCGGTTTCGTGTAAGAAAAAATTTTTTTATGCTTCATGGAAAAAATCCATTGAAAATAAGTTTATTAAAACAAATAATTAAAATTATTTCAATTTACACAATAGGAATATAAAATCAAAACTATATTTTAATCTAATTTTTTCGGAAAGCTGCTCCACATCATCAAATTCAACATAGTTTTCGGTTTCTTCAGGATCTCCGAGATCTTCGGCTTCGTCAAGATATTCAAGTTCACCAAGATCTTTATTCCCACTATTAATTTGAAAATTTGTAGTTGCTTCGCCTCAATTTCCTCCGAATCGCTGATTTCCTCTAATGCTTGTTTTTCAGCGTTAGAACAGTTTTCGGACCCATGACAATTGCAGCATAAAATGAAAAGCTGGTTTTGAAACGAAGGACCAGTTAGCTCAACGAACTGACAAAAATGTTTGTTTGAGGTTATTATTAAAATAGATAGGTACCTTGAGTTCTGCTCCTTTCTTCCAGTTGGGTCCAACTCAGCAATGTAGATTTCAGGATTTGTTGCACTTTACTTTTAATTAATTGAATAGCACCGCACCTTTTTTATATTAATTTTTGTACCTGCGAGAGCGTTGTTTTTTTATCACTATAGATACTAAATTGAATAAAAAAAATAATTAACTTCCAAATAATTGCGTTTTCTGAACAATGTTTTTACAACTTTACTGATGTATCTTACTTTAAAAATGATGTAATTGAAAGGTAAATTAAAATACTATTTGAAAACTGCATTGAAAATCGTTGGTTTCAAATTGTTATTGTTAAACAAGTTGGTTTTCACCATCCCGAACCTTAAATGGTTAATCAAAGTTCCCTTATTTGATATTACATTGAAATTACCATTTTGCATCAATCTCAACACTTCATTTCAATAAACAATGAAGAAACCGTGACATTTACTGAAAAATCTATCTTGAAAAGGTCTTAATTTTGGTTTTTCCCATTTTTGACAATGTTTTCCCATAGTAACAGTATGATTTTTTGCACCATCTTAAAGTAGAGGTTTCAACGAAAAAAATTTCGTTCTGAAATTTTCAAAAATTAAAATGTTGTTAAACAACTTTTTTGGTTGAAAATTAGGCCTTTTTTTAATTCGCAATAAAATAAAAAAAAAATAAATATTTCGCTTCAAAAAAATTACTGCTTATTTGAGACACAAAAATGTACATTTTCACCAAATTTCATTAAAATGGAATAATTTTTGTGGGAGATAAAAATAAAAAATCAAAAAATTGGTTTTGTGGCGTTCTTCCCAATAGTTTTGAGGTTATGTTGAAAAATGGTTATATTAAAAGTTATAGATCTGTATTATCTACTGAAACGAAGTGATTTTTCCAATCAAGGAATGTTCATTTTTGCTTTAAATATTACCGTCACTTGGGTACACCCTGCCGCTGTTTAGCAATTAAATTCTGTTCTAGTTCAGTTATAAATGAGTTGTTATAAAGTCCGCTGGTAAACAAGCAGTCAAGTAATTAATTGGTTAATTTTCGACAATCCCCCGTATAAGTAAAATCCGAGAATTATTATAAATAATGGCCGAGTCGGAAATAAAAATCATTCGTTACTAAAAATGTTAATCCTTGCCCGTTTTAATCCGTTTCTTTTTACAATATAGTATAGAAATTGCAACTAACTCATTTCCGGTTATATACGTTTTGAATTGATGCGCCTAAATGCATAAGCCGCTGCATCTCTGCAAGTTACGTTGGGTTGTGCATCCGAGTCCGTCGTTTAAAGTCGGTGACCGCCCCTCTATCACGCGACCTAGATACGTCATAAAGATTACAAAAGGGAGAGGAGTGCTCACTTCGCTCTCATTCCGAGAAATCCGGCAGTAGTTCATACTCATTCCGAGAAAACCGGCAGCAGTTCATGTTCATTCCGAGATATTCCGCATTATCATATCAGATCCGATTTACCGTCAGCCATTGAAGATATATCCAAAGCCGTCAACATTTCAGTACCGCCGCTCCGAGTTTTTGATAGTAAATTTCTTTGCATTGAATCTTGTTAAGAATTCACCGTAACCTGCTACGTTCTGCAGGCACTGCCTTCAGTTAAGTATAGATATTTAAAGGTCTTAGTTTCCGTGAGTATCGCCGTATATTGCTACCAAAGCAAACTAGAGCTGATTCATAATACCTCCGTTGGTTGATTCGTGTTATTATTTGATAAATTGTGCACCAACTGATCAGATTTTCTCGCTCGGGTGATCTGCGCAGTTGTCATGTACAAGGGTTTACGGAAAACCCACTGTAATTAGAAAAGTCATTCCTAAAAGTACATCCACTGAATAGATTTTCTCGCTCGGGTGATCTGTAAGGTGTAAATGTACCAGGGTGACCCGAAAACTTGCTATAAATTAAAATAGCCGTTCAAAAATAGCTCTACGTTTGTGGCAGTAGTTCGCCGTATTTTCAAGTACCAGTAAAAGACGTAAATATCTATAGCTAATCGACTGCCCGCCGTTTATAATACATCCTATTGGAAGGGTCCGTTTGCTTGTCGTACACAATAATTTATAAATTCAACGTCTCCGAAAATTCCGCCGTAAAATCGCGTAGAGATTCTTGATTGCCAGCTTGACTTGTTTTTAATTATTTTGAAATAGTTTTATACACACTCGACTGTACAGTCGTGGAGGTTTTGGAGTAAATTATTCTGTTTCCTATTACTACTGAATAAATACGTTATTTTAAAAAGGTAAAATTCACGAGTTATTATTTCTGTCATTTATTTCTGATTAACCCGTTTGAGCAGCATGATCGAAATCCATTAGATAGATCTCCAGCTCCGACCCCTGGCAATTCCGTATCTCAGCTGTTTCGCTACTCAGGGTTGTTCTCCCAATTAGGAGAGCCTAAAAAGTGTAGTTCTTTGAACTTAAAAATTAAAGGACTGGCGCCCGAGATTTCCGTGTAAAAAAGATTACGTAATAAAAAGCCACCATCACACTACAACTTTTGCATTTATCTTTTTCGATAGGAAGTCTAGTTTTCCGGAAATTGTAAATAACCACGTTTCACCCCTAAAAACACCCCTTTTCCCACCCCCGTCCTACTTCTGGTTAATTGTTGAGGTCCAATCTCCCATTATTCCTAAATTTTCCGACCATCCATATACTGCTAGGAATTTTTTTGTCCCTGGACTATTGGGACATTTTCAAGATCAGTGGCGTATTTGGTCATTGAATACTTTAATAAGATAACTATGACTATAGTAAAGGGTGTCTCAACAAGAGCGCCGGATTTGAATTTGCTGCCATTTGGTTTGTGCGATTAGTTCCGTGTTCATTTGCATTGACAGTTGTCATGTACAAACCACGCGATTAGAAGTCATGCAGCACTATTTAAACGAGCAACGTTTAATTATTGTGAAATCTCACTACAAAAGTGGTAAAAGTTTCCACACCGTGTCATTTCTCGGTTTGGCGATCAACATTGGCCACCAAGGTCTTGTGATTTAATGCCGATGGACTATTTTCTTTGGGGTTATCTGAAGGACATGGTGTACGAAAATAGGCCACAACAATTGAACGCCTTAAAGAAGAGAGAAGAGATACAGCGCGTTATTGCGGAAATAACTCCACAGGTATGCGAAAAAGTTATCCAGAATTTTATGAAGAGAATGACCGTGTGCCAGAGGTCTCGTGGTGACCATTTGCTAAATTAAAAAAAAAAGTGTTTTTTTTCTAACGTTAAATCCGGCGCTCTTATTGAGACACCCTTTATTAGAGCAGAACGATTCAGTTTTCGCAGATACTTTTTTACATTCCTGTTACACTGGGGGTAGAGCATGTAATTCAATGTAACTTTAATTAAAATAATTTTAATATTGCAATGTCACATAATAATGGAGAAAACTGATATTGATTAGATTGATTCATCTACAGTGTGTCTCACTTTTCACCACTACACCCCAATATCTATAGGCCATTTGTTGATCGATTTATATCAAATTTGGGATACTTCTTTTCTTTCAGATTGTGTTTAAAAAGTTATTAATAAAAAATTTTTTCAAAATTAAATACGCCTACCTACTATGATCAAAAGAAATTGGCAAAAATTAGGAATTTATATTAGCGATTGAGATAGGGTTTTTGTTTTTACAGATTCTTGTTGAGCATGACCTAAAACGTCTGTATACCAAATTTCGTTAAAAAATATTCATCCCTTCACAAAAAAAAAGTAATGAAAATCTAAGATTTCAATAATAATCACCCTACTATTCCAGTTATTTATTGTCGGATATTTACATAACTTGGTAGTCGGGTGATACAATGACGCTAATTACACTTTTTTTTAGAAAATATCAAATAACTCAACGTTTATTATTTTTTATTATTGAAATCTTAGTTTTTTATTACTTAAAAAAAAAAGAATAAAAATTTTTTAACGAAATTTGGTAGACAGGCGTTTTAGGTCATGCTGAACAAGAATCTGTAAAAACAAAAACCCTATCTCAATCGCTAATATAAATTCCTAATTTTTGCCAATTTCTTTTGATCATAGTAGGAGTATTTAAGTTTGCAAAATTTTTTTATTAATAACTTTTTAAACACAATCTGAAAGAAAAGAAGTATACCAAATTTGATCTAAATCGATTAACAAATGTCCTAGATATTGGGGTGTAGTGGTGAAAAGTGAGACACACTGTATATTCCAAATTTGTAACTAAGATTTCCGTTTGTATTTTAAAATGCGCATTTATCCCCAACGCTCTACTATGGCCTTCTGCATCCCATTTATCCAATACAAAAAAATGTGTGTTGGCCCTTCGCCGAATGCAAAATCTTTGCAAACTAAGCTCACCGCTGCTGATAATATATGATAAAACAGTCGAAAACGCAATAATTTATTAGCATGCGAGCTTTCAAGTGCGGCGCAAACGACGCGACAAGCAGCAGGTAGTAGGTCATGTAGCGGCGGCGCGCCGACTTGCGCTCTGGCATCGGCGTCGTTCGATAGCAGCGTCGTACACCAGTGCCGCACAACCTTTCCCGGCGTCTGGTACTCAGCTGTTTCACAAACAGAATACCACGCGACCCCATCACACCACAACAATATCATAAATTACAACAACCCCAGGATCGTCAGCTTATAAAGCAACTCTTGCCAAGTGCGAGCAATATCAATAAAAACTGAAAATTTATTTCTAAAAACTGTCGAATTATTCCCAGACGAATTTGTAGGTTATGTGCCGCGTAGGTTCAGATAACCTTCTCACCGTGCCGTCTTAGTGTATTAAGTGTTGTCTGTTTCCAGTGACGAAAGTGAATAGGTGATGTACTGAGTGTTGTAGTTGTAAGCGACCACGTGTGAGTGGGGAGTTTTAGACTGCCTCACAGTGCGTGTGCCAGCGGGGCTTGTAGCCAAAGCCGGACATGTGCCACCTAATGGGGAGGCCACCTCCGAGGAAAAAGCCTCCATACCGGTAAGCTCGTAAATTTAAAATACAATCCGACGTTGTTGTCGACACTATCAACTAGATTTATAGGCTAGGTTACTCATATTTTGGTATGTTTTGACAACATTAATGGAACTATACTTAATAATGAGGTTAAATCCAAAGTTTGACCTATCTGGAACTTCCACTTTCCTTTAATACTATTATATTGGCCCCAAATAGGTTGTGGGTGTCGGTAGGTACTGATTATATCACGATAACAACAAACTGTATATTCTCTCCCGTTTCAAATCAAGTAACATCCTCGTTATTTATTATGTTAAGGACGAATCTTAAATTTTGATGATATAGAAAAATATGCTAAAGGAATTTACGTATGCAAGTGAGAAGAATTATCTTAGTACTCGCCTATTGCGATAGAAAGTATGCAAATATAGCAGGTGTTACGAGAATTTCTTCGATTGGACTTTAGAGATCAATAAAAGCAATAAGACTCCCAAAATTTGTTTTTTTTTAATTAAAAGTTGTTACAGTTTAAGCTTCCATACGTCCATAAGTCCTTAGGTTTAAATATCTTCGCAATCAAAGCACTACTTAAAGATTAAATCAGTTGTTAAAGTTTTTAAAATAGGTATATGCCTATAAATTCTAATCTTTAGTGATTCAGAATCAATTTATTAATCTCACTATGCTTCAGTTATCGAAGGGACAGTTTCAGCGAAAGGATTTCGTGAGAGCTCAAACATTTTATTATGATTTTTGTGTGATAATTGAATATTACTCCGATATTACTGAAAGTGAAGCAAACATGAATGATTTTAATTATATAAACATCCATACTTCACTAAATTCTGTATATTTGTAGTAGTAGATATTAAAGTGCAACCCTGACATGGATAGAGATGCTATTAGGATTATGTTCAGGCAAGAAAAATGATAATCAACTTTTCGCTCATTGGAAGGAAGCAAATAGGTGCTAACTCAAGGAACCATTAAACCATTGAGAATAAGAGATGTGTCCAAACACATAGGGACTCATTACCATAAAATGAAGCCAAAGCATTCTAATATGCACCTTCAATTGCAATAATTTTCGAATCGTTACCACTTTTCTCAATTTCTTTAGTGTTTTGCTATTTCAGTTATGGCAATTAAGTAAAATGAGTTCTTTCAGAAGCGAAACTGAATATAGATTCAGTTTCTCATCTGGTCTTCAAGGATAAGTGTATGTTCACAAATAGCCATTCAATTTCAATACTCTCGGGAGTATTCTTTAGCTAGTAAGTAAATCTAAGCTTCTCTACTTCTCCCTCCTGGAAGAATTAGATACCTGAACGATTTCGGTTCTAAAGCTAATGATTTGCAGAACATTTTTTTAGTTTTTTTGGCGTTCAGTATTTTGAATACCTGACGTTTCGACCATCTTGTGGTTTTCTTCTGAAGTGAAGTGAGTGAAGAAGTTTAGAAGAAGACTACGACCAGATGATCGAATCATCAAGAATTCAAAATATTCAGTGCGGAGAAGAACACGAATGCTTTTCCACAAATACCTGCACGCTATTTGTAAGTTCTTTCTTCCCAATTCTTAACAATAAGGAATGCCTGCTGGTTTTATCCTAAATATGTCTTATCGTATTTCTGCGTAAAATAGTGTCCTCTACGTTATTTCTTCCATATATTGCCACGAAGCAGAAAAATATCAAATATTGCTGATTTTAATTTACGCGAAGTTTTCAACATTGTCTTTAAATATATCATAAACTAAATATTCTCAATCAATGCCATTTGGTTAATATAATTTTATATTTTGGAAAGAACGATGTGAATTTGGAAATCGAGGTGAGGATCAACAGCGGGAGTATCTCGCTTAAAATAAACGAAACACACGTTGGCCTGTTTTCACTAATACCAAAATACTGACATTGACACTATTTGTTAAATCATTAAATATTAGTATAGAAAATGGTTGTCGTAAGTTTAAACTCGTAATTAATTAAACTCTGCTAAATTTCCTTGCCTCTTCACTCTTTCTCATCTTTCTCACTTTATCTCTTATTGTAAGTGGTGTAATTAAAATGTGCCGAAGATTTATTTCCCATGCACAATAAAAAGGTATTTTCCCAATATATGAGACTACCTACCACCGAAAGACTAATTATTTAATTAATAGAGGTGTTATAGGTCTAGAGATAGGCATGGGAGCAATTTCGTATATTTAACTTAATTATGGAACGCAAGTGTTTACCTTTATATGTTCAAGAGTTATGGCTTAATTACTCAGAGTACACGGTTGTCTTAAAATACGAATACAGGATACTTTTGTGGAACATATACCATTAGTCCATCTCCGTCTCTTTGATAATTAAAGTATGGTGAGTTTGTACGGATTTTTATAGTACATAAATTACGTCAGTTAATGCATTGCATACATTTAGTATTATTAATGAACTAATAATGAAATCAATGTTCCCCTTACGTACGAATATCAACATATCTACAGACGAATAATTTACAAAAAATTTCGTCGTTTTGTTTCATTTTTAATTATTAGAATATTTCAATGGCAATGGGGATATACCTAAATTATTTCCAGATTGCTAAACCCTTGAGTCAGTGAAGATACGAATTAGCCTTACAATTTCCTGCGTTGCGCGACGTTGACCTAAATTTGTGCGGTTTATTTATTTTCTCTAAACGAGACCGCTTAGTCTTCCTAATTAAATAATTTTACTCTTGACAATAACGATTGACAGCATCTGGTAACGGTATGAATAAAAAACAAGGGAGGCATGTGTCGTGGTATTTTATTATTGTGTGGCACAAGCACACATCATGAACATGAGTATTTGCGTCTAATTATAACTCTAGAGTCTCCTGACGACGTATCAAACCAATGTTCTAAACAAGTCTAATGGGAATTCAGCAGAGAGCTTTCCTTGATGATATGTAGAGAAGCGTATGTTTAGTTTTAATTATACACCATTCTACTTACTGGATAATAACGCAAATAACACGAGACAGATATATCAAATGATATTGTGAAGATACGTGACTTTGAAATTTTTATCAAAGCACAGAAAATTTTTCCTCTAGACTCTAGCTATTTGAATAACCAATTCCAGCAAATTTTATAACCAGTGAATTGAGGCCTATACACACATAGGGTTCTCCAAGGAAATTGCGCAAAAGTAAACAGGAATAGTCCTTCAAACCTAATTAACAAATAATGGTCTAGTATTTTACTTACTTAATTTTTTTTTACATAATCGATTTTGATGTACTTATCTAACAAATGTATTTTTTTATTGAAAATATTTGAAATCACTTTCATTTATTAGCATTTTAATACTTTGTATGCCAGAAACGTCCTAACAGTTTTAATTATATTCACAATTTAATATCAATAACGCTATAGCAAAAATGTATGGGATTTTATGAATTAAATTTGTAGATAAATAATTATGAATGTAAAATAAAACGATGAAATTTTATTTGGGAATCTGTATTTCTAATTTCATCAGAATAGTAACAGATACTACTAAATGTTTCAGTTCAATAAGAAAAATGGATAATATTGAGAGGTAGAG
Organism: Rhagium mordax; assembly: GCA_963680705.1. NCBI lineage: Eukaryota > Metazoa > Arthropoda > Insecta > Coleoptera > Cerambycidae > Rhagium > Rhagium mordax. The sequence goes on from OY796657.1 coordinate 15,571,347, forward strand.
GATGTTTGTGAACTTTGTACAATGAAATAATTATGAAATACAGTTTGAGATGAGTTGCATTACATATTGTTGCATTTCTTGAAATTTATGATTTCAAGCTAATCGAAATATCAAACATTCAAAACGACCAATGCATAAGAAAATCCAGAATCCATAATCAAAATCTCACATCTCTATGGAGAAAATATTTTTCATACAAAGAAAAAATTAGACGCTCCGAATTATGAGACAACTATTAAGTCAGCAGCTTTTTATGTTGATAAAAGGCACAGGAAACCATTCCAATATCTTTAAAGATCATATATCTTGGGAGAGTGCAACACAATTCTGAAACGAGTCGGTAAAGCCTAGCTGAGGGAAAAATACATTATAATAGAACTATATAGCCAATCAGCTTCACGGTATTCATCTTCATTTAATTAGAAGTTTATATGAGGAGAAATGCACGATGATTGATCAAGGCAATGCCAGATTGAAATCAAAGAAAACACAACAAAGAATATTGACAACCTTCACAGTATAGAAATCAACAAATTGATTATAAACAAACAATTACTACATAATGTCGAGACAGCATATCAGATCTCTCGCAAAGGTTCCAAGATCTAATTATGCAGTCATTCCGAAGACAATATAAAAAAAATTCTTAGAGTTTTGGAACCAACACAGTATCAGATTCTAGAAGGCGATCTAGAAGAAATCAGAGCCATTTTGTAATAATCCAAACAGCTGAAACCGAATATAACGAGAAAGAAAAGATAACAGAAAATACAACGAAAACAGTTTCATCGCCAGATAAAGAAAATGCTATACCCGTTAATAGGTACTATTATAGAAGCAGACGATATTAGAGGTATTAAATAATCTAGTGTGTTAAAGGCACAAGAAATTTTCCCAACATCGCAAAGTAGTAAAAAAATTTCTGATTCAAGTAAATCACAGTTTTATTTACTTATAATCCATAATAATATACAAATTTGCACGACTAAATTCTATTGGTTCATCGACCCACGCATTGGAGAGATATTTAGCCGATCCCCTCAAGCCCTTTATTAGACAAACAGAACACATAAGAATCTCGTATCCTTTCATACTACTATTTTGGTTCCAGAAGAAGACTTCGACAAGATGGTCAAAACATCGCATTCAAAATAATAAATGAGGAAAGAACCCAATAATAATTGTACAAATGATTGTTCTTTTGAGCATACGTTATACTTGCTTGTAGAACAAATATTATTATATTAATACCATTAATATTGTTATTTCTGTTACGTTGTTATTGATTCCAAGCTCTAGAATTTCATTTAAGAGTTTTATGTGGCATACTGTTTTAGAAAGGAAGACACTTTCCACAGATTATAACTGATGATAATGAACTTTCAGAAACAATAATTATTCTTTTATTTTTGATTTTGATAAAAGGCAATAGACTTGTTTACTCAATACCCAATTTAAACGATCAAGATCACATAGTGAAAGGTTATTCCTCTCACGCCTTGCTTGCTTCAGTCCATATATTGTTTTTTTTTTAGTTGACAAACTTTATTATCAGTGGCAAAACCTTCTGTTTTTTACAATTCTCTTGTACCATATAAATGACTTCATTTATCACCTTGCAGAAACGCACTTACTGCATCCATTTGATCAATATCTAAATCATACTTTGCAGCAAGTGAAAGTAAATATCGGATGGAACTAAATCGGAAACTGGTGTGAATGGTTCATTATAATCAGTAGAAGGTTTTTAAGCACAACCCTTTATTACTAATCGAGCTTTATATCTATTATTTCCATTAACATTAGTTAAACATAAAAACACATCTCGATTTGATTGTTTTTCTGTAGATCTGTCAAAATCCAAGTATAATTTCGCATTGAAGACTCATATTCTTCTTCCATGGCAGTTTTCCAATGATGACAGTCCGATCTATTAAGAGCTTCTTCAATGGTTAATGGATCATTATTTAACTCACTTGAACCAGTACAATATAGATGATAATCATATTCAGTTGTGATTGCCTCTTGCTCTTGGAGCGTCGTACATTTACAACTTCAAAAACTTCATGTGAATCATTTGCATCAGAATTATTAGAGAAATTATTGTCACAAATCTCATCATATCTCCCACTTCAGTCATGTTTTCTTGAGTGTCAGAATCATGATTTGACATGTTTTCTAAAATATCTCCCACTTCAATCGGTTGATCATTATCATTTGAAAAATTACAGTCTAGAGAAACAGAAGTCTGAAATGTTTTTTCAGTTTTCTTACTTTCAATAAAAACTACATTACGACTTATGTGCGTTCTTTTAGTTGAAGGTTGATAAAGACGATAACCTTTTGTATTTGTAACCAACAAAAATACTTTCTTCTGATTTGGTGTTTCTTACGTTTTTATTTGGGTACATGCATCATTATTTACAATCAAATACGCGCAAATTGCTTAAATCAGGTTTTCTTCCATACCAAGACTCTTCTGGTATCCTGTTATCTAAATATCGTGAAGCAGAACGATTTACTAATAAACAGCAGTTGCTACAGCTTCAGCCCAAAATTATTTGATTAAACAAGCATCAAACGGCATACATCGTACTTTCTCGATAATAGTACGATTCATTCGTTCGGCTCAACCATTTTGTTGCGGTAAACTGTAGTTAATTGATGTTGTACACCTACTTTTTCTCAACAATTTATATTTCAATAAATTTTCACCACCATTATCAGTTAGTAAAATTTGTATCTTTTACTCAATTTGATTTTCAACAAAATTTTTAAATAAAAAATTTCATGAAATAATCACATACTTCATCTTTAGATTTTAACAAATAGACAAATAATTTGTGTGTGTAATCATCTATTAACGTTAAAAACTATCTTGCACCTCCTAGTAAAGTCCCTTCCATTGGTCCACATAAATCTAAGTGGATTAAGTTTTATGACGCACGGGTACCCAAATTTTTGAACGATTGCACATGCTGTTTGCTCTTCAGGCAAATAATGCAAGGTTCACTATTATTGCCCTAAAATTTAAACTGTACAAAGGTGCAACCATTGTCTTCAATTGATTCATATATTGAAAATTTAAATGACCAAGGTGACGATGCCAAAAATCATAATTATTGTCACTTGCAACAGAAAACGCTTTTTCGAATGTACATTTAAGTTTGTATATATTGTGTATTAATTCTGCTGTAGCAATTATTTCATTATCACCGTTAAAAACAGATGAATCGAATAATATACAATTGCCATTTTTAACTGTTTGACTCACAAATAAAAGATTTGTTGTCAAATCAGGTACAAAACATTTCTGTTTATAAATTATGAATCTATATTTGCTGTCACTACTTCCTTTTGTTAAGACAATTTCAAATTTTCTAGTCCACATAATTATAAATATCATTTTCATCATTTCGAATACTGAATGACGAAAATAAAAACATGACCTTATTTGCATTTGACGAATGTCAGACTTTATTACCATGATTCTTCTTCTTCTTGTTTTCAAGAGAACAATCCTTTGCAACATGTCCAAACTGATTGCGCGGCTTGAATTTCTTTTGACTTTTCTTATTTCCATTGACTAACGCCACTGTTGATGACTATTGCTTCGTTTCCTGCATCAATTCAGCTTTTATAGCATCAGAAGTCAAAACCATACTAGAATTTTCGATTGCCATGATCATTGGTTTATAATCATCAGATAAACCAGCCAATAGAAACGTGCCTAGCCATTCTTCGGTGATTTCAATGTTGATTTCATTAAGTTTCTGGGCTGTATTAATAGTCTTCGTAATATATTCTTCCATCGAAACACACTTTTCTAATTTAGTTGATATCAATATTCTCATTAATGCCACTTTCCTTGTTAAGCTTAAATCATAAAAGGTTGACTTCAATTTCTCCCATACTTCTTTAGCAGTATTTGCATTTTGAATATGAATGTAATTCGAGGTTTCAATCAGTAAAATTATTTTTAATTTGGCTCTGACATCTCGTTTTAATTTACCATCTTCTGGAGTTGTATTATCAGTATTATCAACATAGGACCACAAACCTTCATGTTCCAAATATGTTTTCTCCCTTAAAACCATGTTAAATATGCGCGGTGTTTGATTTTTATTTTTTTTTGGTAAACTGATAACAAGTACCTACCCTACATCTTACTCTGCAACGAATTGTGGAATTTTAACAGTAGCGGAAAAAATTAGCAAATTTTTATTGATTCAAACAATTCTAGTTCAAATTCTAATAAGTAAACCCGATTTATACTCAATATCTATGAGCGGAGAATCAACATTTCAGAAACACATTTCATGGATATACACATACATGAGGGATTAACTTCTTTTAAAGTTCGCAAATATTGAAAACTCGTCATTTAATTACCCAGAATACACGCAGAGCTTTGTCCACAGGTTGAAGCGCGCAGATATAAATCTGTGTTAATGGTCAAGCCATGTACTAGGTTTAATTAATAGCATACAGTCTAACCGTGGATGAAAACTGCAGACAAACTTATGTAGTGTGTGGGCTGCAGAATTTGTGGGCTAGATTTTGAGTCACTGTTCTTCGTCGATTCTCAGCAGATTGTAAGATGGAAATTGCTTAATATTAATTCATTAAATAACACCGTGTAAGGAATTGTCTCGTTAAACTTTGGGAGATGTTTGATTTGTGAGCTATTTCTTGTCAAGTTAGTAGGGGAGATGGGCCTAAGACGGGATACTTTTCATTAAAGATTTTCTGAAGCACAAGCATACAGACAAATAGGACTCGATTATGGTGCTTTACTTTCTCTAAGGAATTGTGCATCACATGGTTACAAAGGTTTTGATTAAAATTGAAAAATATAGTCTGAAAAAATTAATAATTAGATAGATGCACAATTTCCCGTTTTACCTACTAGTGTTGGTAAAACGGGAACTAACATGAAGGTAAAACGGGATACGAATTTTACACAGTAGATATGTTCTTAAAGTATATTTTTATGCAATGACTTAAAACAATAAAATTTTATTCGACATATTTGCACATATCACAGACAAATGTGTCTTCATCGTCCTCCACACCGGCGCAAGCGTCCATTTAATGGCAACCAGAGCACCTTATCCAACCTTCGCCCGGCCCTCACTTTAATGTTTTCGCAGCACTCAAATAACCATGAGTACCATCTCCTATAGCCTCCAGGGCACTAGTCATCGACTCTTCGGACTACGAATTGCGGTTAGATTTCCTTTTATAATTAGAAGGCATCTGAAAAAGAAATGGATTTGTGTATGAAATTATATAAAATAAAGATGTAGGTGAAACAGGATATCGATGTAGGCAAAACGGGATATCCCATTTTACCTTGATATAGAAATCCTGTTTTACCCACACTCTACAGTCACGTATTTAAATTTAGCGCGTAAAGTCTCTGTGAAACTGGCGGCAATGGCTCATGCATGAAATCCAACCTAACTAAATCGAGTTCGGACAAACGCAGCCCCGACTGGATACCACGCGTTTTACACATGCTAGGACTTTGGTAGGTAATCACAAATATTAGCTCGTCTCTTTAAATAATTCATAAAAACAAGAATACTTACGTTTTACTTGCAAAATTGCTTCGGCAGCGACACTCACCAACAATAACGATACACAGTGATACAGTAATCGCAGCAGAACTAACCAGCGACGTTGCCTTGTTGTCAAAATAGCTTTTTCCCGTTTAACCTACATATCCCGTTTTAAGCCCACTTCCCCTAGTTTATTTTATAGTTAAAATGTATGCCGGTCTGGCCTCCCCACCTGCCTGTTTCAATAACATCAGACCATTTTAGATAGAAATTTTCATCCATCATATCAGCAGATTTTGGTCTATAAATACAAGTGTCATAATTTAAATTGAATTAAATTAGGTTGGTATACAGAAGTGCACATCTTATATTGGGAACCTCAAATTACATATATACAATGTGAAGGGCCGCTGCATAGAAACATGCGTTTTACTACTCGTACATTTCCGTTTTTCGTCGCCGTGAGCTCGTTTCGAACTGTCTACACAGTCGCGATATTTTATTTCTTATTGCAACTCCACCTGTGATATTAAAGCATGCACGAGCAATAGTTTAAATAATTTGCTGGGTAGTTTTTGCGCATAAAAAATTGCAAGTAAATTTGGTTTGCAGAAACAAAGAGACATTAGTGGAAGGAAATCAGAATTTAAAAGTGATGTAATCGGGTAGTTGAATTTTTTTTTGTTCTTTGTTTTGTACATACAAGTGAATCGAAAACCGGAAAAAAAGAAAAATCCGGCTGCGGCTTCGTGAGAAAAGCACATAAAAGTGTATTTTTGATGCATTTCAAGTGCAGCGCTACACTATTTTTTAAATATCTCCGGTTCTTTTGGTCGTAGAAAAATAAAATAAAAATAAAATACTCGTAGTTACATTGAAAGTACTTTCTAACCTCAAAAAATTAAAATTTCTCAATTATTTTTTTAATTCATATCTTCTAAAAATCTTCAGATCTTCACGAAAATTGGAGAAAACAGGTATTTTTACGTTATAAATACGTGGCTAAATTAAAAACAAAAAAAAAATCATTTTTGCTGCCATACTTGAACATTTTCGAAAAAAATTAAAATACTTGCCATTTAATGAGAAATAGTAGTAGGGTAAAATTTTTTAATGTACTTTTTTGTGAGCATATGCCAGAATCTGTTTATTAAGTTAAAATATCGTTTTTTTTAGTTAAAAAAATAATAATAATTTTACTTTTTTGACACTGAGCACGTGGTTGCTATTTTTATCATGCCTTAATTAAAGAATGCTTCAGGCACGGTAATACTGGTTTCTTTAAATACTCTACTGTGGTACTTGAAATATCTCGAATTTAATATTTAGACATTGTCTTCCTTGTTGCCGTCTGTAGAAATTTAATATTTTCGAACCAATTAATTTTTAAATAATCTATGTTGATAGTTTTTGATAATTATATTACTTCCATAATAGATTGATTCTCACAAAACTTACTTTATTTAAAATTAGATATGTTGTCTGGGTTATCCCAGTTTTTGGATTAATTTGACTGTACTAATTGCGTAAATACAATTTTTTCATCAATAACGTCACCTCGATTCCAAGCGCTTTGAGTTTATAACAAGACTTTCCAGCATAATAAAAAATATGTTTTTTATAAGTTTGAAACACTTAAAAAGTGTTCCTGGTTATACAACTTAATTAAATTTCCAAATCCTAATTAGTTTGGTTTAATTAGTTTAGCGGAAAATGGATTGGCTTGAAGGTGAAAGAAGACGGAGGGCGCATCTTCCGGGGATAATTAAACGTCCTATATTTGGAGCTCGCAAATACGTGGTGGCGCGAAAAAAATCTGATTATTTATGTGTAGGAAGTCCCAATCTAGAGAGTTGAATAGGGACAACAAATTTGTAGAAAATACTTTTAGTTTTATATTACATATAGTTACTGCTGTACAATAATAAACAAAATGATAAGAACTCAATGTCGTTAAATAAATCAACTTATATTTAGCGATAATTAAAGATTTAACAATATATCATATTTTTTACAAATTGTCCAAAAAAATTTGGCTAGTCACCTTATTTAATGTCTCTTCGTCTTTTCTGATTAACCATATGCTCTCTTGTACCCATTTAGAATTCCATTTTTCGTCTGGAAGCTCTCGACCTTTTTAAATTTACCTCCTGAATTATTTAAAACATGTGATTTATTTCTCATTTCTGTTTGTTATTATAAATATATTTTAATCTCTGGATCAGCAAAGAACGATAGTTTAAGGCATTTGATGTTTCCAGTAATTAACTTGGTGAATATAATGCTATTAGCCAGTAGTTAAATGCTAGAAGAGGCTTTATATTTTTGGAAAATATATACCTACTTTTGCAGGATTATGGTTATCTTTGACTAAAAAATGATTGCAAGATATTGGAAGTAAATTAGAGGATCCAAAAGAGAATACACGTACATTTAGAGTAAATGTTATTGCTTTTCCCACTATAAGACGTATTAATCTTTATATTAACAGATATACAGAGAAAAGTGCAGAAATGTTTACAATTTTTTCATTTCCTCACTGATAACTAGGAATTCTATGGTCTATATAAATCCTGAGGTTAATAAATGAAAAAGCAACATGTTATAATAAGTAAGCATATTTATGTTATTCTGTAAAAACCATGTAGAGTGATTCTCTTCATGGCCTGATAAAAAGTATAATGTTATAGCAACATTAAAGGAGCTTTAATTAATACATAATTACCCATCGTCTGAACATAAAATTTTGAAATTAACCTTAAATTTAAGGATGCAGCTATAAAAAAAGTTCTATGTAGGTTTGGAAAGCAGTGGGACGGCTACCAAGACACTGAACAATCGGTAGAGTGGAATTTCAGAAATAATCAACAGAGGAGTTTCTGTGTTATCTTCTTCGTTGATTATTTTGATTGCTTGATATTTCGACCATCTTGTAATGATACTGTTTGTGTTAGAAGCAAATTATGACAAGATAGTTGAACATCAAGAATCTCAGAAATAATCAATGGAGGAATTTCTGTGTTCTCTTCTTCGATGATTATTTTAATTTCTTGATGTATCGACCATCTTGTCATGGTTCTGTTTGCTTAAGAAGGACATTATAAGAAGGTGGTTGAAACATCAAAAATTTAAACTAACCAACTGTTAAACTACATCACAAACAACGACACTGCATTTGGTAACTAAGTGATTATGAGTTTGTTTTTTCTGTCTATCACCATCGTGATTACCGCAAACCAGAGCTGAAGTAAAGCCGAAATCTGCTGAAAATGCATTTACGTTTTTAGTTATTGTTCTGTGTCTGTGATAAGAATGTTTAATGGAGCCACCCTGTTTCAAATTCTCCATTCCACCGGGAGGTCTGTTCGAGCGTATTTATGAAAACTTCTACTTTTTATACCGTCTGTGTAATAAATCATTTCAGTTTATATTAAAATTTTAATATTTATGTCAAAATCATTTAGTGGACTCAACGTTTTTAATATTAAAATATTGCACTGTTTACCTAGTCAAAATGATTTTTCTTTTTGCCGGCTCTCTGCAGATTTTATTAATATAATATATCAAAAAATTATGACGGGACATAATACTCTTTATCTTATTATGGACGGTAGAGGCAATACTTGAGTTATTGTGTGATGTATTTTCGTATATTGATATCTATAAACGTTAGAATATTACCTATATTGGCAATAATACCTCCATTGAAAATTCATTTAATTTTCTATTGAACCATAATCTTCTTTTATATATTTCAAACGCTGCTGGCTAAAAGAATTAAAATACAAAATTCATTATTGAAATAAACTTTGAGATAACTTTAAAAGTCTTAGTTATATGAATAAAAAATATAAACAATGTATGAAAAATATAAACAATCAATATACTTCTTACCATATTTTATCTACTATTAAATATTTCATTTGAGGAACATGGGGAAACCGCATAAAAAAATAAAAACCAAAAAAATTAATCGCAATCAAAACCGTATACCATTTCTTTATAATATTATATACATGTGCTTTCCCTTTTCTGTAGTAAGAAAAAGTAATATAAGTGTAATATATTTATTTTAGACAATTATTTACACCTTATTTTACTATTTACTATTTACTTATTTCTAAAGTTTTTTTTATCAAGTAATTTTGATCTAAAATTTTCTTACCGAATCTCTTTCGGTCTTGAACTAAAAATCCGGAAATTTTTTCTCGCTCACGAATTTTAAACGAAAATTACCTTCGGCTAACGGCTCGGCAAGATTTTCAAAAAATTCGAACCTCGAAAAAATTTTCGGAAATAATTCAAGCACTAAGGAGGTTACTAGTGAAAATTGGCTTTTTGCGTTTTGTTTATGTTCTTTGTAAAAAATTATGTTCCGAATAAACATTTTTGAGATATCTTCTGAACTGAAGTCAGTATCATGAATTATTCAATATTTTGAAAATCAAATGTGGCCTTGAAAAAATCACCTATCAATCGATTCAAACGAATTTTGCCATTTTAAAAGACAAAATTTAGGCAGCAAAACTAAATTTAGCGTACCCAAATCCTTTAGTGTACCAAAGTTTGTTAATTTTCATAAAAAATTGGTGTGGGGATAGATTTTTTACGCCTATTTTTACAAGAGGCACCATTGTGCGACGTATCCCAATTTCATCTCTTGATTTTTGACTTTAGGAAAATATCAGACGTGGAGAGTATTTTTTTTTAAATATACTAACAATTAAATTTAATGTAAGAAATTATTTAAACCATCGTTGACAATGTACTCAATGTAGATTCAGTTTGACTTCAACAACTACAGTGCTCGTTCATTTCACATGAAAAAGATTCTGAATTTATAATATACAGTCATTCAAGATAATTGAAAGTAATAGCGTTGATTGTAATATTCAATCAATGGTAATAGTTAACATTTCATAAAATTTTACAATTAATCCCCTTTGTCTCGTAACCGAAACGACTAGTAATAAAGAATATAAAAATATAAATGTAGCAAATTTATCAAAGAACAATAACTTTCTTCTCAACAAATGGTTTAGCAAGCACATGCAATTTAGTCACTTGTTGAATTTGTCAAATCATATTTTTGTCAGTTTTTAGAATTAACGGTTAAAACCTGTATAAAAAACATAATTACATTCGAAACTGCACTTAAATATAAACCAAGTCTCACATTGCGGTGCAAATTAAACTAACGTAACAGTTGAGTAAAAAGATCACTCAACAGCTAAGGATAACCTAAACACAGTATAATTGTTTTCTACGCGCTGTGGCTAGTAGTTATATAAGGAAAATAAAATGAATTAACTTTTAGTTCATATAGTTTTGGTAATGGGTTCAGGCAATACGTTACTAGCGCATATTGCATTTTGTTTCTTACGTTTCTGACGACATATATTGCACAAAAAGATTAAAATAACATAAAACAGCTTCGTTCTTGAAATATGCAAAAACTTAGTAGGTTTAGCTTTTACAATCAAAGCAAAAACGGTCGGGATGGTTACCATGCACATACCTACATATTAGCGCCTGCCTGATTCATTAATTGCTCGGCAGTGCATTGTTGTTAGTTCCGTTAATGTAACTCTTTTGGACCCTAAATAATGTATTCATTGCGTATTATCGGGTAATAATTATTGTAATAAATAGTGTTGTGAAATGGTGAAGCTGGTGAAGGAGTTTGCGTATGTCTAAATGTAAGTGTTTATAATTTTATTTAGGTATTAATTGTTCTAGGTTTTGTTCGAGTTTTCTAGCGCCTACTGATTTAACATTTGTATATAAAATATAATAATAATTCCAATTAGGCGGACGTTATTTTTATGTTGATAGGGGGAAGTGGTGTTTTT